>JBAMMX010000012.1:7897784-8482784 GCA_037126225.1 Dillenia turbinata
ATGTTAAATATTAAAAATTACTGATAAAATGATAAATCTTTATAAAAATTTAATATTTACTTATTAAAATTATATTTATATTTTAGCTAAAAATATTTTTAAGTAAAACGAGGCAAAGAAGGATATGTTAAACATAAAAAAAAGACGGATAAAAACATATTTCTCATAACAATAATGCCAGATAGATTAAATGAACTAAATTTCACGATTCAGTTTAAATTAGTATGTTTTAATTTTTTTTTATTTAATATTTTTTTTAATTTTTTCAAAAATTTTTTAAATTAAATTAAAATTTTTTTTTTTTCCCCCCCAAAATTTTTTTTTTTTTTTATTTTTTTTTTTTTTTTTTAAAATATTTTTTTTTTTTTTTTCCAAAAAAAAATATAAAATTTTTTTTTTTTAAAAAAAAAAATAGTTTTTGGGGGGGGGGGGGGGGGGGGGGGTTTTTTTTTTTTCTAAAAGTCGACAATTTTCTAAAATATTTTATTACCTTTTAAAGAATCTTAGTGATATTATAATTTTAATAATATTTATAAAACCTTATTGAATTTTTTTTTAACACATCACTACACATGTACACATTACGAAATTTCCACAAAATTCCGGCGGACTCTGCGCCGCACACTGCCTTTTGCCACGGCGGAGGACGTTCAATCAAAAGGGACAAGCCAAGAGAGAAGTGAAAAAATCACAAGGGTTGAGGTTTTAGATATGAGAGGTGTTATCACTATATAAAACATTCAGTATGCACTACCACACCCATATGATGAGTTGAATGAAAATTAAACTCTTTTTTTTTTTTTCTGAAATAGTAAAGGGTAATTTAATATATATATATATATATATATATATATTTAATTTTTGGAGCAAGTGAACGCAACCAAACACCACATAACCATTTTTTTTTAATTTTATGTTTCTTCTATTTTTTTAATAACTAATCCGTATCTGAAAAATTTGCTTCAAGTGTTTCGGGTCTAATATAATTTTTTTTATTTTTAAATTTTAAATTTAAAATGCTGAATTGATTTTATTTTTCTTCTATGACCTCTCTGATCTCTCTTCTTGTCTCTCGCCCATTCATCTGGATTCTCTATGTTCTCGTACTCTCTCTCTCTCTCTCTTCCTTATTTCTTTTTTCTTATTTTTATTTAGTTTATTAGTCTTTCCTCTTTAATTGGTAGACTCCCTCAAATTTTTTCTTTCACAATAAAATTTGATTTCAATTTTTCTTCGTTTACCATAAAATCTTTCCACTTTTCTTTTTAATTGATCTTATTTATTCATTCATTACTTTTTGTTTCATGAATCTAAGTAATATAGAAAATTTAGTTTTTGAATTCATATATTTATACTAGTTTATAAATTTGGTAAGGAATTATTATTATTATTTTTTAAATTCCCTCATATGATGAGATAATAAGTATTCTGCATATCTCAATGCAGATGTTTATGCACGTAATATTGTTCTTGATATTCATTTGATAGGGACTAAAAAAAAATACATTGTTAAGTATAGGCTTAAACTTGCTTAGATGTTCTCAATTTTTATTTTTTAATTATAATTTTTAGTCTATTCTTGAAAATGATTTAAATTTTAAATATTAAAATGTTTTAATATTAATTTTTTATTGCGTTCGAAGTATGAATCATCTACTATCTTTACCCCATTAAATAATATTAAATATAAAAGATTTTTATATATTAATTTTTTCCTAAGAAAGAGTTTTTCTTTTCTTTTCTCTCTCTTTACAATTAATAAATTAATTTTCTTTCTCTAAAAAATTAGATTATTCTAAATTGTATCTTATGAACACATTCATTTTAATTTTTTTCTAAAATTAAAAATATAATTTTCTCTTTAAAAAATCTATTTAATTAACATTTATATATATAGATATATATTCATTGATTTTAAGTTTTCTCTTACTAAAAAGTAGAAACCAAATTTATTTATTTTTGGGAGGGGTAATGCTTTTAACAAATCCAAAACTTGATATGAAATTCTTATTTTGATTAATTTACAAATATGCCGTATTTTTAAGTTCTAATACTTTTTAAATGAATAATAAATGGTAAATTGAGTTAATAGCGATTCATCCTTTTTTTTTTTGGTTATTTCAAGCATTCCTAGCTAATTGAATTCTCGATTATGTTCCTTTCGAAGCACACAATTTCCTCTGCAGATAACTCTTTAGTCGAATTCATTTTAAATAAAATGAACTTATATTTTATTTCGTTCTAAGAAGGAAATAAATATTCACTTTTTTATATTCTTAATAAGCATTATTGAGGTCGATCGCCGATAGATGAATCTGTATCAAATCCTGACCATCCAAAATTTTTATAACCATTGAATATTTTTAATCAAATCTTAATAATTCAAAATATTTTCTAAAATTAAAGATTCTTTATGATAAAAATTTAGTCCTAATCCATCTAATAGCCACAAGGGATTAATCCAGAGGGGAGTAGGGAGTAATCTACCCTAGCCAAGAGAAAATCTATCTCTATATATAGAAGAGCTAAGAACCTCTAACAAGCAGCAATCGCCTCTGACTCAACCAATCAACACTAAACATGGCCAAGTCCTTTGCTGCCTCTGTGTTCTGCCTTCTCCTCATTCTCCTTCCACTCACAACAGGTTTGTTCTTCTACAAGTTATGAGTTGGATTATAACAGGGCTGGTTGGTTATATGGATTTCTCTCTTGGACTTTTATTTTGTTTTTATTTTTCTAATTAAACATATTATTTGTAGGGGTAGTCATACACCTCTATTTTTGCTCTATGTTCATCAAAGGTTGCTATTTTTATTTTCTTTGGTATAACTTACCAGTATGTTATGTTTTAATTAATCCGATTCGAGTATTATCAAACTCAATTTAGGAGGAACTCTCCAACGTAGTCTTTTTGATTTTTAAGTTTCGAATTTGAGATTTGGTTCAAGAAGCAAGCACCTTTATCGACTAAACCAATTGTCCGTTGGTATCAAAGGTTGTTAATTAAACTACAATTTGCGAAAATTTTATGATATATGATGAAAATTTTCTTAATTGTACAGTGAAATGCAGGGAGCTTACAAGTCCTGCAACTGCAATGGGGGCAAAGCAAGGCAGAGACTATGACTGCGAGCTGGTGATAAATGGAGGAGGGTGTCCTGAAGAGCGTCTATGTCAGAGAACATGTAGACCTTGCTACAAAGGAGTGGGAAAAGTGTGGTCATACTGTGAAAACAGACTTCCTGTCTTTGGTTGCCATTGTCTCTTTAGTGGAGGTGCGCCTTGCCCTCCACTTCCCGATTGTCCTGGAATCCATTCTCCCCATCCCAATATCACCATCATCAACCAGCAAATTCTGTAAAATTCATCTCATTTTGGATGATGTAATGACGTTTCTAGAAAAGAAAAACAAAGAACCGGCATTCCTTTCCTTATCAATGTGTATTTCTTTCGTTTTAGTTAATGAGAAACGTTTAAAGAATCTCGAGTCACTTGTATCATGACTCATAGAGTCCTTATCATTTGTATCTTTTGGCCACTGATTATTCTTAAATAAACTATCATATTTGAGTTTTGCTCCTTAAAGTCCATTAAACGTCAGATTTAGTTGGATCTAATATAATTTTCAGATATTAATAATTTATATATAGGAAAAAAACACTATCGGAAAATGGGTTTTCAACGACGAAAATTACCGACGCATAAAAATCCATCGCTATTAGTGGCGGAAAAATCCGTCACTATAACTTTTCTAGATAAATTAGTGACGGATTTAGCTATGAAAAATTTTCATCGCTAATTTTTCCATCGTTAATCCGTCACTAAAACCTTTGTGAAGAGATTAGCGATAGATTTAGCGACGGAAAAATCCGTCGTTATTTTTTCGTGGCTAAAACTTGAAAATTTTTTGTTTTTGTTAAATATAATTTTCTTTTGTTTTTATTAAATATAATTTTGTATTTTTGTTAAATATAATTGAGACTTTTTATTAAATATAATTTTGTATTTTTATTAAATATAATTTTTTTGTTTTTCTTAAATATAATTTTGTATTTTTATTAAATATAATTTTTATTTTCATTAAATATAATTTTTTGTTTTTATTAAATATAATTTTTTATTTTTGTAAAATATAATTTTGTGTTTTTATTAAATATAATTTTGTATTTTTATTAATTATAATATTTTTGTTTTTGTTAAATATAATTTTGTATTTTTATTAAATAAATTTTTGTGTTTTTATTAAATATAATTTTATTTTTATTAAATATAATTTTTTGTTTTTTAAATATAATTTAATGTTTTTATAAATAAAATTTTATATTTTTATTAAATTAGGGTATTGTATTTTTAATATTGAGAGTTACAAATAAAGTATAGAAGTAGAAAAAAATAAACTAATAACACAAATATAATGGTGGTATGGTGGTTAAACACTTAAGTTTCCTCTCTTAAACCCGGGTTCGAACCGAGGTGGGAGCACATTTTTAGCAAATTAAAGGCTGAGGCGCGGGCGGGCGGGCCAGGGTGCGGGTGGGTCAGGCTGCGGGGCGGGCGTCCAGGGTCGTGTATTTGGATTTGCTCTTACTCACTTCAGCGACGGAAATATTTCCGTCTTCCATCGCTGATAATCCGTCGATAATTAATAATAATTAAAGAAAATTAAAAATTAAATTACCGATAGATTAAAGATGGATTATTAGCGATGGAAATATTTTCGTCGTTAAATTAGCGAGGTGACTTTCAGCGATGGAATTTTCCTTCACTAATACTTTTAGTGATGAAAATTTGAGTATCAGCGAAGAATATTTCTGTCGCTGATACCTATTTTTCTTGTAATAAAACAAAGAATTGTTCTCTCTATCTTTCAATATCTTTTGTCACTTAAAAAAATTTCTCAAAAATTTTATGCACTTGCTTTAAAAATAGAAACATAAATATTTAAACCCTAAATATTTTTTTGTCCTCAAAAAGTTAAAGTCTATTAAAGTTTAAATCTGATCAGATTTAATCGAACTTAACATGATTATTGGAGGACAATGAGTTACCCAAAAAAAAAAAAGAATTATTTTCTCTATCTTTCAATATTTTTGTCACTTAAAAAATCTTTCCAAAAATTTTATACACTTACTTTAAAAATAGAAACATAAATATTTAAAAATTTAAATGATTGCAATTTATTAATATGATTGCTCTTTGGCCAAAACCTCACCATTGTTCAACCCGGCCAAAAAAAAAAAAAATAAAGAAATACTTTAGTGTGAATTTCAAAAATAATTTTAGTAATTCATTGTCATTACTCATACTAAATGTAATATTACTGCTTAAGCTAATTTCCACACTCCTGTTTTTAAATTTTCATGTCACCAGAGATAGGTAAATCTAAGAGTGATTGGCATTACCCATTTCCAAACTAGCTTTTTCGGTTGATTTGTGAAATTAATATTCTCGTCCAAATATTTATGGAATTTTCAGTATGAACTTTTAATATTATTTCCTGAATATAAGATAATATTAATTTTGTCCATCCTAAATTGTTACTCTCATTAATTTCATATTTTTTGCTATTGTAATTCATATTATATTTATGTAATATTTGTTATTATGATAACATAATATTTATTGTAATGGCAGATTTATCACTGCTAGAATTAAAAGATTGGTTCTAATATTTTTTAATTCCCCTCTTTTCTCTTCATTTTTTAAATTATAATTCTAATAAAATATCTATTTATGGACCAACCTTTTATGCTTCTCATAACATGCATAATTTTAAATTTTTAGAACGCCTATCACTTATTCACTTTCTCTTTTTACAAATTTCTTTCTATTTTTGTTAAAAAAGAAAAAAAAGAAAAGCTTTCAATCGAATAAAATGAAAAATTCTAAAACACAACCATCTATTAAATGAAATCGATTTAACATAGATGTTTAAAGCCTTCCATCTGATTTTGGTTTGAGACAAAAAAAAAAAAAAAAAATCTAAATTTATATGTTTATATTTACTATACTTTTAATATGTATAATACATATTCATATATTTATAAATCAATGTCTATATTTTGTCCCATGAAATCAAATATTAACTGTGCCACTTTGTATAGGCAAAGTGTTATTTTATTTATGCAATTTTTGTAATATTAATGGACAATAAGTTTCTGTACACATAATTATACTCAGTTTTACTTGTACACAAAGTTGAAAATTCAAAATATTTATGTTCAAAAATAATTTGAATATAATTCTCATATCAATATTAAAGATATATGGACTGATACCATGTTAGAGATATCAAAAGTAATATAATAATAATATGAATCCTAATTCTCTATTATCTTAATTAAAGTATTATAGTAAGTTGGGTTTATATAAAAAATTTATTTTCATAAATAAATAAAATCAAATATTCTCAAATCAAATAATATATTTTTTGACATTTTCTTTTAAATCTATTGTACTTTAATGAAAATCAATTGAATTTGAACGAGAATCTGAACGGAGATTTTAAAATTCTAAGGGTGTTTTAATAACTCTGGCCCTAGATTTGGAATCTGGCTCATGGCATTAGCTCAAGCTTTGGCTGTTGACTATGGCTCTTGGCTTTGGATCTAGATTTGGCTCCCGGCTCCCCGCTCTTGGCTCTTGGCTCCCAACTCTGGCTCAGCATCTCACTTTTTGAAGGTGCATGTGAGTGCATGAGGAATCCTTTTTACGAAGTGGGTTTTGATACAATATTAAAAGATAATTTAAATATAACTCTAATATTATATTAAAAATATATGAATATAATTTAGATACTATGTTAGAGATTTAGGAACTAATATAATAATAATATGAACCCTGATACTCTATTTTTTGAATTAAAGTATTATAATAAGTTCAATTTTTATATATATATAATGTATTTTTATTAATATGAAAATATAATATTACAAATAAAGTCAAATATTTTTAAAATCAAATTAATAATTGATTTGGTTTTGATACATAACATATTTCTAACGATATAAATTTCATATTATTGAAAATGCTAATTACAATATTGTTCCCATTTTTTATTTATCTACCACATAAATGAAAACAAGTATATTAATTCTAATTCATTGAACATTCATCGACTCTGTGGATATTAATTATCATGTAATAAAATAACCTCGATGAATAAAAAATGTAATATGGTAAAGTCCAACCTGGCTATCACAGACTTTCTCTATATATAGAAGAGCTAATAACACCTCAAACTCAACAAATCCAAATTAAAAATGGCCAACTTCCTTGCTGCTTCTAGGTTCAACTTTCTCCTGCTTCTCATTTCACTCTCAATAGGTTTGTTCCTTGGACTCTTTTTTTTCCCCCTAATTAAACATAGTAGATTGTCATATTAGTCATACATCTACGCAATTATCAGATATCAATGGTCTATAAAAAAAAAAAAAAAAGGAGTCGTACATCTCTATTTTGCTCTATGTACATGAAAGGCTTCTTCTACTTGGAAGAAAAATACATTTAATGTCAAAATTTGTTTGGATCATAATTATTTTACACACGTAGGTATAATTTTTTTTTAATGATTTTATCAAAAAGTTTATGTTTACATGAAAAATTTATTCTTCATAAATAAAAATTTTACATTACTTATTCCCCCTTTCCATCTCTAATGCATGAAAATTTTTCAATATTAACGTTTTTCTATTTTCGAAATGTTTTAATACATTAAATTAATTAATATTTATATAAAAGTGTTTATATTTTTATATTTATACATTTTTCTATATTTAATGAATCATTTTCTTATTTAATTATAATTTTTATTTTTATATTATTTTTCTTATGATTAATAATTACGTATTTGATTATTTTAAATTTTTATTATAAAATATAACTATTCTATTATTTTTATAAAATAATTAATATTTACATAATATTTACATATTTCCACGCATATTCATTTATATTATTCTCATAAAATATCATTTCTCCGTATCATTTCATATTTGTTTTTATTTCCAATTTTCATTTCATGTAACCTAAGCTTTTCATTAATTATCTCAATAAATCCAAAATTATCTTACCAAATTCTATACATTGAACAACGAACAAAAATTGAATTTCATATCCTTTTTTATCAAATCTAACCAAATCTCACTTAATCTCAATCGCCAAACTCGAAGTAAAGGCATCAAATGCTTGTCCATTATTTGGAATCTCTATATCTTCTACTCATGTCATCTCTACGTAAACTCGTACCACATTGAAGAACAAATTTCAAAACATTCACTATTTTGTGTGAAGATGTCCAAGTTCTTACTTCTCCCTACTTCTCTCCTCTGCTATTCACCTTAAGGTTTGATCCTTGAACAACCAATTTTTTATAAGTGTCATTGATGTGTCCCCTCCCCCCCCACCCCAAAAAAAAAAAATGCAGTTGCAAAAATGCATTTTTCATTTTTTTAAATAATTAATTTAATAAATGATTGGCATGTGCGTTGTGAATTTTACTTGTATCTAACTCTCTTTATGGATTATGCACTTGTATCAAAATCTGTATTCGAGATCAAAAATTCAATTTTGAGTAACTAAACTTTTTGTCGGTCGTATCCCTAGTGCAATTAGTAATAATTGAATTTTAGATCTTGTATTTCCTGTCAGTTATATTATACTTTATGTTTATTTTATTTGTAATTCACGACTAATATTTAAATTATGTATTTTTCTTTGTAGCTGCTCTCATTTTGGTGCAAAATGTGGATGCCAAATGCAGCTATTTATCAATCACTGGAGGAGGATGCCCTGATGAAAGCAAGTGTGTAGAGACATGCAGGCCATGCTACGTGGGGATAGGACGTGTTACCGCATATTGCTATCTAAATTCAGGGATCTATCCTGCTTGGGAATGTCGCTGTGACTTCTCGGATGGGGCACCTTGTCCTCCCCCTCCGGGTCCAGTTCCCTGTCCCAAACCCAATTGACGTTAACGGAGTCTGTTTGATTTATTCCCTACATGTATGCGGAAGCATAATAAAATAAATAAGTTAAAATTTCAGGTAAATACCTTGATATATAGGTTCTTAAAATCCATGAACCGAGTTGCAAAGTCTCTAAATCAAATCGCTCGGTTAAAATGGTGATCACAAAATCGAATTATCACCACTATATCATAGTATTACAATCCTAAATCCAGTGATTTTGAATAACAGGAAAAATTTACTTTTCAAAATTTTTCAATCCCATAATTTCCTTATGTCTCTACTATCTTAGAATAATAGTCTCAGCAACTCTCTCAATTGCTTAGAATGTTCTTAGTCTGTACATGTTTTCTTGTTCATTGTTTTTCTCCAAAAAAAAATAAAAATAAAAAACGCTCTAATTCATGAGAGAGGGGTGAGAGACCATTGGGCGGTCGAGGGTGGTTATCAATAATGGGCTAACCACCCATTCTTTTCAAATTTGAAATTTGAACAAGTTTCAAATTAATCATGTGGTGAAAACCCATCATGGACACGTTTTTACTAATGTCTTTCATTTGTACATGAGAGTATTTTACGTCTATTAAAAGATTACAATTTATGTGATCCATCACATCACTTTAAATAAAGACTTCTCGATACACCTGTTAGGATAACTGAAAAACCATTGTTAATACAAAAGAACTTGTTATATCTTAAACTTAATGCATCGACCCACTTTTCTTATCAAAAGTGATCCCTAATCATTACTCGACTATGCATTCACTATTATATTTGAATCTCAATATGGATAAATATAACAAATCGACAATGAATACTATATAATGATATAATGTTGATTAGTTTTCCTTTTCCCAAAATCGAATCTATCAATCTCAATTTCAGTTATTTTTTTAAATCTGCCCTTTAAACCTCATTATCTTCCACACCATGAGTAAATAGTCCAAAGTAACAAATAATGAGCTAAGATTTCTAGAAACAGTTAAAAGTAATAAGAGTATAAGAGATCTTACCCTATAGATCTCAAGTCTCAAAAACAAGGATTATGATCACACTATTGTCTCAAATATTAATTCTCATTATCTCATGGTCGATTTATCACACATGATATGAAACAAGTGTTACAGTATTATTCTCTCATTTATCAAAAGGGCATCTATCAAAATTTTCTAATACTATGTAAATATGAAATTCAATCTACACATAAAACTCTATTCAGAGATTTCAAAGAGAGTATCTCACAAATAATATCACTAAACACATGTGATATCTAAAATCTTAAACTTGACTACTTACAGACAATATAAATGTGGGTATGTCCATGTTGGTCATATTACATATGACATTATCTTAAACATGTATTAAGGCGACTTATATTCTAGCAAGGTTATTCTCAAAGTCTTTTACAACTAAAAACCGTCTCATCCTTGCTTACTCATATCTAGAAGTGGTCACCTATGTGAGAGAGTCGAGTACACTTGCCTAACATATCTTTTATCTATCACATCACAGAACATATAACAACAAATAAGTGCAATAATTAAATTTATGATTGAATAATGCACATATGTCATATATCTCAATAAGCATCAAAATATCAATATATTATACATGAAATATCAAAGTACTTATAAACCCAATAATTTCCAATGTCTTATAAAGGAATTTCTCGTAATGGATTTAGTAAAAGGATTAACCACCATACTGTGTGTAAAAAAGTACTTGATCGCCACTTTCCCCTTCTCGATGATATCTCTCATAAAGTGGTATCTGATATCAATATATTTGATTTTACTGTGATAGTTAGGGTTTTCGGTATAAGTAATGATAGCCTGATTATCATAATAAATTATCACTTACCTCCCACTATCTGCCCAACCCCTAAATTATTTAGAAATCTCTAAAAACAAACACTCCCTTAAATTGCTGTTAACATACTACAAACTCAGTCTTCATTGTAAATAGAGATACACGAGTTTGTTTCTTACTGTTCCATAAAATGACACCATTATTGAGCAAGACAACAAAATTTGATGTCGATTCGCATTCATCCGGATTGCCATCCTAATCGACGTCTGAATACCCAACGAGATGCAAACACTACAACAGAAATAACTTTTAGTGACAAAGATTAGTGGGAGTCAAAAGAAATTGGACACTATTGCTACTATTTTGTGGGAGTCACTCGTTATCGCCATTAAATAGTTGATCAATAGTGGGGGTCACTTGTGGCCTCCATTAAAATAGGTTTTTAATGACAATACAAAGTTACGATCACCACTAAATTAAATATGAAAATAATAACCGTCACTAAATTATAGTTTTTTAGTAACGAACACATGTGACAGCCACCATTTTATTTTATTTTTTTTGACAAAGTGTAATTTTAACTATTACTAAACAGGTACACTTTAGTGACAATTTCTCCTAACTGTCACCAAATCTCTTCCTTATTGAAATCTCATACTTAAAAATATTTCAATTTTGTAATTATCTTAAATTATCCAATAAATATTTCAAAACAAGAATTAAGTTTTCAATAAAAATCCGTAATTATCTTATTTTTAGTTATAAAATAAAAATAATAATCAAATTTATTAGGATACTCCACTTAAAAAAAATAATAGAATATTTTTATATTTTAATGTTTTTTGTGTACTATTTTATGTTTTAAATTTGTTAATTTTGTTTTTTTGAAAATTTTTAGAATTAAAAAAAAAATGAATTTAAGATTTTATGGATGATAATATATTATTATTAAATATAAAGTTTAATACAAATATGATTGGGTGGGCAATTGCGGTGGAATAGGGCACTAAAGCAATAGTGGCGGCCACTATTCAAAGAAAATGTTATTCCTCCCTTTGTTTGCCCCACTCCACTCTGTCTCTCTCTCAAATACTATGTCGTTCTCACTCGTTCGCTCTCGCCCTCGCCCTCGCCCTCGCACTCATTGTTGCTATTTCCCTCGATTCGCTGCATCAATCAAAATCTCTTTTCAATCGGTACCAGTAAACTCTCTATAAGTCTCTAATCAATTTCCTAGGGTTCTACTCTTTGTTTATTGTCGAAATTCTTTTATAAGGTTTCTCAATTTTAGGGTTCTACAATTCTCTCAATCAATTTCTAGATTTTAGCAAAAGAAAGTTATAGAAAAAGGTAATTCTGGCTATGGCTGTGGTTATGGCTGTGGTGTGGATCGAGAAGGTTTTTCGATTTTGCTTTTATATATCAACATATGACAACCCAGATTTAGCAGAAAATAATCCTCTTAAAGGATGCAACTCACCAATCGATCTTGAAATTGTGTATATTTTCACTTTCCATTGCCGCATATTTCAAGAGTTCCTCAACAGAACTATCAGCATGTGTTATCTGATCGAGAAGAAGGGCAAACAAATATTCATAATGAATATTTCAAAAATCTATTTTCCCTAAATTTTTTTGTTAAGATTTAATGGTAAAAACCTAACTTGTTCTCTCTGAGTGCCCTTGCATCCAGAAAAGGGGAAAATGATGTGTACCATGAAAATATGCTGTCACAGTTTGTTCTTTAAAGGATGCCCAGCACAACAAGTCTGAGTATGCAGAGACTGCTTGCATGTTCAAAGCAACCTTTTGAACTGTTTTCCTCTGAATCAATCATACTTATGATTAGATCAATTTCATTCATACTTATGATCATTTAAGCTTTCTGGGTTCTACAATTCTCTCAATCAATTTCTATGCTTTTTCTTAGCTATATATTCTGGGTGCATGACTTGTGTTTAATGATTATTTGAGCTTGTAAAATCTGTTACATTCTTGTTTTATCGTTTGCACTTTTTTTTTGCACCGTTTGATTTTGATAATAACAAAGTCTCTCGTATACTTCTAACCATTTTATTTAGTATACAGAATTTATATTCAATAGATAACTTTTATTCAAGAAAAGTCATAGAACCAATCATAAAATCAGTGATAGAAGTAAGACTTATTTGGTCATAGAAGTAAGATTATTTTATATTTGTTAAAAACCCAACCAGTAAGGTAAATGTAGTTTAGATACTGGATATACATATAAAATCTCACAACAAGAGGACACTTGACATTCCACCACTTTGAAATTTTTCTAAGTATTGAAACATGATCATTTGGGCATATTTGGACAATCATATATTTGGACAACCATATCTACTTGTATGATAAAGTATTTTTAAATCCGAAAATTGTATTTCAAAGAAGGTGTGAGAGATTCCAAATTTAAGTTTTTACAATCCAAAAATTTGTTGGATATGTTAGAGAAAAATCATCTTGAAGTGGGTTTGTCTCTTATGTTTTTCAACAGAAATATTTTGTTAAAGTTGGTTTTCAAGAGGTATTTGTGCATGAATATCTTTATCTTCGACCAAGTTTTTTGAAATTTGAAATTGTTGCATTATAGTGTTATTGTTGGACAATAAATATGATGATTTATAACAAAATTATTTTGGGATTTTGGTGGAAAAACAAGTATGCAAAGTCAGCAAATTGTTCAACTATTTCCTAAACTGTGGTTGATTTTTTGGAGGAATTCCGAATTTTTAGCAAGACTTATTTTTTGAGTAAATTCAGAACAATTTGTGCAGATGTTAAAAAGGATGTTTGAACTTCCAATTTGAATTTTTATAGTTGGTTTTATCTCAAGATATCAAGAGATTCAGCACCTAAAATCTAGGACATTTTCTAGCAAAGTTACTACTCTTCTAGTTGGTAATTTTTGCCCACTTACAATAGGATTTTGGAGTAGTAATTAAAGTTAAATAACAGCACGTACAACAGGTTTTTGTAGAAAAAGAAGCTGAGTTTTACGACAGGTTTTGATGCCTTAAAAAACTCTCATAATATTGGCCATATAGTACACTTTGAAGAAGAATTACAGCAACATTTTATGAGAGCAAGAGAGAAGAAATTCTGCACTTCATGTCCTCATTTGAAAGCTGTCCATTATATTTCAAATATTCATATACACTTATATTTTGTGTTAAGTTGTGAGTAGAATTATGAATTAGTGATAAATCTTCCATTATTGGATGATATTATCTTTTTGGTATGAAAATCAGAAATCAACAAATTGATGTACATTGTAATCTTGGATCATAGTAGAAACTAACAGGTTGTTAGATCTCGGTTTGCTTAGTTGGAAGAGTGGACGTAGGTACAAGACCGAACCACTATAAAAAGGATTTATATTTCTATCCCTATTTTTATTTTCTGCTGCACATGTATAGATTGACCATATGATTAAACTAGATTTAAGTAGAGTTAGATAAATTTTTGAAAAACCAAATTTTTGATAACCAATTCAACCTCTTTTTGGTTGTCACCGGGGCCAACGTGCATAATCAAAAGTTTTATGCATTTTGACCTCTTGGTTACTGTTTGCACTTCATTTCCATACATACAGTTGAGTAATTGTATCAGCAAGTTTATCATTTCAGATCTAACCCAAGCCAAATTTTCATGATTAAGTAGCTCTGTGTTTCCTGTTTGCAAATAAGCATTTGAAATTGTTTTCTGCATGATGCTTCAATTTCTTTTCTGTATATGAGAATCAATATCATCTAAAGTGTTTGATATTTTGTTTGTGTGCTGGTTATTTGGCTTTAGGATAGCTATCAAAAACATTGTTGTATCATCTAAAGTGTTTGAAATTTGGGATCCTTAACGATTAATTTTGGGCATAACATTGCTCAGAAGGAGAAATATCAACCACTGAGTTCTGTAATTCTCTTAAATTATTGTTATATTTTCTATGATTTAGTAAAAATTTTGACTCATTGCGAAATTATTGGAGCTATGAATCAACATTTGATAGAACACCTTTTGGATTATATGTAGTCTGAGATCTCTTCAGGAAAATTAGTTAGGGTAATTTACCTGTGATGGTATGTTGTATCACAGGGTTCATCCTAAGCTCTCGGAGCAGTAGATGAAAATTGATAATGTGTTATTTAGCCAATTTTACTGTAGGAAATAATTTTACTATTGGAAATAATTTATGTGGTTTATTTATTTTTTTTTTCATTAACCATTTTATGAACTTAAAAAATCTTTGCTTAAAGCTTTGTGGCTTTTTTTCCTATTTTTATCATTTATAATTCTTTTTTACTCATAAATTTCATTCCAAATTTTCTCTAGGTGCTCATTACTGGCTTTCGTGGGATTTGTGGTTCAACAATCGACTTACCCAGGAACAAGGGTTGCTAGAGAATATGACTATTCACGTTGTTATTTTTTCTTTTAATAGTTCATATAAATTGTAAACGTTCGAGTTGTATTGGATCGGTTTCTTGTATTTTTATATAATGTTAATCAAATTATATTTTTATCTTTTTAATAGTATTAAATATTTTTTTGAATTGAATTATAGTTTTATATCTATTTTGAATTGATAATGTTTGCCTAAAATTGGCCACATGATGTATAATCATTTTTGTCAATTACAATTACCTTTAGGCGTGGTAAAATAGTTGTCACTATAAACTATTTTAGTGAGGGTTATTTTTGTCGTCACAAAATGTTAATTTAGTGAGGGTTGTTTTTGTTGCCACTAAATGTTAATTTAGTATGGACTATTTTTATTGTCACTAAATGTCAATTTAGTGGGGGATCATATTTTTCATCACTAAATGTTAATACATATAGTGGGGCCATTGTGGCCCCACTAAATGTGGCCGCCACTATAATATTTTTTAGTGACAAGGGTGCGGCCGCTATTAAAAGTTGTATTTAGTGGCAACCATTTTATTGACCGTCACTAATACTTTAAATGACGAAAAGTTTAGTGACGGTCGTTGACGACTACATGGCAATCACTATAGGGTTTTAGTGATGGTCATCAACACATATAGTGACGACTTTTGCCCCCACTATAAGTGGGTTGTATTGTAGTAAAATCATCTCCTCTGTAACATAAAAAGAAATTCGTAGTTCTCTAGAAATATCTCAGAATTCTTTTCATTACTTTTTAATGATTCCTTCCAGAATTTGATTGAAACTTCTCACTAGGCTGACTGCAGAACAAATATCTGGTCATGTACACAACATTACATACATTAAATTATCCACTGCATTGGCACTCTTCTTGAGTCTTAGGGTATATATTAAGTCTTAAACCTTCACCTTTAGCGATATGAGTATTTTTGTGGTTATAATTACTCAACTCGAAACGCTCGAGAACTTTCTTGATGTTAGATAATTGTAAAAGAGGCAACACACATCTCGAGTCATCCCTTTAGCAATGAAAATTTTGAAAAAAAATTATCGTTGAAAAATTTAGCGACGAAAAACTTTTCATGACTAATAACGCGTCACAAAAATTTTAGTGATGAAAATTAGAAATTCGTTACCAAATTAGTGATGAAATGGTTTTTGTCGCTAATTTTCATGGTTGAATTTAGCGAGAAATCATTTTGTCTATCAA
Source organism: Dillenia turbinata (assembly GCA_037126225.1). NCBI lineage: Eukaryota > Viridiplantae > Streptophyta > Magnoliopsida > Dilleniales > Dilleniaceae > Dillenia > Dillenia turbinata. Next base: position 7,914,195 of record JBAMMX010000012.1, read on the forward strand.
CAGATTTAACGATGAATAAAAAATTTTTATCACTAAATTCAGTGGCAGATTTGATTTAATTTAGCGACGAATAAAATTTTTCGTCGCTAAATTTACCGATGAAAACCTATATCCATCACTAAATTTAACAAAGCATAAAATGATCCGTCGCTAAATTTAATCACAAAAATTAGCGATAAACTTTTTGCGACGAATCTAAAAATTTTAACGATGAAAATAGTGTGATTTAGCAAGGCATTTGTAAATTTAGCTAAAAAAATTTGCTATTTTTCATATTTTTCCCTATTAAAAAGAAATGTCCTGTCCAACCAATATAAATATCATCATAATCAGATTCCAATCAAACCAATAAGCCATCAATATTCATCTAATATCTTTTCAAATAAACCAATAAATCATCAATATCCATCCAATAAACTAAAAATTTTTCAATCCTACCAACATAATAATCAGATTCCAACATAATAAACCTAAAAATTTTACAATCCAACAATCAATATCTATCCAACTTGATTTCTAAGAAAATGTCAATAACATATAATAGGAATCTGATCAATGATCACATCCCAACTATTCTTCCTTTTTTTACCCCACCAGATGTCTCTAATCACAAAGCCATGCTATCAATAGGATGACTTAGATGAGACACCATCATCAGTACTACTCAAATGGTCAACAGAAGTTCATTATATTTCTCTTCCATTATCAAGACGAAAATTAAAAGAAAAATAAAATAAAGTAACAAGAATGAATAATTACAAGTTTATCAAAATAATAATACTATAAAAAAGAACAAAATATGCCCAAATTATAAATCAACATCTATAATTTGTCCCCATGAAATCTAATATTAACTATGCATCTTTTTATAGGCATAGTGTCATTTTATTGTTTATGCAATTTCTGTAATATTAATGGACAATAAGGTTTTTGTTTTACACATAATTATACTAATTTTTATTTGCATACAAAGTTGCAAATTCAAAATATTTATGTTAAAAGATAATTTGAATATAAGTCTAATATCATATTAAAGATATATAAACATAGTTTTGATACTATGTTAGAGATATAGAAAGCAATATAACAATAATATGAATTTTAATACTCTGTTGTCTATAATAAGTTGTGTTTATATAGAAAACTTATTTTCACAAATATGGAAAAATAGTATTATAAATAAAGTCAAATATTATCAAAATCAAATCAATAATTGATTTGTATCATTTGATACATAATATGTTTTCTAACATTCCCTTTTAAATTCAATGTAATATAATGAAAATTATTTGAATTTGAAAGAGAATCTGAGTAGATAATCTAAAATTTGAGAATATTTTTATATCCAAGCTGGCTTTAGTTCTACCTCACTTTAGATCTGGCTTTGGGATCTATCTCCTGGCTTCGGCTTGTTCTGGCTTTTGGCTTTGGATCTAGATCTGGCTCTAGCTTTGGGCTTTAGCTCCTAACTTTATCTCTTCGAGGTGCATATTGATATATGGATAACTCTTTGACAAAGGAGCATTGATGTTAAAAGATAATTTAAATATAGTTTTGATATTATATTAAAGATATATGAATATGGTTTTGATATCGTATTGGAGATATAAGAAACAATATAGTAATATAAAACTTAATAATCTACTGCTCTAATTAAAATATTACAATAAGTTAAGTTTATATAAAAAACTCATTTCCACAAATATGAAAATATAATATTATAAATAAAGTCAAATATTTTTAAAATCAAATCAATAATTAATTCGATTTTGATAAATAATATATTTTCTAAAATTTAAATTTCATATCGTTGGAAAATGCGAACAACAATATTGTTCTCATTTATTATTTATCTACTACATAATTGAAAACAAGTATAATGTTGAGTCGAATATGATGTTGAGTCGAATAGCGCCCAGTTTCCAATGGATACAATTAAGAAGAAAATAATTTTTGTACTAAAAAACTGCAATCATCTAAAATCTTCATATTATTTATTTTTGTATTTTTATTTCTTAATTTTTTCATAAATACCCCAAATATTTTGAGAAAATTTTTTAAATTAAAAAGAAAAGAAATATCGAAAGATGAAGAGAGTAGTAGGAGTGACTGTCATCGATAAATGACAACAATTTAGTGGATCATGGTATAGATGGTGCATATGTTAAAACTACCAAATATTTTCTCGTAGAAATTGAGGCATATATGAAAAAATCCAATTCAATCTGGTGCAAGGGTAGTCAATATCTGTGATATATATATATATATATATTTTAATTTGAGTATCGAAGTTTTTGAAGTTGATAGCTATTGGATGGATCTGAATTAAATACATCCCCTTCAAAAGTTTTCTAAAATTATAAATGATAAAAATTATATAATATGGCAAGTCCAACCAGGGTATCACAAAATTTCTGTATACATAGAAGAGCTCAGAACACCTCGAACTCAACAAATCCAAATTAAACATGGCCAAGTTCTTTGATGCTTCTAGGTACAGTTTTCTCCTGCTTCTCATTTCACTAACAACAGGTTTGATCCTTTGACTTTTATTTCGTTTTTTGTTTGATTATCAGATATTAATGTTTTATTAATATATATATACACAATGAAAGGCTTCTTCTACTTGAAAGAAGCATACATTTAATGTCGAATTTTGTTTGATTAATAATTATTTCACACATGTAGGTATACAATATTTTTAAGATTTTATCAAAAAATTTATGTTTACGTAAAAAATTTATTCATCATAATTAAAAATGTTACATTACTTATTCCCACTTTTCATCTATGATATATAAAAACTTCTCAACACTAATATTTCTCCATTTTCATTTTAATTCGTTAAATTAATTAATATTTATATAAAAATATTTATATTTTTATATTTATACATTTTTCTATATTTAATTATTTACTTATTTAATTATAACTTTTATTTTTATGTTATTTTTTCATGCTTAATAATTATGTATTTGATTATTTTATATTTTTATTATAAAATATAACTATTCTATTACTTTCATAAAATAATTAATATTTACATTATATTTATATATTTCCACACGTTTTCATTTTTATTATTCTCATAAAATACCATTTCTGTATATAATTTCGCATCTGTCTTTATTTCCAATTCTCATTTTGTGTGACCTAGATTGTCATTAATTCTCTCAATAAATCAGAAATTTTCTCACCAAATCCTACGCATTGAACTACAAACAAAAATTGAATTTCGTATCTTTTTTTTTTTTAATCAGATCTACCAAATGTCACTGAATCTCAATCACCAAACTCGAAGTAAAGGCATCAAAAGCTTGTCCATTAGTTGGAATCTCTAGCTCTTCTATTCATGTCATCTCTGCATAAACTCGTACCACATTGAAGAACAAAATTCAAAACATCCTCTGCTATTCACCTTTGGTTTGATCCTTGAACAACAATTTTTTACAAGTATCCTTGTGTTGATATGTCCCCCCTCCCCCCAATTATGCAGCTGCGAAAATGCATTTCCCATTTTTTTTCAAAATAATTTAATAAATGGCACGTGCCCTTGTGCGTGTGAATTGCACATATATCAAAATTTGTATTCGAGATCAAATATTCAGTTGTTAGGAACTAAACTTTCCTTCGATCATATCCGTAGTGTAATTTAGTAACAATTGAATTTTAGATCTTATATTTCCTATCAGTTATATTAGAATTTATATATATTGTTTGTTATTCGCGACTAATACTTTAATTATGTTTTTCTTTATAGCTGCTCTCATTTTGGTGCAAAATGTGGATGCTTAACAATGCCGCTATATATCAATCTTTGGGGTGGGTTGCCCTTTTGATGACAACAAGTGTGTAGAGAGATGCAAGCCATGCTACGTGGGGATAGGACGTGTTACCGGATATTGCTATCTAAATCCAGGGGTCCGTTCTTGGGAATGTCGCTGTGAGTTCTCGGATGGTGCACCTTGTCCTCCCCCTCCGGGTCCAGTTTCCCTGTCCCTAACCCAAATGGAATCGAACCCAAGTTCCTATGTAAACTCTCCCCTTTTTACCGACCTTTCCTTTCACAATAAAGTGCTATAATAAATGAAGATTTGCACATTCTAGTTTTTATTCTCTTCTTCAATGCTAATGCCTTTATTTTTGTCTTTTTTTCTTAATTCAACTCCAAACGAATGAATTGTGGGGAGAGTTTTAGTTTGATGGTAAGAAAATTCTGTATTTTATGCATGGTTTCTAGTCTCAAACAGCTGCCCTTTTTTGGGGAATAAACGAATGGACTGACCTAGAATGTTCAAGTCTTGGATTATCTATAAAAATTGCAGTCACAGGGTATAATCACAACATGAAAAACACTCAATAGAACACATGAGCCTAGAAAGATGGTGAATAAAGTCTGAAAGGCTTTAGAAGTTAACTAGAGGCCTTCTGACGTATTTGTCTCTAGCCCACGTTAGATCATGCGCCATGAGAGAACATCCATCACCCGCCTTCATCTTCTCCTCTCTCCCTCTTCTCCCATCCAGCCTATACAACCGTCAGGGAGCGCAGAAAATTTTGACCGCAGTGATCGCTATTGACGCGCTGGTGACTTCGGCGGAAAAGTGGAATGACTCGACGGGACTCGACGGGACGCGACGTATTCAATGGTTGAACGTTGTCCGGCGGTGGCTATGTCTCCCAGGAGAATTTTTGGTTTTGGTGGTGGTCAGATCTTGCTTGTCGTGGTCTGTGACTCGGCCGATGTTTGAAGCCTCCAGTGCACCCATTTTAGTTCGGATCCGGTCTCGCCCTTTTGGACCTTGTTTGTATCTTGTGATTTTTAGGTTGAGATTTGTATTTTTTTTTTAATATAAATTATTAATATTCGATAATTATCTTAAATTCGATTAAATTTGATTTGAATTAAATTGAATCTATAAGAGACAAATATTTTCTAACACTTATTTTATTATATATAAGATTCAAATTTGAAAATTTATTTAAAAAATATCAATATTTAATTATTAGACCAACTACGTGTCAATTGTTTCATATTCAAGACCCAAATTCTAAATGGGCATTGTAAGGAATTATTGCTTCTCACAACGAGAGATTAAATAAATTTATGACTACGCAATCAACCCAAAACTGCAAATCACTCGACTTTATTTAACCAAGATATGATTGTCCAAATTAGGTTCAGAGATTACCAAAAAGAAAAAATCTTTCTCATTTTTTCCAAAACAAAACTAATCAAATATAATCATTTCTTGGTCGGAACTAATCAAATATAGTCATTTCTCTTCAATATTTAAATTATTATAAAAAAAATGACACTTATAATATTTCATTAGTTTAAGTGTTAGTCACTTTCTACATTTACGATATGTTTGAAAGTTTTAGAAAGAAAAAAAAGATTAGTTATAAGAAAAAAAAGAAAAAAAATTATAATTTTTTTTTTTACATTTTGTTTGGAAATTTTATGAAAAAAAAGAAATAAAATTCATTGAAAATAAAAAACTTTACTTTCAATTTTTAAAGTGCAAATTTGGTATATCTACGAGACAACTTTTTTTTCTTTCTTTTTCTTTTCACTTTTGAGAAGAAAATTTTTTATATTAAAAATCACTATATTTCTTTTCTTTTCTTCCCCCATAAAACCCCTAAACGAAAGAAAATAAACAATTTTCTCTCTTAACCTTTTCTTTTCTTTCCAAATCTTTCTATCCAAACATACTGATACAATGATATAGAATTTTGTTGTTATTAAAAAATAAAATTTTAAATTTTAAATTTTCATAAGATTAGTTTTAATTCATTGCAATAAAATTATTTAAAATTTAATATATCCATTATTTTAAAATAATTTTAATTATCTTATTAAGATAAGATAATTCCGTTATAACCCCAAATTTCTCGGTTTATGCGCCCTATCTTCTTACTAACCATCCACTGATCTGAAATCAACTGGAAACCCAGATTGCAGTTTCGATCTCCCACTACTAGAAAAACGGGTATCAGCAATTGAAATATCCATCGCTAATAGTCAAAATTCCATTACTAAAATGGATTAGCGACGGAAATTCCGTCACTGCAAATCATCTTGCTAAATTTAGCGACAGAAATATTTACGTCGGAAAGTTTAGCGACGGATTAGCGACGAAAATTTTCCGTCGCTAATTTGAAATAATTTTAGCAACGGATTAGGGATGGAAAATTTTCGTCGCTAATTTAATTTTACAATTTTCAAATTATTCCAAATTACTAATTGATTAGCGATGGATTATAGCGACGAAAAATTTTCGTCGTTAATCCGTCGATGAAAGTCATGCACCCAATATGCACAGGGCCACCCGCGCACACTCGCCCGCCCACCCACCCGCTTGTGCTCGCTAACCCATCCGATCGCCCGCACTCGCTGGCCCGTCCGCCTGCCCGCACTCGCTCGCCCGTCCACATCCCTACTTTTTTTTGTTGAAAAAATGCTCTCACCAAAATTCGAATCTGGATTCTAGAACATATTTTGAATTCTTTCAACCACTATATCACAATGACTTAAGTGTTATTTCTTTTTTTTTTCTTACTTCATTACTTTCTATCTCACTCTCACCATTTAAAACAAAATACAAAATTATATTTAGTAAAAAAATACTCATATTTAATTAAAATACAAAATTATATTTAATAAAAAACAATACCCTAATTTAATAAAAATACAAAATACAAAATTTTATTTAATAAAAATAGAAAATTATATTTAATAAAAATATAAAAATATATTTAATCAAAAAAACAATACCCTAATTTAATAAAAACACAAAATCATATTTAATAATAATATAAAATTATATTTAATAAAATTGCCATAACCTAATTAAATAAAAATACAAAATCATATTAAATAAAAATACAAAATTATATTTAATAAAAACACAAAATTATATTTAATAAAAATACAAATTATTTGTAATAAAAAAAAACCCTCATATAATAAAAAACAAAATACAAAATTATATCTAATAAACACAAAAAATTATATTTAATAAAAATATAAAATTATATTTAATAAAACAATACCCCAAATTTAATTAAAATACAAAATACAAAATTATAATTAATAAAAAACAATACCCTAATTTAATAAAAATACAAAATACAAAATTATATTTAATAAAAACACAAAATTATATTTAATAAAAATGAAAAATTATATTTAATAAAAATATAAAATTATATTTAACAAATCCATCGCTAATTTGAAATAATTGAAAAAATATGAAATAATTTTAGTGACGGATTATTAGCGACGGAAAATTACCAATGAATTAGCGACAGATTATAGTGATGGAAATTTTTCGTCGCTAATCCGTCAGTGAAAGTCGTGCACCCAAAGTGCAAGGGGCCACCCGCGGGTGCTCGCTCGTCTGTCTGCTGCGCACGCTCGCTCGCCCGTCCGCACCCTTGTTTTTTTTTTGTTGAAAAAATGCTGTCACCAAAATTCGAATTCAGGTTCTATAGCATATTTTGAATTATTTCAACCACTATACCACAATGACTTATGTATGATTTTTTTTTTTTTACTTCATTACTTTCTATCTCACTCTCACAATTTAAAACAAAATACAAAATTAACAAAAACACAAAATTATATTTAATAAAAATATAAAATTATATTTAATAAAACAATACCCCAATTTAATTAAAATACAAAATACAAAATTATATTAAATAAAAAACAATACCCTAATTTCATAAAAATACAAAATACAAAATTATATTTAATAAAAACACAAAATTATATTTAATAAAAATATAAAAATATATTTAATAAAAAAATACCCTAATTTAATAAAAATACAAAATCATATCTAATAAAGATACAAAATTATGTTTAATAAAAATATAAAATTATATTTAATAAAATAATACCCAAATTTCACTAAAATACAAAATACAAAATTATATTTAATAAAAAACAATACCCGAATTTAATAAAAATTCAAAATACAAAATTATATTTAATAAAAATATAAAATTATATTTAATAAAAATACAAAATTATATTTAATAAAAACACAAAATTATATTTAATAAAAATATAAAAATACATCTAATAAAAAAATACCCTAATTAATAAAAATACAAAATCATATTTAATAAAAATATAAAATTATATTTAATAAAAATAAAAAATTATATTTAATAAAATTGCTATAACCTAATTAAAAAAAATACAAAATCATTTTCAATAAAAATACAAAATTATATTTAATAAAAACAGAAAATTATATTTAATAAAAATACAAAATTATATTTAATAAAAAAATACCCTTATTGAATAAAAAACAAAAAGAAAATTATATTTAATAAAAATATAAAATTATATTCAATAAAATAATACCCCAATTTAATAAAAATACAAAATAAAAATTATATTTAATAAAAAACAATACCATAATTTAATAAAAATACAAAATATAAAACCATATTTAATAAAAACACAAAATTATATTTAATAAAAATATAAAATTATATTTAATAAAACAATACCCCAATTTAATAAAAATACAAAATACAAAATTATATTTAATAAAAAACAATACTCTAATTTAATAAAAATACAAAATACAAAATTATGTTTAATATAAACACAAAATTATATTTAATAAAAATGAAAAATTGTATTTAATAAAAATGAAAAATTATATTTAATAAAATCACAAAGTTATATTTAATAAAAATAAAAAATTATATTTAATAAAAACACTATACCCTTATTGAATAAAAATACAAAATCATATTTAATAAAAATAAAAAATTATATTTAATAAAAATGTAAAATTATATTTAATAAAATTGCAATACCCTAATTTAATAAAAATACAAAATCATATTAAATAAAAATATAAAATTATATTTAATAAAAACATAAAATTATATTTAATAAAAATACAATAACATATTTAATAAAAAAATACCCTTATTTAATGAAAAAACAAAAAAAATCATATTTAATAAAAACAAAAAATTATATTTAATAAAAATACAAATTATATTTAATAAAAAAACAGTACCCTAATTTATTAAAATTAGAAAATACAAAAGTATATTTAATAAAACACAAAATTATATTTAATGAAAATACAAAATTATATTTAATAAAAATTCAATAACCTAATTTAAAAAAAAAAAAACAAATTTTTTTTTCTAGTTTTAGCGACGAATTAGTGACAGAACATTTAGCGACAGAATTATTTCCGACGGATTTTCCATTGCTTATTTGCGCGAAAAATTTCGCACCATTTTTATCGACGGATTAGTGACGGAATTTTTTTCCGACGGATTTTTCCGTCACTAAATGTTCCGTCGTAATTTTGTCGCTAATTAACAACGAATAATAATTCGTCGCTAATATCCGTTGTCAAAAATCGATTTTCTAGTAGTGTCCTTAAGCTCAGCTTCTCGATTGGCAAAGCAAAAGGGTATTCTATTGCTGAAGTTTCATGCTCAGATGCTAAGCTTTTTCAGTACTCGAAAATATAATTGGGCTCCGATGAGCAAATCTCTAACCACATATCCTTAAGATGATTCAAAAACTAAGGGCGAGTGAACCAACTATTAAGGAAACGAAAAGGGCAATGATCAGACCAACCCTTCAGCAACCAAAGTTAGCTTACAAGATGGAAATTGCAATCATTCTGTATTTGAAAAGGCCCTGTCAATCCTGCTTGCAGAACCTCCTCCAAACCAAGTGTCTCAACTAACTGGCAAGTGTCAATGAAAGACTGAGCTACAAGTGTTAATTTGACCAATCTTTGAATCACCCTTCTTTTACAAGAACTACCCAACCTCCTAAAATTTCATTGGCAAGATCTTCACTAGAAAAGATTAAAAACCCAAAAGAAGTTACTAATCAGAGAGAACTACTGATTTGCAGTCCAATCCTCTTCCACCTATCTGATTCTGCAGAACCTCCAAATCATTGCCAAAGCCATTGTAAGCATAGCCCACCTTTAATGTTTCTCCTTCTTGTTGGATATTACCCCAGGCTGCTGACTCCTCAGAACTCATCTTCAGCGAGCATGATCCTACAATTCCCAACCAGTATAAGAATCCATTCAGCTGTCACTGTCCTCTCCATCTGTATCGGCAATGCTTCCGTGATCAGTAAGGATCTTCACCCTTCTCCGCCATAAAACCATGGGATGATTTTTCTTTTTGGTGCGCTCAGAAGGCAAAACATTTTCCCAAGGAAAAGAACAGATTCCACCTGAATTTAGCCATCAGCAGAATCACGAGACACAACACACACTATTATCTTTTTGAAAGCTTATCACTCAAACACTACAAAAAATCAGCGACGAAAATTTCTGTTACTAAAAGTCACATCGTTAATTTAGCGACGAAAAATTTTCGTCGTTAAGAAAATCCGTCGCTAATCCGTCGAAAATTTATTAGTATTTTTTTTAATTATTATTAATTACCGACGGATTATTAGTGACAGAATTATTTCCGTCGCTGAAGTGAGTGAGGGCAAACCCAAATGCCCGAATCCAGGTGCCCGACCTGACCCGACAGCCTGGCCAACCCCGTCCACACCCGGCCCCACCCCGCCCCGGCAGCTCGCCCGCACCAGGCCCACCCGCCTTTAAATTGTTTGAAAAATGCTCAAAAATGCACCTATCCAGGTTTGAACCTAAGTTGAGAGAGAGATATTGAGAGTTTTAACCATCATTCCACCATCATTTTTGTGCTATTAGTTTATTTTTTTTCTATTTCTATACTTTATTTCTAACTCTCAATATTAAAAATACAATACCTTAATTTAAAAAAATATAAAATTTTATTTAATAAAAATACAAAATTATATTTAATAAAAATACAAAATTATATTTAATAAAAACACAAAAAATTACATTTAATAAAAACAATAAATTATATTTAATAAAAACACAAAAAATTATATTTAATAAAAATAAAATATTATATTTAATAAAAACAATAATATTTAATAAAAACAAAATATTATATTTAATAAAAAAATTATATTTGATAAAAACAAAAAATTATATTTAATAAAAACAAAATATTATATTTAATAAAAACAAAAAAAAATTATATTTGATAAAAACACAAAATTATATTTAATAAAAACAAAATATTATATTTAATAAAAAATTATATTTGATAAAAACAAAAATATTATATTTAATAAAAACAAAATATTATATTTAGTAAAAACAAAAAAAAAATTATATTTGATAAAAACACAAAATTATATTTAATAAAAATACAAAATTATATTTAATAAAAACACAAAAAATTACATTTAATAAAAACAAAAAATTATATTTAATAAAAACACAAAAAATATATTTGATAAAAACAAAATATTATATTTATTAAAAACAATAATATTTAATAAAAACAAAATATTATATTGAATAAAAAAATTATATTTAATAAAAACAAAATATTATATTTAATAAAAACAAAAAAATTATATTTGATAAAAACAAAATATTATATTTAATAAAAACAAAATATTATATTTAATAGAAACAAAAAAAATTATATTTGATAAAAACACAAAATTATATTTAATAAAAATAAAAAATTATATTTAATAAAAACAAAAAATTATATTTAATAAAAAAAAAATTTTTACGACAGATTTAGCGACAGAAAAATTAGCGACGGATATTTTCCGTCGCTAATTCTTCCGTCGCTAATAGCGATAGATTTTCTTTATCGCTAATTTTTGTTGCTGAAAGTCTGTTTTCTTGTAGTGAAACCAACCTCAAGGAACAACACATCGATCAGATTAACTAGAAGAATCATAGAAGTAGGTTATAGATCCATCATAGAGTTAGAAGCCACACCGGCTTGTTTCGCATAAAAATGATTAAAAAATGTTGGTTTTTTTTTTTTTTTTGATTTTAACCTATCTCGTATTCGATTACTCGATTAATCCGATTCAAATATTATAAGATCCAATTTAGAGATTGATTTTTCCATGATCAGTTTTTCCATTTCAAAAAAGAGTTTAGTATCTTATCATGTCACTAGACCCACAGAACATTTATATAAAAAATGTTCAATATTAGATAATTTTAGTATTATGAAAGAACTGAGAGTTTAATTTAAATAAAATTATTTTATTTTATTTAAAATATGTTTAATATTTTTTATTATAGATTATTATTTTGTTTATGTTTACCTCCCGGGAAAGATGATGGTTCCGTCATCGAACCACTTTCGCTAACACATGGAAGTACAGTAGAGTCTTTTTCTATATAATTCTAAACTACATGCAAATGTGTCCATTTGGGGACCCTCAATATTGACCATCCCGAGCAATAACCTAAAATAACTTTAGGGTTTCTTGCCAAGACTAGTAGTAGGAGGTAGAGTCCCTTAATTTAAGTTTGGGGTTTACGTGTCTCAGGGTGCAACAATAGGTGCCGTCTGTACCTAGCCATGGCCAATCTGTCTTCTTGACTGGACCAGCCTACACTACACATCCGGTACAACGAGCCCAGCCTGCATTTTTTGCAGCTTGGTGGCTTTGGGCGTGGACTTAACTGAGTGCAGCTCAGTTGGGCTACACGATATCCTCCTTATTTTGGCATGCATCTCAGAAGATGAATCCAAACCAACACAATAAATTTTCAATAAAATTATTTAAAATATTATTATTTTGTAATTTTTATATTAATATCTCCGATTAATCTCAATTAAGACTAGGTTAAACTTCTAAAAATAGGCCTTGATTGAAAACATTGAGCAATGCACAAAAATTAAAAGGTCTTCACCTTTTCTATAGAATCTAACCAAATCTTACTAAATCTTAATTAACAAAAACCACGAAGCATGGGCATCAAACACTTGTCCACAATTTTAAATTCCGGGCTTTTGCAGATCGTCTCATTCCTCACTATAAATCCATACCGCATAGAAGAGAAAAATTCAAAACATCATCTACTTTGTGCGGAGATGTCGAAGTTCTCTACTTCTTCCAACTTCACTCTTCTGCTATTCATCTTAGGTTTGTTCTTTGAACAACATATTTGTTGTAGCATACTTACGTTGATCTAATGTGTGATATAAACACTTCAGGACTGATATTAAAATTTTTTTTCCTTTTTACCTTTGTAGCTACTCTCATTTTGGTGCAAAATGTGGAAGCCAAATGCAGCTATTTATCAATCATAACAGGAGGGTGCCCAGATAAGAGCAAGTGTTTAGACACATGCAGGCCATGCTACGTGGGGATAGGACGTGTTACCGCATATTGCTATCAAAATACAGGGATCTATCCTGCTTGGGAATGTCGTTGTGACTTCTCAATGGGCGCACCTTGTCCTCCCCCTCCGGGTCCAGTTCCCTGTCCAAAACCTCCTGCTGTTGGGGGTTACTCGAATCAAACCGAAGACCCTCTGTAAACCCTCCCATTTATCCTCCCCCCCCCCCCAAACCCACCCTTTTCCTTTCTCAATAAAGAGTAATAGTCAATGAAGATATAAGCTTCCAGTTTTCTATTCTCTTCTCACAGCAAGCTTCTTGTTTTAATTTCGAACGAATAAATGAATTCACATGGTTTAAAAAAAGAGTAAAAGAAGAAACACTTGATATTCACAACGCAAGTATCTCTCTAACCTCACTTTTCCTCTCTCTGGATAGTGAATGTGTGGTAGTGTCTATCTTTGCATCAAAACTATTTCTCATGCCTAAATAATCAAAACAATTAATTATTTTCTTAATTATTAGGAGATAATCACTATTTTTCTGAGATACTACAAAAATTTTTCTCTCAATTCCAAATACGATTATAAAATAAATACATAAAAGGCACTAAAAACTTTCATAATTGAAATCTTCAATATTTATCTAATGGCTTCACTATGTATAGCCAACAACTATTTTAAACCCCCTAAAACTTTAATAGTAGTATTAAGGTACAATAATAACAACAAATTAAATTTTAATTTTAAATTTTAAAATTGTTCATCTAAGACTGAGAGACTAATATATAAGAGTAGAGAGAAAAAATAAAATAATATAATATAAAATTTAAATTTAAAAATAAAAATAGACAAATAAAACTAAAAAATAAAAATAATAAAAAAAGTAAAAAATAGTAGTACTAAAATATTTAAATTATATGAAAAGTGATATTTTTGGGATCTCAGTTTAGTTTGACAACAGCCAAAATTACGTATTGGCGGGTGTGTTTGGATCGCATTGTCATGTTACTGGAAAAAGTTGACGTGATATTTTCAGATCATAAATACGTTGAAATGAAATTTTCATGTTATTAAAGATTTAAACAATTTAAAAGTTTTAATTTTAATTTTGTAATTTTAAAAATAAATTTCTATACAATTATATACAATTTTGAAATTTCTATAATTTTTTTAAGAAAAAATCACTAACCATAAGAAAACAAAACTTTAATTAACCAATCTTAAATAAAAGGGCATACAGTGGTGCAATTGTGCTAGGGTTCCTCAAATCGTATTAACTCTTTTTTTGATTTTCACTTGTTAATATTTGGGTTTTATTTAATTAATCCAATTTGAGTATTATAGAATTTATTAAGAGATTGATTTTTTTAAATTCTTTTTCTTTATTTCTAAAATTCAAATTCAAAATCTCTATTTAAATAAATAAAGTGTCTAATAATCACTTGATCCGGAGAAATTTCGTACCATGAAAGAGCTCTGGAACCGCACAGTTGAGAAATAGTGTTAGCTTTTTCTTTTGACAGCTTTCTCCATGTCATTTTAGAAATTTCTTTATTCCACTTTAAATGTCATTTTTAGAAAATAAAGAAAAAATAAAAAAAAAAAACTAAATGGAAAGTTTTCACCTTTTTATCAAATTCAGCCAAGTCTCAGTAAATCTCAATCACCAAACTGCAATTAAAGGCACCAAACAATATTTGTCCATTATTTGAAATTCTCAGTTTTTTTCTAATCATAACATTTCTTGATAAAATAAATTCAAACCCGTTTCACCATTTGTGAGAATAAAAAAAATATAATTAAGAAAAATCAATATGAAATTATATAAAAATTAGTAATAAAATTTACGTGATTTGACCAATAAATCTACATCCACAGTCGGAGAAGAAATATTTGATTCCATTATATAGGAGGAGAGGGACAAAATATATAGATATAACAATAAGAATATTGCCTGGCCCCTGAACGAATTCATGAGGAACCCACCAAAACCCAACAATGGAAACCTAGAAAGGGAACTCCAAAAAATAAATAAAGAATCCCACCAAATGGAATCTTCAAAAGAGAAGCAACTAGACTTAGGAGGTATATGTCATCAAAATGACAGTTCAGTGATAATAATTATTTATGTCAATCTTATGATTTGAAATTTAATTTCTGTTATAATTTAAAAAAAAAAAGACTTAGGAGGTATATCATCTTCGGGTGGTCATTGAGCTATAATTCAATTGATACTATCCATCTTTCTCTTTAAAATCTTGAATTCAAGACTCTCCTATATTTAAAAAAAAAAAATCATCTTCAGATGCAGTTGCACGAGACAAGTGCAAACAAATAGTAGTCCAAGAACAGAAACAAAATAGACCTGATGAACATTATTAAAATTGTTAGAATTTGAATCACCAAATTGATCAGAAAAAATCAAAATATCATCCACTTTGTTAATTTCCAATTTCTTTTCCTCTATTTAATTCAAATTATGGTAATTTGAGTCACTTACATAAAAGATAATTTCTGTAGTCTAATTCTGCACTAAATCTCACTCATTTCCTCTTTTCATAAATCCAAATTTATTCTCATCAAATCCTACACATTGAAGAGAAAATAGACTTTGATTTTTTTTTTTAATTTTTGAAATCCAACAAAATCTTGCTAAATCTCACCTACCAAACATGAAGTAAAGGCACCAAACACTTGTTCATTGTTTGAAAATTTTCAATATTTTTTTAATTATTTGATCTCTCTATAAATCAGAGTTATTATTAAAACTCGAAACTGCTCTCTTAAACTTCTGGATGCACCACAATTGCTTAATTATATCTAACCATACAAAATTCATACCACATTGAAGATCAAAACTCAAAGCATCCCCTCCTTTGGGTGGAGATGTCCAAGTTCTTTGCCTGTTCTTCCAACTTCACTCTTCTGCTATACTCCTTAGGTTTGTTCTTCGAACAACAACTTTTAATAGTATCCTTATGTTCATCTGTCTCCCCATGACGCAGCTGCAAAATGCGTTTTCCTGCTAGCTAGTTTGTTATATGATTTTCTTATAAAATTGTTGATTTCTTCAAAATATTTAGTATTAAGTACAAAAATTTCATTTTTAGTCCTAAGAGTGCTTTTGAAAGTTCATAAAGCAAAAGTGATTTTTCATGGTAATTTAAGTACACCAAAAAGAGAATTAAACCTAAGAAATTAGCATTAAAACAAATTGAGAGTACTCAGTTTTTGCTTTATCAGAAAGATCTCAAGGAAATATTTGAAGAGCTTAAACCGAAAAAAAAAATATTTATATATGAATATATATATATATATGGGTCTATATAAATTAATTGATTGAATTGATTTGACAATGTGCAGCTACTCTAATTTTGGTGCAAAATGTGAATGCTGGTTGCAGCTATTTATCAACCTCAACCGGAGGATGCCCGGATCTGAACGCATGCTTGGAGACATGCAGACCTTGCTACATAGGAATAGGGCAAATTAGGGCATATTGCTACAAGAATCCTGCATTGCCTTTTTATGAATGTAGGTGTGTATTCACAAAGGGTGCACCTTGTCCTCCTCCACCTGGTTCACCTAAATGTCCTAATCCTCCTGCGGTTTCGGCTCAGAACCAAATACAAAGCCCTCAATGAAACACCCCCCCCCCCAAAAAAAACTTTATTTCCTTTTCCCTTTACATTTACAATAAACAA
This sequence comes from Dillenia turbinata, assembly GCA_037126225.1. NCBI lineage: Eukaryota > Viridiplantae > Streptophyta > Magnoliopsida > Dilleniales > Dilleniaceae > Dillenia > Dillenia turbinata. Next base: position 7,931,128 of record JBAMMX010000012.1, read on the forward strand.
GAATGTCAATCAAGATTTTAGTTTTTTTTTTCTTCTACTTCGAAGGCAGTGCCTTTATTACACCTCTTTGAATGAACAAATGAATACATAAATTGGCAAACTTTGTCCTAATAATAAGGGTAGTGAAACCTCTAAATAGGGATGGCACATGCAGCTTGGGCTTTGCGGATTATGACTTCTTCCAACTTATGTTGCAGGGTGTGGGAAATGGTTGCTTTTCCACAAGAAGAGAGATGTGATTAGTTTATGACTATTAACTCCCAATTGCAAGTGAAAACTTTTTTGTAACCAAGATATACTTATCCTCCCTTGAAGGTGCTAAGCTTAGTCGTACTCGCGCCATTACTCAACAACATGGAAGTCCCACGAAATCGCCTGCCAAAGTTAACTTTGGACCAATTGGTTTGGGAGCGCTATAGTTGCTGCGTGGTATAAGCTATGATTATGGTCTCATGAGAGTATGTGTGTGTGTGTGAGAGAGAGAGAGAGAGAAGGAGACTGAGAAATTGATGCAAAAACACCGTCCATGTAAAACACCATCAACAATAGTTGGTCTCTTTGTGACTTACTATTTAATTCTCTATTTGTAAATGTATTGTCTGTCATTTGGGGTGCTACAAACAAAGGGGTGTTTGAAGAAATTCATTTCCCTAGTAGCAAGAAAATTTATGCAAAACCTTTCTTTCAACAGCATCCCACTTCAAAACGAACCTTCCTAAAACGTTGGTGTTGGTAAATGCCCACGTAAGGGCGTAAGGGCATTTTACTATGGTAAAAGTTTGAATTTGAAATGAAATAATGAGATAACTCCAATTATCTCGTGACTTGATAACTAACTCTACATTTTTTCTTGATTAAGCACGTGCATTCAATTGAGAGAACAAGGGGACTGTGACTGCTCTTTGATAACCAATTGAGATTGTACATTCACTTTGAAAGTGAGAGAAATGTTTATAAAATTTTAAGTAAGGAATTTTCTACGGCATTCTAATTAACGGATTTAGAATTAAGACGTTATAAATCATGGTGATGGTTCAATATCGTGATCATCATCCGATTACAAGGTTGTCCGAGAAAAGAGTTTGCGGTTTCTAGAGTTTTCTATCTTACTCATTGAGATATACCGAAATCTCAATTATTTTATGATTCTAAAAAATTTATTATAATACTTTCGCTGCATGATTATGTTAACAAAGTCTAACACTGGTATTAGAGCGTATTAGATTTATTAAAAATAAATTTTTTAGAATATTTCGGTATGAAAAATATAGACTATAAAATTTAGGGTTCAGGTCATGAATGAATTTCATAAATCCAATTATATGATGATCTTACCTATGTCACGTAGATCATGAAAATAATTTTTTCGTAATTGTTTGAATATGTTTAGACCATAAAAATTCTGGTTGAAATTCTCAGCTATGAATAGTGTCTGAGACTCTAAAACCCTAGATTTGTCGAGATTGAAGGCAAATCGTTGCATAAGAATGGTCCATATATGTTTTCTGACTTGTTGATCTATATTTTGGTATGCATATTGTATGCTATTGTTGCCGAAAAATGGAGTTTCAAAAATGGTCACGAAGGACCGGAATTTTAGACTCTCAATTCGTCGAGTTTAGGGCACAAATCCTCTAAAAATCGAGTTAAGGATTGTTGAAAAATGAGGAATTAGAGTTTCCACTAAAAATCTGACGAAAATAGGGTTGGAAAAGGCGTTTTTTGACAACCGGGTTAAAAAACCCGATTGCAGGATCCGTCAAGTGGAGAAGACCCAACTTGGGTCTAGGGAGCGTGCACATCATGCACGCGATAGGCGCGTGACGTGCAGGGAAGTGAGTTCGTGGATCTTACACGTGCTAAGGCACATGAGCTCCTAGGTCAGAACCGGGTCAGTTCTGATCCAAATCTGGGTCCGACCGTGCTCCGACCTAGTTCACAACCCAGAAGGCACGTGAGAGTGCATGACGGACACGCCTTGTATCTGTCACGCACTGTCTTACTTCCCACACGCGTGCAAGCACGTGAGGACGCTCCGCCGGCACGTCAAGTCTTGCTAGAACGGAAAATGAGATTTTTCTCAGAGTCCTATGTAATTAAATGTGACTAATTGTGGGTTTTTGTCTACCGAATGGTAAAATACGATCCTAGATTGTGGTATATGGTGTCTATTGACTCATATACTCGTTTTGAGATCTGTATTCAAATCATTTGAATCTTGTTGATTTATAGGGTGCACAAAATTATAAAATTAAGTATCATTTATCACTAACGTATCTATTTTATGTGTAACAGAGACTATGGTTGTTATAAAAACTGTCGTATTGAATCTCGTGAAGGAGACAAACTGAACGGTGACAACTATAAGATTTGACATCAGAAAGTTCAGTTTGTTTTCGAGAAACAAAAATTTAGAGAAGTTCTGAAGTACGAGATGAAAGACTCCGGAGAGAATATCACGCCACAGGCGAGACGGGATCAGAATGCATACCGTACATAGAAGAAGAAGGATGGCCAAGTTAGGGTGATCCTTCTAAGTAGCATACATGATAAACTGATCCTGATGTATGAGTAGTATCCTACTGCGATGTCGATCTGGTTTGCTCTGAGAGAGCATTACAGCTCTCTATCAACTCTTAAGTTAAGGATGATGATCTATAAATTTATTACATATAAGAAGAGTTTCGATCATATTATGAAACAACATCTTATACATATGTTGAGTATGATTACCTCTCTGAAGAATATGGAGGAGTCAATGCCAGATGAGTTTCAGGTACTGGGAGTGATCCAGTCTCTGTCGGACTCCTAGGACGTTATTAAAACCTATCTCACACACATTGAGAGTATTTGTACTTTCATAATTGTGAGTAGGCATTGTGAGTTCGAAGAGGAGCGCTAGGAGATAGCCAGGTCTACTTCCGATCATGCTTATATGGCGGAGTCGAGTAAGGACTCTCGGGACACTAAGCGCAAGTGGCGCAAGTATGAGAAGAAGACCAAAGGCCACGACAAGAAGAAACTATCTGTTAAGACCGACGACAAAAGGCAGAAATGCAAGAAAAATGAACTTGATAAGAGTAAGGTCCAGTGCTACGTGTATGGCAAATTTGGGCATTTCGCACACGAGTGTAGTGAGCAAAAGGTACGTCTTTCTTCTTTACATGATTTAAGTTATGTGTTATCTAGTGTGATATTCGCTGACTCTTCTCGAAGTCATCGACCATGTAGTTCGTGACAAGAGGGCATACGTGAAGTTCCGCCGATTGAGTCCCCATGCGATGAGGCTATATGTGGGGAATAAAGCATTTGTGGAAATGATAGGGATTGGTATATGCAACCTGATGCTGTGAAGTAACCAAATCTTGTATCTACATGATGTATTGTATGCTCTCAAGATTAGGTGGAATCTCGTGTCTGTCCGATATCTTGATCAATTAGGATATTCTATTTTATTATGAAACTCTAGAGTTTTCATTTATCATGACAGTTTTTTGACATGTTATGGTTTAGTCCATGAGAGACTTTATATACTGGATTTGATTCCGTTTTATGATATTTATCATTCATCTCCTATTGTCTTTGTATCTGATAGTGTAGTTGATAATGTGATTGTTTGGCATAGTAGATTTGACCACATAAGATAAAAGAGGATGAGTCGATTAGCTATAAGTGACTTGATGAGCTCGCTAACCATGATCGAGTTATCCTTGTGTGAGTTTTGCCTAACGGGCAAAGTTACGAGAAAACCATTTGGAAAAGTAATAAGAGCTGAGATTCTACTGTACTTGATCCACTTTGATATTTGTGGACCTATGAATGTAAGAGTCCAAAACGTAGCCACGTATTTTATTATGTTTGTAAACGATCACATGCATTTTGATTATGTCTATCTAATCTTGCTCAAGTTTAAGACACTAGAGTGCTTTAGGAGGTTTATTAACGAGGTTGAAAATCAACTAAATTCGAGGGTGAAAATTCTCAAAACCGATCAAGAGTGCGAGTATCTATCTGAACAGTTTAAAGAGCTTTGCTTCGAGAGAGGTGTTACGAGACAGTTGACTATTCCTGTTACTTTTCAACAGAATAGAATAGTCAAGAGAAAGAATAGAATTTTGTTGGAGATAGTGAGGTCGATGATGGCGCAGACCAATTTATCTATCTCCCATTAGGGAAATGCATTATTGACTATTGTCTATGTCCTTAACCGTATCCTAACAAAATCCGTAGTCAACACCCTATACGAGATTTGAACAAGGAGGCAGTCTGAGCTTAGCCATTTGAGGCCATAGGGTTGTACTGCGTATATTCATAATTTCTCACATCAGTACGGTAAATTAGGTCCGCGAGAAAAGAAATGTATCTTTATTAGATACTATGAATACTCCAAGGGACATGTGTTCCTAGGTGAATATACAGATGACACTGTCACTGAGATTGAGTCTTGTGATACCACGTTCATCAATAATGATTTCCCTAAGAGATGAGAAATCGATCGAAACTTCACATTCTATAAGATGGATGAACCTAATAGCTCAGCTGAGCCCAGCGACGGGACACAAGAGCCTGTTACGGATCTTGATTCTAGTGGAAGCGATCCATCTAGAGGTGAGGAGGCTCTTCCTCCTCGTAGGAGTACTCGGGAACATGTACCTCGTCGTCATTTCTCGATTGATGATGAGATCCTCATTGTGACTCCTGAGGACGATGAGGAACCCAGGACATTCTAAGAGGCTCTCGAGGGTCTAATAAAGGACTAATGGTTAAAGGTCATACATGAGGAAATGGAATCTATGAGAGTCAATGAGGTCTGAGAGTTAGTTAACTTACCTGAGGATAGAAAGGCCATTGGAAACAAGTGAGTTCTCAAAATCAAAAGAAATGTCAACGGATCGATAGAGAAGTATAAGATCCGTCTGGTAGCCAAGGGTTACACACAGACAAAGGGTATTGACTGCAAGAAGACTGTCTCCCCTGTAGTTAAGTTTACGTCGATCCGTTTACTCTTGGCGATTGTCGCGAGTATGGATTTGAAGTTACACCAAATGAACGTAAAGACCGCCTTCCTTAACGGGAGTTTGGATGAGGAGATCTATATGGAACAACCCTCTAGATTCTTTTAGGTAGGTCAAGAGGATAAGGTCTGTCAATTTCGGAAGTCGATATATGGTTTAAAGCAGTCATCCAGGTGGTGGTATCAAAAATTTCATGAGGATGTGATATCTTATGGTTTTACGATGATCGAGGAGAATTATTGTGTCTATCTGATACGTTCTAATGACTCTTTTGTGATCCTGTCATTGTATGTGGATGACATAATATTGGTTGGAAACAACATTAGTATCTGATGACCATTAAAATATGGTTGTCATCGAGTTTCGACATGAAAGACATAGGTGAAAATAAGTTCATCCTCGGAATTCAGATTCAGATGGATCGTTCGAGAAAGATGTTGGTTCTTTTACAAGAAACCTACATTAGAAAAATTTTTGAGCATTTTAGGATGAGTGATTATAATCTCGTAGATATTTCAATCGTCAAATGTGACGGCCTAAGCCTAGAGATGTACCCTAAAACTCAGGAAGAATTGAGAAAAATGAGTAAAGTACCTTAGTCCAGTGCAATAAGAAGTTTGATGTACGCGATATCGTGTACATGACAGGACATTTGCTATGCAGTCGGTCTGATGAGTATATATCAGTTAAATTCTGGAAGGGGTCACTGGCAAGCAATGAAAAAGATTTTTCGATATTTTAAGGGAACTGTGAACTTCTCCTTATGTTACGACGGAGGTGATTTGTGCCTTGTGAGATATTCAGATACCGATTGGGGGGGCGATTTGGATAAACGCAAATCGATAGCAGGTTTTGCTTTCTTGCTCAATGGCCGTACTATCTCTTAAAGTAGTAAGAAGCAAACCTGTGTGGATTTATCTATGATGGAGGCTGAGTTGTGGCTTATTCAGTTACAATTCAGGAGAGTGTTTGGTTTCGGAGACTATTAGATGACTTAGGGATTGTAGTAAATAGTGGGAGGCCAGTGATGATCTACTATGATAATCAAGTTGTTATCGCTTACACTTGAGACCCTAAGTATTATAGTAAGACCAAATACATTGACACTAGATACCATTTCGTAAGAGATATCATCGAGAAGAATGAAGTGACCATTAAGTACATTTCTACACATAATATGGTAACTAAACCCTTGACCAAACCCATTTTTAGAAACCTCTTTTCGGGCATAGAGAGTCATTAGATTTGGGTATTTTTTAACATTTCTTAGTTTGTACTGTATTGACGACATTGATACTTATTGACCTTTTATATATATGATTATTGTGCATTTTTTAGTCAAACTTAAGTTATATTTTATTTAATGCACTTTCTTTTTTTATCATATATATATATATTCTGTGATATGATAAAAGATATGTAAGGTGGATGAGGTCGACTCTCTCACACAAGTGACCACCTCCAGCTCTGAGTGAGAAAGGATGAGACGGTTTCTAGTTATAAAAGATTTTGAGAGTGGCCCTATTAGAATATAAGTCATCCTGATAGGTGTTTAGGATAAGATCATATGTGATATGAATGATATGGACGTACCCACATCCATATTGCCTATGAGTAGTCAGGTATGAGATCTCAGATATCACCTGCGATTTGTAATATTGTCTTTGAGATACTATCTCTAAAATCTCTGTGTAAAATCTTATGTGTAGACTGAGTTCCAGACCTGTACAGTGTTAGAAAAATCTGACGTATACTCTTTTGAGAGATATGGGAATAACACTGTGGTATGTATTTCATATCGCATGTGATAAGACGACTATAGATATTGGGAGCTATATTACTTGAGACGATAATTTGATATTTATCCCCGAACCCCACTGTGTGAGTCCCAAAATCTATTGGATAAGAGCTCTTATACATTTATTACTTTTGAATGCTTCTTGAGATCCTAGTTCAGTGTTTGCTACTTTAGTCTGTTTGCCTATGATCCAAAAGATAAATTGAAGTCTAAGGAACAGGTATAGAAAAACAGCTGAGTTGAAACTAATAAATTCGAGTTTGGAAAAAGAAAGACCAATCGACATGATATCATCGTGTTGTATTCACCGACTGGTCTTTTATGTTTATCCATGTAGAGATTCTAATATAATAGTGAATATACAGTCGAGCGATTATTGGGGGATTACTTTCGATGAGGAAAGTAGTTCCATAGATATAATTTGTTTTGGATCTGGGGTACAACGACTTTCTTTTGATACTAACGATAACTACTCGATCATTCTAATATGTGTATCGAAAAATTTTTGTTTGCAAGTGTACTCGCTAGTCGCATGACGTCCAATTCTATAAAAAAGTCCAACAGGGTGATATGGTAAGATCACATGAGTTATGATTTTGTGATGGTTGTACAATATTTTCGTCTGCAAGTGGGAGATATTGGTAAATGCCCACGTAGGGGCATTTTACTATGATAAAAGTTTGAATTTAAAATGGAAAAATGGGATAACTCCTATTATCCCATGACTTGATAACTAACTCTACATTTTTTCTTGATTAAGTATGTGCATTCAATTGAGAGAACAAGGGGGACTGTGACATTGTCTTTGATAACCAATTGAGATTGCACATTCACTTTGAGAGTGAGAGAAACTCATTGAGAGGGTTTACAAAATTCCGAGTAAGGAATTTTCCACGACATTCAATCATCGAACTTAGAATTGAGACGTTATGAAATCATAGTAATGGTTCAATATCATGATCATCATCCGACTATGAGATTGTTTGAGAAAAGAATTCGCTATTTTCAGAATTTCTGTCTTGCTCATTGAGATATACCTAGAACTCGATTATTTTATGATTCTAAAAAATTATTATAATACTTCCGTTGTAAGATTGTGTCAACAAATTCTAACAGTTGGTATGCCCTCGATATCGTGGGTGATCGTGATCCCTTGGAAACCGAGTGCCGAAAGGAGCAAGTGAAAAAATGGAGAAATAGGATTTGGGAGAGTCAATCTCTTAATGGATCTCACAAAACTCAAAATAGATTAATTCAATTAAAGCATAGATATTGATCGGTGAAAAAAAAAAAAAAAAAAAAAAAAAGGGACCAGGTGGAGTTATAAAAGATCATAAGGAACTGAGTGTGGTATGGTAGGCTTCAATTGTAACTTAAGTTGGACTTCATCTGTTCAAGTGGAAATTTGGGCCCCTTTGTGTTAAAAGAGACTCGCAAGGCTAAATTTATACTGTGATCAGCCGTATAATCATAAAGGGGCATGTTTTCAAGGGTGGGAGATGGGCAGAATATCAGGTTTTGGCTGAATCATTAGGTGGGAGATGCTTGCCTTAAGGAGTGTGTGGCGAATCATCAGCGCATAGAGGACTCGGAGATAAAAGTCAATGAGTTCTTGTCTAAAGGGAGGAGTAGGAAAGTGGAAGTCCTGAATGAGTTACCTCGCCACGAAGGTTGAGGAGATTAAAGGCATTTTGTTCCTAGGAATAGGAGTGTGTCGGACTCCATCATCTAGAGGGGAACTAGTGAAAGTGTTTTTTTTTCTATTGCTTCAGTGTATAAGGTCCTACTGAAAGAGGTTAATCCCAGTTAGCATAGGCATGAGACTATAGATTGGAGTTGGATCTGAAAGGCTGAGTGTGCTGAAAGAATTAGAACTTTCATCTGGTTAGCTTGTTCTAACAAACTGATGACTAATATGGAGAGAAAAAAGAGGTTGTTTTGTGAAGCTCCAACATGTCCAATCTACAACAATGCTGAGGAGACAGTCATGCCTGGTTTGAGGGACTACAATAAAGCTTCTCAAACGTGGAATCTGTTTTAGCCCAAGTTGAAAGAAGGGGAGGAGTTCTGGACTATTCACAATCCCTTCAAGTGGTTGAAGGCTGGTGTTAACAGGTAGGACAGGTTTGCTAATATCCAAGCTAATATAGCGTTCATGAACACCATCCGGATTCTCAAGGAAAAGAGATGTAATGAGGTGTTTCAAGGATCTTCTCAACCTCCCAAGATTCAAGCCTCTACAGCTCTGCGTTTGTCAAGAGAAGCTGGGTTGGTTTGGGTAGAAAAAGCTAATGACAGGAATATTGAAGTTAAGAAGATAAATGGACACCTCTGCCGGTTGGGAAGATCAAGCTTAATACCGATGGGGCAATCTTTGAAGTGTTAAACCATGCTAGTGCTGAAGGGGCTTCTTAGGGACAGTTCGGGGAGGTGGGTGGTAGGGTTTCTCATCAATATAGGGAAGGCCCAGGTTCTAGATGCCAAGCTCTGGGGATTGAGAGAGGGCCTTCTTATGGCCAAGAGAAGAGGCTTCAGTCAATTGGAGGTGGAAATCAACTCTGCCATCCTGAACAATGTACCCTAGTAGCTTCCTGAGACCAATCATCCTTTGCACCCCATCCTTTTGGAGTACAAGGAAATTTTAGAATCCCTTGAGTTCAGCTCTGTTAACTATATCCTTAGATAGGCCAATTGTTGTGCGGATCATATGGCATTCTTGGGGCAAGCTAGTAAGGTTGGTATGTCAGAGCTTAATAACCCCCCTTCCTTAACTCTGTAGCTCATCTAGTTACGCACTTGTACTATATTTCCCCTATATGATTCTCGGATTCAAAAAAAAAAAAAAGAAGACAAAGGAGAAAAAGAGATACGAGAAGTGTAAAAGAAAATAAAAGCAAAATTAATTCCCCTTTTTCACCTTAGCCCAACACGATTTTTTTTTTCCAGGTGTGTCAACCACCATTCAATATTTAGATTACTTGATTAATCTGGTCCAAGGACTATAAGATCCATTTTAGGAGTTGACTCTTCTAGCGTTTATTTTTCTATTTTCAAAAATTAAATTTGAGATTTTGGTTAAGTGAATTTAGTATCCGATCATTACATCCGTAGGATGTTGGTGTCGATTTTTGTGAATGCCCAAACCTAAGCACAGCGTACTTAAAGAGACAGTTTAGTGATCACAATCCGCTCTTTCTATATTCTAAGATTCATGATTCAAATCCCTATAACTCAAAAAAAAAAAAAAACTAAACTCAACCCAATCATCAGCATCATTATTGAGCCTAATCCCTAAAGAAATAGACTAATGATCACAACCTCTTCCTTCGATTCGATTATTTCGAATTCAAATTTTGAATTAACAAAAAAGAAAATTCATTATTGGGCCTAAACCTTTCACAACTGGGCCTATGGGCCGGTCCACCCCTCATTGGAGGTGTTTCGTATAAAGTAAATACTCTAATTTAATAAAAAAGGAAAAATGGTATTCTTGAAATGCAAGAAACAAACAAGCCCTAATAAAACTCAGGGACATTCATTTTCAGTGGATCAAACCCCCCAAAACCTCTCTCACACCAAAATCTAAACCCCTGGGATTTCAACATCTGAACTTGAAATCAAAGAAGAATGGAGTGCGTGTTTGGACTAGTCGGAAATGGGTTCGCGGTGGTCGTCGCCGACACTTCTGCAGTCCACAGCATCTTAGTCCACAAGCCCAACGAGGACAAGATCCTCCTTCTTGACTCTCACAAGCTCATGGGTGCTAGCGGTGAACCTGGTGACAGGTCTCTCTCTTTCTCTCTCTCTCTCTCTCTCTCTCTCTCTCTCTCTCGGGTTTTCCTTTCTTTTAGGGCTATTGAAACCCTAATTTTGTTGGGTTTTAACTTTTAGGATTCAATTTACGGAGTATATACAGAAGAATATGTCGTTGTATCAGTTCAGGAATGGGATTCCATTGACGACTGCGGCGGCTGCCAACTTTACTCGCGGTGAGCTCGCTTCGGCCTTGAGGAAGGTATGATTTTTTTTTTTTTTTTTTGATTTAGGGTTTTTGAAAGTTTTACTTCGAGTTCATAGAGGGATGAGGAATTAGGGTTTGTATTTCATGTTCCTGTTAGGGTCTTGGGAGAACTTCATTCTAAAGAGATATTTCTGGGAAATGAATTTTGTGATAAGGCAATATGAGTGACGGGCTTTGCTACCGTAGTCATGTGCAAGTGACTGGATACATATTTTAGGGCTATGTAGTTCATATGGTACATAATAGCTGGCTTGATGCATGTTGATGTTTGAGAGGAAGACTGACTAAAGCATAACTAGTTGATGGAATGGGTTATTCATGGTAGTATATCATGTTTTACCTGTTAAATGAGAAATGGATGATGAACACTTTTAGGGCATTCTTTTTCATAAAAAATGTCATTTAACCTGTTTTTCTTACCTAGTGGACTTAAAACATGAAGGTTTTATTGTTCCTAAAAGGCAGCTCATTCTCTCTCTTGCCCCCCTCCCCCAAAAAAAAACATGTATAGGCCTTCGGTCCTTTGGACTTGCTTGTTAATTGAAATAATCATAATTGTATGCGAGTTTCTGAGGAGATAAATTGGAGTCTAGATGAAATTGCAGTGCTGTATGTTCTTAGCATTATTGATTTGATTTTATCCCTTAAGTTTTTGAATACTTCGTCTAAGCTTTATATGGTAGAGATAGATCACGCAATAAGCTTGTCCCAATGACTTTTCTTAGCAATGACTAAATGTCTGGCAGGGGGTTGTCCTTTTGTCCTACGCGAGTCACAGTCCCAGCCCATTGAATTCCTCCTGCCCCACATATTTATTGAGGTCCCTGATCAAATGTATGTATACGTAGTTGATTTTCTGGAGATTCAGATAAAAACCACTTTGGTGTGTCTAACCATTTTTTTCATCTTTATTTGAACAACTTAGAGGGTGTTTGGGATTACTTATAAGTTGGTCAAACTAGCTTATAAGTTAAAATTAAAATTCTAACCGTTTGGTAATTAAGATTTATAAAAGTGCTTATAAGTCCAAAAAGTGCTTGTAACCCAAAAATACAATAAATTGCTACTACCAACTTTTTCATTTTACTGCTTTTAAGCACAAATAAAATAAACTATTTTGACTAATAAAAATACATTTTTACCATTTATATTTTAACAAAAATTATCATTATGCCACATGTTTTATATTCTCATCTAGCAATAGGGTTTCACTACCGCCTAAGGGTTTTTCCTTTTTCAAGTGATATTTTCTTCTCTTACTCTCTGTTAGGTATCTTCTTCATACTCTTCTATTGATATATTGGGAAAAATTTTATATTCTGATATAGTATATCTCCACTGTAATATATTTCTCTCTTCCCCCGAATATCACCAACTTACATGAAAAAAAGATTTTCAAAAAAATTTTAAGTATCATTTTCTTAATCTTAAGAAATTTAGATATTCAATAATCTTAAAAAATCCTTTTTTTTCAATAATTTTAAGAAATCTCATTATGTCAACTTACACATTTTTCTGTAATACATCTCTCTCCCCGTTCTAAAATTTTTGACTCCAGCTTTTATAATATATTTATGATTATGAACTTTATTGTAAACTATGTTAATTTAAATTCTATATTTTTATTTGTAAAAATAAATCTAAAAATTATTTATTTCATTTATCCGCTTTTAACTGAATTGTTTTAATTTTTTTTCTTGTCATTTAAATTGTAATACTGTTCACTTTTAAAATATGTATTCTATAGTTATATAAAATTATTTTATGCCCACAATGGTCTTTTATCTATTTTATATAGTTTATAAGCATTTATTTTACCAAACAGTTAACTACTTTTAAATAACGTTTATCCAAACAGATAACAACTTATTTTTTAAAAAAGCTAAAATGAGCTTATAAGCAATTAGTGATTATAAGCAATATTTTTTAAGCAATCCTAAACGGCCCCTTAATTATAAAAATTGCAGAGTCCATATCAAATATTCCTTAGAACCTTCAAATATTTGAAGCCTTTTCAGGATTTACTTGGAGATGAAAAATTTCAGCTTTTATTGATAAGGATTCCTATTGGGGTTTTGATTGTTGTTAGGCTGAAATTAGGGTTTTTATTGCATATTGGATTTGGGATCTGCTCTCATTTTTTTTCTTTTTTTTTCAAGGGGATGGTGTATAAATGCTGTGTAACTGTCTGATTGTGTAGCTAGTTGCATCCTGTTGGAATTTTGGGAGAACTCACTTGCAAAGGCCTTTATAGGGAAAGGAATCTGATAGCGTAGAAAAATGATTGTGACACACGGATACCGGTCATGCATGTGATGGATATCCTATAGAAAACATGTAGATCGGATGGCACATATTAGATTGCTTGGTTCATCTCAAAGTTTGAGAGGATGAGCTAGAAAAGCATGGTTATTGGTAATGCAGGGGTATTTGAATTGATATACTACATACTGAATGCAAAATGGATGTTAAGACTTTTAGTGTAAAAAATAGCCATTTAAACTTTTCTATGATATCTCTGTCTCTGGGTAATGCAGGGGAATTTGAATTGACATACTACATACTGAATGCAAAATGGATGTTAAGACTTTTAGTGTAAAAAATAGCCATTTAAACTTTTTTTTTTTAACTTTTCTATGATATCTCTGTCTCTTAAATTGTGAAGGTTTTACTATCTTAAAGGGGCAATGCACTCTCTCTCCAATATGTACCAGCATCTTTCCTTCAGAGAAGAATTTGAGACTAATTTGTCGCTAAATAGTGATTTGGCATCTCTTCTTTCACTTCCACTTCATGAAGCATGTAACAATAATCATCAAATAGCTATTTTTAAAAATTTTGGCCTTGGATAAAGAGATGCACATTTTCATCTTCCACTGGTGCAATGTGGAGTGGAGAAATAACCTTGCTGCCCAATTTCCAGTACGAACCAAAAGGTCCACATAGCTGTCTTCTGTGGGTGTGCTTGGCATGATTTAGTATAACAACAACAACAACAAATTGAGCCTCAATTCCAAATTTTGAGGTCGGCCATTTGAGAGACCAATATAAAAGAGAGGAGAGAGAAGAAAAAATAAAATAAATAAATGAAATAACATAAAATTAAAGTTCGAAAGCAAAAATAGAGAAATAATGAAAAGAAAGAAATAAAAATAAACTACCCATATAAACTTAAAAATAATAATAATATTATTATTATCTCCCCTTTGTAATGGCCTTTAAAGCCCACTCCATGTGTGTCTTAAGCCATCTTTGCCTCATCCAAGGTGATTTAACCTACTTTTGACACATGACCCTTCTCCTCCCAATCTCTACATGCAATTTCACTGGTAAAGATTAATTAAAACGCCTTAAATGTTTAACCTCTGACCATTCGTTTCTCATAGGTCACTCTATTGCATACGAGAAATGCAATTGCTACATATTGGGATGAATCCTCTTTCGTTGTTGGCAATGGTCTGATTTCTGTGGTTGTTTTATGGGTTAAGGTCCTTGGTAAGTTTGGTGGTTATTTGTTTCACTGGCATGTGGTGTAGGCATGATGTGTTCAATAAGCCTAATGCAGATGTGGTTGTGAGAGTCCGGGTGTTGTCGGTCTGATTTATGTGTTATCCCCAAATTCTTTTGGGCTATGTTTGGGGCTTCTGCTCTCTTGTGTTGTTTTTGTTGGATTGGGTCACGTAGTTTTAGCTCTTATCTGGCCTGGCTTTGGCCTTATTTTTTTTTGGCTTGAAGGGGGTTGTTTCGGCTTTGTTGAGAGAGTGGTGCACTTTTAGCACCTACCAGCTAGGTTATTCCTTTTGTTGGTTTTTTTGTTCCTTATTTAATTAAATATTTTGCTTACCCCCCCCCAAAAAAAAAAACCTATTTACTTGATGAAATTTAAATTCCTAGAGCAAAAGAGTGAAAAAAATTAGAATTGAACTTTAGAAAGAGTGCTTCTAATGATATCAGGTTTTTGGGATTGATCATAGGCTCTCAAGAGTGCTGTTAAAGTCTTCCCAATTATAGTCCTATCTCATTCTTGTCTTTCTGTGCTCAACTTTTTCATGTTTATGCCTCTTATCTAGTGCTATTGTTGGCCACTACTGCACATGATTGGTCATTTTTAACCAACTTACTTGCATCTTATCATCTGTAAGTGCTGATTGCTTTCCTTTCCTTGGCCATTTTTCCATTATCAACATTACACAACATTATTGTGATTGTGGATTTTTCCCATTACACCTTGATTATAAATCTTTTTGCATGTTGACAATTGCATATGCCCATACATTGGACTGTTTGCTGACTAAGCTTTCTATAGAGAATTTTGTAGTGTCTGTTTACCCAGACCTGCAGCTGCTAATGTACACTTTCCCATGTGCTTTTCTACTTAATTGACATTCTATGCATTATGAGCCTTATTATCATCAATCTCCCATCTTCTGTGCATAGTTTTCCTATTCTAAAGCCAAGATAGTGGTGGATCACATAAATAGATTTAATCTGCTTCTATCATCTTGAATCTACCCAACCTTGAAGATGGTGGAGTGAACTAGGTTTCTAGTGAAGTTAAAAGATAATTTCTTATCCAATAGTTTCCACAACTCTTTCTAGTTATCCTATGGCCGCACTCAAATGCACATTTACTTTTTCACCTACTTGGTTCGAAGTTCAATAATTCTAGTGCATTCCTCAATTTCTCTAACTCATAACTAATGGAGTAGTTGGTTGTATTTAGCCCAATGCTAATATGGTAAAATGGGCTCTTGAATTTGAAGCTTGATGAAACTAGGTTTACATTTTTTGTCCTATGTCTTTCTGGCCAAATGAGTTGGCTGTTTAAGGTATTGTGTTGGTGTTTTAGTGTAATAGGTTTATGCAAGATATTGTGTTGTTGTTAATCTTCCGGTATACTTTTTGTTCCTCTGTCCTATTGTGGTGTCGAAGGCGAAAAGAGTAAAGAACGTCCAAAGAAGTTTCTTATGGGAAGTAATTAGTACGGTGACAAGGTTAGCCTAATTAAATGGGAGCTTGCGAAGCAGCCTTTGCAAGAGGGGGGCCTCGCCATCAACAAATTCTTGGTGAATTCAATGAGGCAGTACTGCAGAGGTGCTTTCGGAGATTCATAGATGAGAACAATTCTTTGTGGAAAGAGGTTATTATATCGAAAGGTTAAGAATCTCCTTTTGGCATGACAAGTGGTGTGGTCGTAGTCCATGCTAGAGGCGTGTCCCTGACCTTCATGAATTGTGGTAGATAAGAATGCTTTGTATGTTCATTAGTCTCCTTCCAAGGAGATTGCTTCTTTAGGAATATAAATTTTAGTAGACATTTGAACAACAGGGAATTGGAATAGTTTTTCATTTTCTTTGAATTTCTAGAGGGTGTCAAAGTGGACGTTGGTAGGGAAGGTGGCGTGGTTGGAGGCAATCATGGATGGCAAGTTTGGATATGAATAGATACTGTGACTTGATTAGATGAATTGTAGGGTCAAGGAGAGGGCTCTTTTTCCTTCGAAGTTTATTTAAAAACCACCTTGCCTCCACGGTTGGCTTCTTTTTTTTGGGGGGGGGGGGCATAGGAGATGACTTGGAAAAGATCATTATTTAAGATAATCTCCAAAGAAGTGGCTTTGTTTTGGTTAATAGGTTTTCATTATGCAAAACAGAGCTTGTATCTCTTGACTACTTGCTCTTGCTTTGCACATGGACTTGGTCCTCATGTGATAAATTTGCTTTCTTGTGCACTTATATCGAGTGAGTTCAAGCTCCATGAAAAGGGAGTCGTGGGCTTGGAGTTATGTGATGGTTCGTATAGCGAGGAGAGTGGTCAAGATCCTCCTTTTAGTCATGTTTTGGTTGGTTTGGTGGGAAAAAAATAAAAAGTTTGGAAATGCAGGGGCACTACCTGCTACCTTATAGGCTGAGCGGTGCTGTCCTCTCTCCATCTAAGAGGTTAAGGGTTCAAGGCTTCCCGTCTTCCCACTTCAGTTAATAGAGCCAAAGGCCCTCGATTGAACCTAGTTTTTAAGAAATAGGAAAAGCGATGTTTCATCTTTGTTTTCCTTGATTTTAAATTGGAAAAGCCCTTTCCAAAAATGCCATGGCTGAATTGTTTCTTCACCATACACATCTGCCGATTAATGCAACTCCAATGGTCTCCCAAATTTTGTTTCTGATTTGATGATTGCGACTTAATGTTTCTGGGTTGTGAATCTGCCACTGTGGACTTGACTGCGGGAATATGTGCCACTCTGTACATAGTTCTGGCATGATGTCCTTGTGGCAGGATCTGCTTTTGTGCTCATCTGCCAAAGTACAGATTCCTGACTTGCTCTGCATCTCTAGTGGTTCAAAAAAGCTCTGATTACTTTCCGATACCTGAAAATATCTTGACAAAGTTACAGGATTAGAATATATATACATACATATATATATATATATATTATAAATACATATGCAAAGGAGACTTGTTTTAGAAGCAAGGCTTGATTGGTCACCAAGTTTCCAAACGAACCGTAAACTATATCTAATGCTAATGGGACAACCCTTTCCAGTGTACAGGCGAAGTTCAGGATGATATAGCTGCCCGACTACTGATACTCCTGTAGTGGTGGCCGACAGGCTATGTTGCCTTCACTAAGGCAGCATTATAACAAAGCACTATTGCCAAGCCCTCATACCCTTTCTCCTTTTTAGTAGTTAATGCAGAAGTAGCATACTTCTAGCCAAAGGGATGGAAACAAGACTCATCCTTGTTGCATTTGGCATGAGATGTTAAAAAGAGAGCTTCGTCTACTGATGAACAGCCTATTGACAGAGCTCTTCGAATTGCTTTGGTTTTCTATATCATATATTTCTTTTTGGTGGAGGAGATGGAGGTTCTCTCTTCATTTATTGAGCTGTTTAGTGATCAGTAAATTTGAGCTGTGCAGCTAACTATCGATTTAATTTTTTTTCAGAACCCATACCATGTGAACATCCTTCTTGCTGGATATGATAAGGAGACAGGCCCATCTCTGTACTACATTGACTACATTGCCACCCTTCACAAGGTTGATAAAGCTGCATTTGGCTATGGTTCCTATTTCTCCCTTGCCATGATGGACAGACACTACCACAGTGGCATGTCACTTGAAGAGGCAATCGATTTGGTGGATAAGTGCATAACTGAGATCCGGTCGAGGTTGGTTGTGGCACCACCAAATTTCGTGATTAAGATTGTTGACAAGGATGGAGCAAGGGAGTACGCGTGGCGTGAAACGGTTAAGGATGCACCTATTCCTTCAGCCTGAGATTGATAAGATTTGTATCTTGTACTTTGATTTGATTTCTATTGCTGAATTTGCTTTTATGTTTTTACTGCCAAAACCTTTATCAAACACTTGTTTGCCCAAGGAATTGGTGACACATCCGGATTAGGTCTTATTTGAGAAAAGTTACTGTAGCTTCTTTTAAAAATATAATTTATTTTCTCAAGAGGATTGAACATGGTGCCTGGAATGACTGAAATTGTTGAGTGTTGGCTATTTCTCCTCATGTGAAGTGTTTGGGATTGCCTAGGATAGAATTGCTCATTTAGCGGGCTTGTTGGAATCAAGTTTAAAAATGGGAAGGTTAGAAATTGATACTTCACCTATGGCTGTCGTACTACCAAGACAACACTTAAGATCATTGCCTGCCTTTCTATTATCTAATAGCATTACTGATGGGCATTATAATAGCCTCTTTGAGATCTTTAGACTATAAATATATATATATATATATATATATGTATGTATTGGTAAGCGACGAAAATATTTAATCCATGACTTATTGATAATAGTTGTTATTGATGTATAAAAATTATGTATTTGAAATGTTAGTTAAATCTATTTTATTTTTTAAAATATTTCTTTTCATGATTGTTATGTATTGAAGTGTAAAATTCATAAATATGATGTCCATAACCTTTTTTTTTAAATAATTAATTTAAATACATATTATAAAAAAATTAACATCCTTTATAACAAAATACAATTCTTTTAACTACTTTAAAAAAAGATAATTGAATAATCCTAATACATTCCAAATAATAATAATTTAAATAAATCTTATTTTATAATAAAAGAAAAAGGAAAGTTAACTTTTGAATGTTGAGCTATAATTTCATGAGCTGTCGATTAGGTCACCAATCGCCCTTTTTAATGGTGGGAAAAAGTTAATATCCGAA
Source organism: Dillenia turbinata (assembly GCA_037126225.1). Taxonomy (NCBI): domain Eukaryota; kingdom Viridiplantae; phylum Streptophyta; class Magnoliopsida; order Dilleniales; family Dilleniaceae; genus Dillenia; species Dillenia turbinata. Next base: position 7,950,158 of record JBAMMX010000012.1, read on the forward strand.
AGTATCCAAGAAAAAAAAAGAAGACTACGAAAATGGCCCCAAGTAAAGTTGTTGAAATGAGCATGATGCAAGTATTGTTAAATTTTTAGTAGAATAAATTATAGTTAACATGTATAAATATTTTTTTTATTGAAAACTTATACATAATTTCGAATTTATCAGAAACATTCTAACTCTATGTTCGAACTTATTTCAAACAAAATCTCTTCATCAAATGATAGTCTTTAAGCTCACTAACTTTGAGTCTGATTCTATATACTAGTTTATAAAATTCTTTTTCTATATGTATTTTATAATTAATAATCCAATTTAAAATTATCTGATGAACATTAAATCTTTATTTATTAACCAATAGCCTTAAGATTTATTTATAAATATCAAATAATAAAAAATATAACTAACAGGCGATTTCTTTAATTTTATTTTAGACAATTTATCTATTTATTTGTTTCTCTTTATAAAAATTCGTGAAGGGCTTTAAAAGTAAGATATTTTGTTCTAGTTGATTTTTTATATAAATGTAAAATCAGAGCAAAAAGATCCAAAGTAAAAATTGATTGAATCTTTATGTTTTTGTTAGATTATTTCCATTAACATTAAAAATGATATTGATATTGTATTTTTTATTTCAATTATACAAATATTGAAAACAACTTCAAAAAATGTATTTTCCGAAATCAACTTTTGTAGTAGTATGGTCTTCTCCAATAAATAGAGTGAGTATTCGATTAAATCATAATTGAAATGATCAAAAGTTGAAAAACAAATTTAATTTAGTTATACAATTTTTATAATCATAATCTAACTAAATACACTAACAATGGACAATTCATTTGCCCAACTTATGTAGTCAATTCGAGTCAATTATTCAAATTAATCAAATTATTAAAATTTTTTACTATAAAAAAATTTTAAATAATACTACTTTATATTCGTGTAAATGTAATATATATCATTTATATTAATATCAAAAATTATAATTTTAAAATTCAAAATTTATTTATAATCTCAGTTTATCAAATCTAGTTTTGAAAATTTTAAATTTCAAATTTGAAAGAAACTAAATTTTGGGAGTGGAGAATGAATGAAATAGGAGAAAGTGAGGGAGAGACGTGAATGAGAGTGAGATCTCAAGTTTGGGAGTAGAAGAGCAATTCAATGGTGAAAACTAAAAATCTTTTATTAATTGTGTATTTTTCATTATATTAGTTTTAATTTTTAAAGTTTTTTTTTTAATTTTTAATTATAATATTGTAGTAATATTTATATGAATAAAAATTATCCAAATATATATAATATTTTTAATTAATTCGATTAATTTAATTTGATCAAAATAAAAAATATTAAATCTAATAATCATCTAAATAAACTAAATTAAAGTTTAATTTTATCCAAAATTTTATTAAATACTTAATAAATTATTCAAATTATAAATAAATAATTTAATAAAAATAATTTTTTTGATTTTAACCGAATATTTCTCACTCCTACAAATGAATATGCTTTCGATTGTCACAATCATTAAAGCAATTTCAATATCACTTCTTATATTGTATTATATTACTGCATGTCAATCATTTTTGCCAATAAAATAAATTTGTACCTTTTATAGTAAATAAAAATTGAACTTTTAAAGAAACTATTGAATTTTTAAGGATACTTTATTAATTTTTCAAAAACTTAGATAGATCATATCATGCCCATAGGTTCACGCCCTTCGAAAACCCAATGCCCTTGGAATTTACATACCTTGAAAAATTTACCTCTTAAAGAAATAGTTGCATTTTGTGAATTTTTTCTCCAAGAAAAAAAAATAATTTTCGGTATTTTGAAAAATAAAATAAAATATTATTTTACGGATTCTAATAATGTCAATTTTATAGGAGCTGGTGGGCAAATCATATCAGAAATTTGAGATTTTCTGAAATTCCTACTGGTTTTCCCATTGGAAGAGGAGGTTTTTTTTTTTTTTTTTCCTTCCTTCTCTCAATAGAAGAGGAAATAATATTCTGAACTTATTCTGTCAAAAGACAAAACAGACCAAACCAAACTCTGCAAATTCAATAGCCATTTCCCATCTCTTACCAGTTACCACAAAAAGACCCGTCATCAGAAATGTTGAGCTTTCTGTTTTGAAACCAATACGGTGAACCGCAGTAAATTAACCCTGGTAAGTATCGTTATAAAATTTTTCATGTTTCGAGTCCTTTGATAAAAGTCTTCGTAAACCCACAAAAGCTCATGCTCATGGGCACAGTGAAAAGGCAAACCCATTAATCAATTTTATGACTATTCACTGAATCCCTCGCTTGCTTCTCTGGTAGAAACAAACCCAATTAACCTTCTTGTGTCTTTCTAAATGAAGTTTTTGCTGACACTGCAGATTCATTAACTTTCTCTTCTTCTCTTGTTCTCTTTCTTTCTTCTGATGCAGGTTGAAGATTTCATTATGAAAATCAGAAGTTTTGGCTTTAGAGCATTATTTTGATCAAGGGTCCGCAATTTTGCATTGGGTCTTGTTGTTTCAGGATTCCTACTCTTTTTGGGCTTTGATTAGAGGTGAGTTTCCTTCATTTCTCTGTTTTGAGGCTTCCATTGTTCTTTTGAATGAATTTTGTTGTGGTTCATAATCTGACATTGTTTGTGTTTTAACCTTCGGTAGTTTTTGTTTCTGGGTTTTTCATTTTTGTGGTTGTTGTGTTGTAATCTCTATATGCCCACATTGACTTTTGAGGTTTTATGTTTGATTAAATTTTAGTGTTTCCCTATTCTGTTCTGCAGGTTTAGGTTAAATCATGTGTAGATTGAGATATTAGTATAAATTTGCAAAAGTAATTATGTAGGTTTTAGTACCCCCCCTTTTTTCATACAACTGTTTTTCGGGGTTATGCGTCTGTGGTTCTTGAGTAATCCCATTTCATTTTTTTTAGATATTGCTGATTTGTGCATGCTTTCATGGATTTGCAACAATGTATGTTTATGCATTGGTGGGCTTTAGTGATTTCTTATATTTGACTGTTTTTGTTACCTTTGAAATTTTCAAATTATTCTTCGATTTCTAGCAAGGATGCATTGGTAAATGGAAGTGTCATTCATGATTCTTCTTCTCCCCCCCCCCCCATCCAATGCTTCTATGCTGTTTTCTTTGAAAACTTGTTGCTCTTGACCTGGAATTTGCTTGCTTTGATGTCTTTATGAGTGGTGGTTCATGCTCTGTGCTTTTCACATTGTTGTGCATACTGATTTATGCATGGTTGCATTGAGATATAAGTGCCCTTATTTCAACAAGCCTTATATTTGGTAAAGATATAATGCATTCATCTTCTTGTATTTGGTAAATGGAGATCTTTGTTGATGATGTTTATCTAAAATACAACATTTGCTTGTTTGTACAAGTACCCGATTGAACATGGGCTCAACTTGTTACAAATCAGACGATGGTGAATGTTCGGTTATTGGGGATAAAGGCGATATTGACTATATCGATTATCAACAAGAGGGAGCGGTCTGTGACTACAAGCCTCTTGAAGAAGGCCCAATTATCATCTCTGTTCCCTTCGCCTATGTTGAGAAGCCTCGATCCATATTTGTGGGTAAAATCGTCACAGAAATGATCACCATCCAGAATACAACCAATGAGACAGTAGAAGTTTGGGCTATAAAAATTTTTTGCTCAAAACCTGAAGATTCATTCACCCTGTCATTGATGGAACCCCCATCAGAAAATTCAGATGAGGAGTACATCCAGAGCTTCCTGGAGTCATTTTCCATAGAGGAGAGAATGCTTCCACCAGGACGGACTTTAAATGTTTGGTTATCTTGCAAACCAAAAACAATTGGCTTACATACAACAGTGGTGCATTTTGATCTGATGAATGAAATCAGAGAGCGCGTGGTCCTCCTTTTGGCTGATGATGAGATTTCTCAGTCTTTGGCTTCCAATAAGCCATACTTAAGAGGCAAGAAAAAGAAGCTAACAGCTGTAGAATCTTTTGTTCCCGGTGCTCGTCCTTCTAAAGGACCAAACAGAAGACATAGATTCAGGCTTCCTCCATATCACATTCCCAAAGATCTTAGGGAATTGTTAGCGAACGAGCAGATCCCAGATATTGTCAGAGAAGGCTTGACAAGAACCCAATATTCCTCTTACTTCCGTACTTTACTGATGATGGAAGAGATACAACTGGAGGTAAGACTATTTTTATTCTTCTTTTTTTATCATTTTATGTATTTATCTATTTATTTTATGGAAAAGAAAACTTGGGTTTAAATATGAACTAGTCTTAAGATCAATGCTGTTGCTTCAGGAGGACATGAGGGCTTATGACATGGAGCGTGTTAGTATGAAGAAAAAGGGGCATCTATTTTTGACCCTTGAAGTTCCAGGGTTGGCGGAGAGGAGGCCTTCTCTTGTTTATGGAGATTATGTCTTTGCAAGTCTTGCCTCTGAGTATTTGGATGGTAGAGGCCAACCTCCATACCAGGTGATTCATATTCAGCCTAATCTCATTGTTGTATAGAGTTGGAATTGATTTATATACAGTGGAGTCATAGTTGTTAACCTCGTGTCATGATGTATATATTCATAACACATGCTTTATATCAGAATCGGCGAATTTTTTCTTTTCCCCGTTTGGACATTTATTTGCAACGTGTCTTGGCATAGTACAAGGAACATCTCAGTGATATGTTGTCTGCAGTCAAATTAAGAATTTTGACCTACTTCCCATGCACATGGGTTGGGAACTTATTCATTGTACACATCTGGCCTTGTTTGTCATTGGAAATCATTTGCTGAGGGTGAAGTCCTGGTTAAAGAAAAAGGAGAGCCTACTTTAAGTTCTGAATTGAATCTATTTTTTCTAAAATTATTCTCAATTGGCTGTTGTTTACAGGGTTTTATTCACCGAGTTGAAGCGGATGAAGTGTATTTGAAGTTTAGTAGAGAATTTCACATGGCTCATAGGGACACAAATCTCTACAATGTGTCTTTCACGTATAATCGCGTGATAATGAGAAGATTTTATCACGCAGTTGAAGCAGCAGAAAAGCTAGAGCCTAGGCTTCTCTTTCCATCAGAAACCTCTGGGAAGAGAGTGATTAAGCCGATGCCAATGGTGCCCATATCTTGCATGCTCAATGAGGAGCAACTGTTTTCAATTAAGATGATCTTGTGCTGCCGGGGTGCACCACCTTACATGATCCATGGGCCTCCGGGAACAGGTAAGACTATGACGCTTGTGGAGGCAATCCTCCAGCTTTATACAACTAAAGCTAACTCAAGGATTCTTGCTTGTGCCCCGTCAAATAGCGCAGCAGATCACATACTAGAACTACTTGTTGGTCAGAAGGCTGTTGAAATCAAAGAAGATCAGGTGTTTAGGCTAAATGCAGCTGCTCGTCCTTGTAAAGAAGTTGACCCTGACTTACTCAGATTTTGCTTCTGTGAAAATTCTGTTTTCCAGTGTCCACCTTTGGAGACCCTCAAGAGTTATAGGATCATCATAACAACCTATACAAGTGCCTTTCTTCTTTATGCTGAGGGCATTGCAAGAGGGCATTTCTCTCATATTTTCTTGGATGAGGCTGGTCAGGCCACAGAGCCAGAGACTATGGTTCCCATATCTAACCTCTGCCGAAGGGAGACAACTGTTGTTCTTGCTGGGGACCCTTTGCAACTAGGTCCTGTAGTTTACTCAAAAGAAGCAGAGACATATGGATTGGGCAAGTCATTCCTGGAGAGGCTCTCTGAGTGCAACTTCTATGTGGAAGGTGACAAGAACTATGTGACAAAATTGGTCCGAAACTACCGATGCCATCCTCATATTCTATATCTCCCTTCAAAATTGTTCTACAAAGGTGAATTGATTGCCTGCAAAAAGGATACAAAATCGTTGATGAATTGGGATTTCCTTCCAAATAAGGAGTTTACCGTTTCTTTTGTCGGAATCCAAGGATGTGATGAGAGGGAAGGAAATAATCCTTCCTGGTTCAATAGGATTGAGGCAAGTAAGATTGTAGAGATAATTAAGAAGTTAACAGCTCGTGGCGATCTGAAGGTGGATGATATTGGTGTTATTACCCCTTACAGGCAGCAAGTACTGAAAATAAGGAAAGCACTTGAAAATTTTAATATGGAAGATCTCAAAGTTGGTAGTGTTGAACAGTTTCAAGGACAGGAGAAGGAGGTGATTATAATTTCTACTGTCCGGTCTACTGTTAAACACAATGAGTTTGACAGAGTGCACTGCCTGGGATTTTTGAGTAACCCAAAGAGGTTTAATGTTGCAATCACTCGTGCTAAATCTCTGCTTGTTCTGGTTGGGAATCCTCACATCATATGCAAGGTATGTTGTACATTCCATCATGCACAATTATTTTATAAATGCTCCATTAGAGGATGCCTGTGCCACAACCAGAAGCAATTGATTTTAGCTTATTACTAATGAATTATCATTGTCTCTATTTTGTCCACGGAGAAAACACCATTAGCTTATTAAAAAAAAAAAAAAAATAGATGGTGTTCTAGTATTGTTATACAGGAAGGATCAAACTAACAATAAAGGACAATCAAAAACATTGAACAGCTTCCATACCAGAGATCTTAACCCATATAACCATAATGGAACAATGAAGGGTGGAAATTGAAAGTATTGGTTTCATTAAAGTTTAAAACATGTGATTGATGATTTTATGCTTGTAGGAGCTGGGATGTTTTAATTTAAAAATAGAAATTTGGGAAGATATGAATTTGGTTCTATTAGTACTGAACAAGAAACATTTTATTCTGTAGCCAGAACGGGTCCCCAATTTGTCTTGGACATCCAAAATCTTTGGGATGTTGCAGCATGTCACTGAGCAAGTCTAGAAGTTCACATCTGAAAGGCTGTCACTCAGTGAGTGGAGCTTTGTTTTAAGAAGTAGGGTGAGGGAATGAGAAGTACAAATAGTTAGCTCCAAAACCCAATGTCTTATTTGGGGTTCAATGATTTTCACTTGTTTATCTTTTGAGATTACTGTCATGGACAAGAGATCATTTCTGCAGAATGTGTTTCTAAATGCTAATTTTAGGTATTTGAATGCATTTTCTGATGTGATAGGTTAATTGAAACTTTTACGATCAAGGATAAGTAGGTTTTTAGTTTTCTTTATTTAAAACTTAGTAATGATTTGTTTGGTGGCAGGATCCATATTGGGATCAACTTCTGAGATATTGTTCGGAGCACAACTCTTATCAAGGCTGTGCTCTCCCTGGAAGACAAGAGTGGGGTCATGAGAATGAGGAGGCTGTGCAGGGCTACTCAAATGGGGGAGAAGACAACTTTAAACCCTCCAAAGCCCAGTGGGTTCAAGAAAATTATGAAGACCAACACCCTGGATCATTCAAAGCCAATAAGGGTCAAGAAAATTATGAAGGAAAAGGTTCTCTCTCCTCCAAAGCTGGGTGGGATCAAGAAAATAATGAAGAAAACGGCTTTCAATTTGCTGAAGCCAACTGGGGTCAAGTGTCCTATCAAGCACCACCTACCCGTGCACTTGTTATGGATGAATCTGAAGCAGGATGGGATCAAGAAAATTATGAAGAAGACAACTTTGGAGTCTCCAAATCCAAGAAGGTTCAACAAAATTATGAAGATAAAGGCTTTCGATCCTCCAAAGCTGGGTGGGATCAAGAAAACAATGAAAACAAAGGCTTTTCATTTGCCGAACCCAGCTGGGGTCAAGTGTCCTTTGAAGCACCGCCTATCCCTCCACCTGTTATGGATGAATCTGAATGGTCTGATGGCTGGAGGGAGTAATCTTAAGATTTAGCACTTCCTTTCATCTCTCTCTCTCCAATACTGGACTTGGTTTGATTGATTGCTCAGCATATTTGTGGATTACATATATTGACCATGTAACAAAATTTTGGCCAGCATGGTCAGTCTTGGGCACAGTTGAAAAGTAGGAAAGGATTAGGCAAACTTTTTTGTGTTATAATTGTCTTAAAACATTTTCTTTGTCAGTTGTATCTTGGAGACGATGAGGATAACATTGTTAGAACCAAAAAAAAAAAAAAAAAAAAAAATATCCATACATGAGAATTGAGAACTCACAAACCCAATTGTACTGAAACTGTCGCAACAATTATTCTTAGTGACTGTGTACTCTTAAAATGTCATCATCTATTTACAAAACTAAGGTTGGTGCAATGCTTATTATGTTAGATGTACTACTACTTGAGATAAGTAGATGTGAACTACTAAGACCAAGGCAAAATGTAGCAATAGAATGCACCAATTTGCTGCAGCTGCAGCAAAAAATCAGGTGTTCTCCAGGTAAATTTCTCAGAGGTTCTCTTCCTGGCATTGTTTCTACTGTTGTTTCCTCCTCAGTCATGTTTGGCGGCATGCTCGGAGAAGTAGGCGGAGAAATTGCAGCACCTGTTAAATGGATTTCAAGTGTTATTCTGTGGACAACTATATTAGGGCAAAACCTTGCAACTTTTGGTATCATGGCCTAATTATTTTCATTCAAACTACTTCCCAATACATTCCTGAGTAATAGTACGTGGACCAAATGAGTCGTGTAACATTATTCATACATTTATAAAACCATTTATTATGTGAAAGCCACAATCTAACCTATTTGACCAAAAGGTTTGGAATGATAAAGATGAAAAATAAATAAATAAATAAAAAATTATGATTTTTATTGGACATTGAAAGTAAATAACGAAATTCTTTTAATTTTAATAGACCGGTAAAAATAATCTACACGATTTCTTGCTTCGAGCAATATTACTCAAAACTTGAATGCTTTTTAATATGACACCTAAATTCAGATTTTTCCTGGTCTCAATGTCCCTATCCCATTGATGGACATAAAAGACATGTTTGAAAACCTAGGGCTTGAGCATTTGAAGCATTATGGAGTTTAAAGCAAAGAAAAATGAGAGAATTTTGTGTTTCTTACTTGGAGTAGGATGAGAAGATGTAGGGACTGGACTACTACCACCTAGATACACAAAACCTAAAATAAGAGAGAGAGAGAGAGAGAAATTTCCCAGAGAATTAAAGATGAGCAAGAAAATTATATAATCTGAGCTGTGATACTACCATTTCTTTGAAGAGGATGCAAGTTCAAAGAATTCATCCTTGTTACAAAATTCATTTCAAAAGATTAATCAATTTTGATTTTTAACAAAAAAAAAAAGAAAGCAAATTAGGGCAAAATTGAAGATGCCTTCAAGAACTCAAGAAAGATTCGAAACCTGTGCAGAGAGATTCGAGAGAGCCACTGAAAGTCGAGTTTCTCCGCTGACAGATAGAGGAGAGAAAGATGAGTCTTGTTGTGTTGAGCGGGAAACCGAGTATCTGAGGCTGGATGAGAAGGTAACAGGGGCATTCGCTGTTGCCGGACTCCTAATTGGCGACAAAGATGTCGCAGCATTGGGAAGAAGGCGAACGCATGATGGAGTTTGGAAGCAATGAGACATAAGGCAGACATGTTGAGATCGCGATGAGCTCATCGCTGCATCCTCCGGCTCCGAACAAGGATAGTGGTGGCAGTGGTGGTTGAGACGGTAGTGATGCTATTGAGATTCTGATGATAATTGTTAATGTGAGAAGAGTTAGGAGTAGAAAATTTGGAGAAGAATTTGCTCGAAAGGGAAGGTTGATGATGGCTTCCATGGTGGTTGATTACTCAGCTTTTTCTATTTTCTAGTCCGAGTGAGATGAGAGAGAGAGAGATTTTTGTGTTTCAGAGACGTGTGTGATGGCGGGAAAGTGACGGTTATAACTGAATTGGAAAATGTCACCCATATTTCCAAAGATGCCCCTTCGTGGAATGCGGGCCTGATTACTAGACTGCCCAAAATTGCCATGAGCCAAAATGGGCGGTGATAGAGGTAAAAGCTTTTTTTATCTGCTTTCCCAGGGACCCCCCGAGTCCAAAATGGGCTTGTCTTGCGGCCCATAGCTCTTTTTTTTTTTTTTCTTTTTTGGTTTTCACCGACCGGCATTCGAGGTTTGCCCGATTAATCTAGTTTAAGTATTGTGGGGCCTATTAAGGGTTGGCTCTCAGAAATCGTTTTCTTCTATTCCTATGGTTCGAATTTGAGACTTTTGATTAAGAAAATAGAATCTAACTACTCAATTCAAAAGAATTTGATCCGACTCAATCAAGCACCACTTTTTATAGGATTGGGGTTGCCTTCCTTTCCTCTGAACAAAGGTAACCCATCTCGGCCCATTATTGGTTGTTGGGTCAGTCGAATTAGGCCCAAATTTTGGAGCAGCTGACCCATGTATTTTGGGGCTTGACAAACATGTTTCTCTTTACATCATTTATTCATCGTATATTCAAATCAAATTATTGTTCAGGGCTTAGTTGACTTTTAACTCATTCGCATTTGATTAGAAACTATAATAAATTGCTAATTTTTTACAATGAAACCTAATAATTAACATAGATTTTTTTCATGTTTTCATCTTTTTCATATAACCCAAGCATGAAGAGTCATGGACAGTAAAAATATTTCAAGTGACGAAATCCTGGTCTTGCCACCGCCATGGGAAGCAGTGACAATGGAGCTAGAATTATAATTCATGGTGGAACCTGGTGGCGCAGCCACTGAGCTAGAGGCGTTCACTTGAGGTGAACTCGGCTGAACCGGTAGGCCTAGCACAGGTGCTACCAGTGCAGTAGGTTGTGCAGGCGTTGGCACAGGCACCAGTCCTGGTGTTGGTTCAAAGGGTTGTGGTATGATGGAACCTGGTTGCGCAGCCACTGAGCTAGAGGTGTTCACTTGAGGTGAACTTGGCTGAACCGGTAGGCCTAGCGCAGGTGCTACCGGTGCAGTAGGTTGTGCAGGTATTGGCACAGACACCAATCCTGGTGTGGGTTCAAAGCGTCGTGGTTGCTCCGTTGGAATAGCCGGTGGAAACAAAATTGGCACTGAAAAAAATATAACCAAAGAAAATTTTACCATTTTATATAGGAACAATCTTTTGGTCAAGAAAATTTTAAGAGCATATAGGAAGTCACCTTGACATAGAGAGAAAGGAGGGGCGGAAATGGAACAGCTTGATAGTGGGATAGTAATTGGTATGTTCAAAGAGGGATCAGATGATGCAACCATTGGGCACAAGCAATGAAAGCCAATCTCAATGATTTGATTGAGTGCTTTGCAGCAAGAGTCAACTGGGTTCATATCAATTTGTGGGGGAAAGCACTGCCCGAAGTCTATGCCTTCCAAGGAGCACCCATGGACTTGGGTCCTTACCCTCTGGGGCAAAAGGACCAACATAAGAAATATTAAAGCATATGCAGATCTTGAGAAAACCAATCCTTTAAAACTCATCTTCATATTCACTGATTGATGGATGGAGACTCAATTGGTTTTTCTCACAAAGTTCAGTTTTATGGGTAATAGTTAGTTAAATAGGAAGTGTGGTTTGCATGTTACAACCAATTCACATACTATTCATGTTGCCCCTATGTCTCTCTTTTTCCAGCTTTATTTTTCCCTGCTTAATTGCAATTTGACCGCGAGTTCACAGATTTTGCAGGAGCATTCAGTCAATGGAATGCTAGATCATGGTTTATGTGTTGTGCTCGAAATAAAATTGATCTGATTAGGTGAAGAAAAAGAAGAAACAACTGATTGTTAAAATAGATGTAATACATATTTCACAATTTCAAAATTTTAAAATTAAACCTAATCGCTTAAGAAATATGCTCTTGATTTCATGACATTGTCACTGCCTGGGCATGTCTATGCCATTGTGTAGATGTCGCAGCTAGTGGAGGTCTTGTACCAATTTTTACGGTCTGCCAACCTTTTTCTAAGCTTAAAAAGAAGAAGAAAAAAGAAATATGGAACGATCATAGCTCAAAAATTTTGATATGTTAGCATTTTATTTTATTAAATCATAGAACAATTTATTATTCAATAAACAATGACTCAATAACAAATCTCAAATCAAGTCAATATCTCCAAACAATATTCACAGCCCCCACCCTAAAAAAGAACTATTACCCCACTAGAAAACATGAATATATAAACCATTATGGCACATAACAATCTAGTAGTACTTAAAAACCAGAACTCCAAAAGAGGAAAGCAGAACAATTGGTGAAGCAGTAAGAGAGGACACGGCAGTAGATGGAGTCAGAACGGGACGGACCCCAGTACCAGTGGTTGGTGCTTCGGGGTTCACTGTTGATGATGCCGGAGTTACATCTTGACTTGTATCAGATTCTGGTGCTGCTGCAGGTGATACTGATCCTATAGATTGAAGACAGGAATGAGAAACTAATACTTAATCATTTTTGTGCCTTCTTGTTTTGGAAATATAAAATTTATTAATAGATGATTACCTGCAGGGCTTAAAGAAGGAGCTTCACTTGGAGAAAGAGTTGGAGCAAGTGATACAGGACCTGTCAACAATCATACATGGTAAAATAGTACACAAAATCTTATAAAAATTTCAATTAAAGTAAATTTTATGGAGCATAAACACATACACACTGATGTAAGAAAAGTTACAAAAATCATTTATATCTAGACATTCAAGAGAGTACAATACCTGGGGCTGCTACAGGTGCACCTGAGGCTGCAAACAGAACAAAATGGAGACTAGGTGAACAAATTTTGCTCAATACTGGACTTAAAGAATGCAATTTTTCATTTTTTCTAACAGAAAGACTCTTATTTTACCTTTGCATTGGACAGGAACTCCAGCCATGTTACAAGCACGAGGGAGCGAAATGGCTAGTGAACGGTTGAAAGGCATTTGGAAGGGAACACTTCCAGTGACTATGAGGCAGAGACAATCCATGCCACCACTGGTCAGAGTTTTCAGCGCATTGCAGCAATCGGCAGTTGGTGAAGTACTGTTGCTTGAACTATTGGTGATGTAATTCATACAAGGCGTGAAGCTACTAATCATTGAAGCTGTGCACGGTGAACTGACCTGACCATGAACAGGTAGGATCACAACCATCAAAGCTATTGCTAAGGTAAGAACAAAGCAAGGACCATCTGCAAAAAATGCCATATTATTTGTTTAGTTTTGGTACTATGTTTCAGAATTTGATGCTTTGGCAAATGATATGAGGAGGGAATTTATAGATAGGGATGTTAAAGGAGCAAAAATTGAGGGAAAGCCAGGTGGGATTGAAGTGGGTTTTGGAGATCAACTACTTCAACCAACCGTTTTGTGTAAAGGGATATAGGTAATAACAATCAGGAATTCTTATGAAATTTCATTATTTATTTTAGATTTGTTTTTGGGCCCCCTCTTGACTGGGACCCTATTAAATGAACCGAATCAGTCACCGGATCCTAATCCCATGTTGTGTGATCTCCAAGTTATGACAAGCTGTGATCAGTTTTTCAAATGTTGATTACTTCACTAGATTCAAAATTTTCTTTTAAAGTGGAGTTAGGTGACCCAACTTCTTTGTTCCAATGTAGATGTATTTTCACACTTAGCTGCTGCCCTTAGAGAGAGAGAGAGAGAGAGAGATGGAAGTGAATTTCTGAGACAGGAAAATGTAAGAAACTTATTCATCAGATTTCTACTCAGCAAAATCTCCAAGGAACACGTTTACGCTGCTGTCATGAATAGCTTACCTCATGAAGGCTCGTGTAGTTTACCAGAACAGACCGTGCATTATACATCTTCTTGTATAAATCTTACTTTCAACCTTCAATCTTCACTCAGGTCCAGCAAAGTCAAAGCACAGAGACACATCTGAATAAAAGAAAAAAAGAGTAAAGTTACCAATTTCGTATTTTTATCAAATACCATCCATGGCTGCAAAGGCAACTAAAATAGGTTTCTTCATAGTCACATTGACAGCAGTTCTGGCGAGCAGAGCCGCAGCTCAATCAGGGTGCACCAATGTGCTACTAGGCATGGCTCCATGCCTAAATTATGTCACAGGAACTTCATCGACTCCATCTTCTTCATGCTGCTCAATTTTAGGCAGTGTCGTGCAATCACAGCCACAGTGCCTTTGCTTTGCACTTGGTGGCGGGGCTGCTTCACTTGGCATCACAATTAACCAGACTCTACACTCGCCCTCCCTGCTGCTTGCCATGTCAAAACTCCGCCTGTTAGCAACTGCAATAGTAATTCTCCCACAAGTTCTTCCATTCTAGTACTATAAGTTGAAGCTATAAGCAAACTGCTATTTGTCATCATAGAAGTTCACCATTTTTCTAAACTACCTACAATAAAATGGAGAAATTTTTCAAATGATTTATAACATTGTCCTGTAAACAAGCATTACTGGAATTGATTTCTGAATTTGATTTTTTGTACGGTGTCTACAGCTGTTGTGCACCAGTTGCTTCTCCTGCAGTTCCCCCAGTAGGTTCTCCAGAGAGTGTACAGATTGACTCTTCTTCTTCATTGAATTCATCACCGTTTTCAGGTATGCATAAATGTGAAAAACGATGAATCATTGTCGAAGCTTATGTTGTTCTTCTAATGCTTAGGTTATTTATATTTTCTTGTATGAATGAATGCAGGAGCCGGATCAAAAACAAGTCCATCAGTGAGTGCAGACTCCACGTCTGATGCTAGTTATGTCAAGATTTTGCCCGTTGGAGTCACCATCTTTGCTCTCTGTGTCACTTCATATCTCTCAATTCTCAGTAGATTCTACTGAGTGTTTTAGTCTACCATAGAAGGCTTTCAAACAATATTATTATAATACCCATTTTTCCCTTGTAGTGACTTTGTACTAGAAGAGGATCTATGTTATGAAGTCTTATGTATTGAGTGCTTTGATGATGTACTATAGTTCCTTCGAACTTATTGCCAATGATTTGTAGTTCTGTGCGATGCCTTAATTCATACCCACATGAACATCCTGCTTTATAAGGGGGAAAAAGGACTTGTTGAGAAATGCAAGAAAGCAAATTAGTAAGAAGAGAAGCAACATGGAGATGCCTCAGAAAACGAGGAGTTAAGACACATAGGCTAGGCAGATTTCCATAAAAGTTAAGTCATAATGCGAACGCCCATATACCTCTGCGGTCTGCGCCTTTGCAGAACAAGGGTTCAACTAGCTGGAGTTGCAATTTCAGATGTTGTTGGAGTTTTCAAAGGGCATAACCTCTCCAAAACCCCAAAAATAAGAGATTCAAGGAAACATGAACTGACATGGGCTTGTGAGAGGCGGACCCCATGTGTTTGGTGAGTATTGATTGGATACAAATAGTGTGTTAACAAATTCAAAATAATTAAAATTTAACTTGAACTTTCATCTCCATCTTCATAGTTTCCCATCAAGTAAAGCTCCTCTCCTTGTTAATAACATGTTTGGCAAAATTCTTAGAACTCGCTTAGAATGATAATCTAGATTGCACGAAAACGAAAACGAAAAAATGGAAATGAATATGAAAACAATATTTTATAAAAGTACAGAAAATGAAAACATGAAAAAGGCATAAATATAAAAAATATAAAGATTTTTATATAAATATTAATTATTTTATAAACATAATAGAATACATATCTTTTATAATAAAATTTTAAAATGATTAAATGTGTAATTATTAATAAAAAAATAACATAAAAAATAAAAATTATAATTAATTAAATGAATAATTCATTAAATATGAAAAAAATATAAATATAAAAATATAAAGAATTTTATATAAATATTAATTAATTTATTATGTTGAAACATATTTTAAAAACATTTCAAAAATAAAAATATTAGTATTAACGTATTAATCATGGAAAGATAGACAACAATTATATATATATACACACACACACTAAATCAATCAGTATTCGAAATTATATTTTGACTAATCTGATCTGTGTTCTTATTAGATCCTTTTTAAGAGAAATTTTTTTAATGAACTTTTATTCCTCATGTTCGAATTCAAATCAATTTAAATTTTAATTAAATAATTTAACACCGACATAAGCTGCACTTATTTGAATGACTAGAAAACTGATGGAAACGACGGTGTGCGCGGGCACAAGCACAGAAGATTTTTCCTTTTTTACCAGACGAGCAGAGGTAGGGGAAAGACGAGCCTCTCTCGTACCATCGCTATAAAGTATAAAGCCCCCTCTTGTTATGCAATGTCTAATCACGAGTTTACAACCTCAACAGTTAAATTCATGGATAATATTTTTCTTTTTTTATTTTAAAAATATATTATGGGTCATAACACATTTTTTTTTTAATGCACTCTTCAAAAATATAATTTTTGGTTAAAGGAATTTGATAACGTATTTTTGTCAAATTAAACTTCTTGGGTAGAACTTAGAAAAGCAACTTTTTCCTCCTTTTGCTCATTATAAAATGGATTTTGGTCCTTTTAGTAACTTTTGTGGGAATGAATTCAAAAAACTTATTATTACGAACTATGATTACCAATATAATAATATTTTTCAATTTGGAAAATTTTCAATGTGATGCATTTTATTAATTATTGACTAAATGTTATAAACCATAAACCGTAAAACAATACTTTCTTCAAAAATCAATGATTTAGGATCGACACGAACACAATTTTAAAATGCATTTTTCATTTATAAAATAATGAAAATGTATAATATAATCCAAGCATGACCTTGCTTGACATTGTTTGATTATTCAGAGTGAGTTGAATAAGCTAAAGATAAAGAAAAGAAATATGGAAATTAGGAAGAAGTAGATATAATAATGGCATATTAAGTTATTAATTATTTACTTATCTACAAAACCAAATACATCCAGATGGTTGGTCCTGGTTGCATTTATCAGAAAGGATTGACGAAATACAGCTTCAATGGAGGGGAATCCATCTCTTTTGAACACGAAGCAACACTATCCATAAAATATTCCAAGGGATGGTAAACTAATATAAAGGAAGGGAGAAAAAGTATGAAGTGTCATAGGTTATGCTTTCTCCCCATTGCAGCAAGCTCCCATTATCCAAGGTTTAAATTGAATACCTCGGCTTAGGATCCAGGTAAGTGCTAACCCAGAAGAAAGGAGGATAGAGTTTGGTCACCCACATAAGCCCTTATAATTTTGTCTCTTTCCTCCAAAAAAAATGTATATAAACCTCACAAAACCCTCATTCATTCCACTTGTCCATAACAACCTCAATCACACAAAACACCCAAAAGCCCTAGATAATTCCGGCTTTAATCTAATAGCATCTAAAATGGCAAAGAAAGTTATGGTGCTAAGTCTGGTCCTCATCCTCATGACCACATTCTGGGCAGGAGTCATTGCTCAGTCCAATTGCACCACTGTGCTAATCAGTCTGTCACCATGTCTGGATTACGTATCTGGAAACTCCACAACCCCCTCTCCTGCATGCTGCACCCAGCTTGCTAATGTTGTCATGTCTCAACCAAGGTGCTTGTGTGAGATCCTTAATGATGGTGGTGCATCATTAGGTCTCAGCATAAACCGCACGCAGGCCCTTGCTCTACCTAAAGCTTGCAATGTCCAGACCCCACCTATCAGCGAGTGCAATGGTAAGGATCCAATTTGTTTCACTGACTAGAATATATTTTCCGTCTCAATTTCATTTTCCTCCTCACATGAAGCTGTTTCTTCGAGTAATGAATGCAATGATACATGATATCTATGTAAGAAGTGCAAATTAAAATGAACCAATCACATAAATCTCCTACTAACTCTCCCATTCTGAATCTTGACAGCTACTTCTCCAGCCAGCTCTCCATCTGGGGCTCCACAATCCCCCTGTACAGTTCCTTCAAGTTCAGGTACTAAGTTCTTTTCAAGTTTCTCTATGACGAGAGATCTCGATTTGCAGAAGAATTCAACAAAATCATCCATATAGAAAATGACTATGAAAAATAATCTATGGTACATGCATTAAATTAGAACAGGAGATGATTGTTCACAACTGTTATTGTTGAAATTATTCATGCTTACCTTCGCTTGTGCAGGAAGTGCATCAAAGACTCTGCCATCCACAGATGGCAGCTCCCGAGAAGGAAGTTACACCAGATTGCCATTCTTGATGCTGCTCTTCCTTCTCTTCGTTGCATCATATGGTTCGGTTAGTTCTTGCTGAATTCAGATCATCAGGTCCTACACCAGCTTGCCAATTACTATCCCTCATCCATCTGTAGATCCACAGGGCTGAGCAATCATTTTTGACACCTTCTGGCTTTGGCATTGTATTGTATATTTGTGTAACAGAAGAGTTCCCTCTCTTCCACAGCAATATAGATAAGTCATGCTTTATGTTGTGCATGTAGTATGGGCCTTATTTTTAACTCAACAAGGACAAGCATCAAAATTCAGAAGTCCAGAATGACACTAAGCATAAAATAGCCAAAAAATTTTGGATGAAACAAGTAATCATCACGTTCCATACCCGGTCAAACAAACTCAGAAGGAAACTGTACTTGCAATGAGAGCTTAATGCTCCAGAACTTTCAACCATAAATATGCCATTAGAAACACTAACGAGGATGTATATACATGAGAAACCTCACAAAATGTTTGCTGATATAGACCAGTAACCCGAATAACCATTGCCCAAATTCATCAAAATCTTCCTTACATGTCTCCAACCCATGACAATCAATTTTGGACAAAAAGAAAAGTTGCCAAATTTCAGAGATATCTCCCGCAACACTGTGATCATAACCATTGTGAAAAAATATAAAAAACATCACATAGTTTACACACAATGTCTTGTTCCCAGAGTAAAAAAACATACAACAGTGTCCAAAGGATCTTTATAGTAGAATTTTAAACTAAGAGGAGGCATCATAGAGGAAAGAAAAAGCTACTTTGATTGATTGGAAAGGCACTAAAACAAGAAAAACAAGTGTTCTTCCAAATATGTGGGGTCTATATTTTGGAGAAACCACCAAGACGACATTATACTTGTTAACTTGCTCCAGATACATCAATTTTCAAAATGAAGTCAACCTTTCCCTCCTGAGTTAAAAAGTATTTGCACAATCCTGTGTCAACTGAGAAAAGCAATAGACAGCACATAGATGTAGAAAAGCATCCACCAATCAGGTGTCTGCATATGAAATATTTACCATACATACCAAGATTTACAACTACAGCAGACAGAACAATTGGAAGTGCATCTAATTTGTATTCTGCCACGGTGTAACCTAACCAAATCAAATAACTATAAAATGCTTTTCAATTATAAGCCAAAGTTGAGCATTGGTCAATTTAGGCACTTCTTTTAATAAATCAATGGTGTTTTTCTCATCAAAGTTATATCAGCCATGGTCATAACTACTTTCGTGTTTCTTTTCTTCCATTCTTGCGGTGGTGTGGAGATGGTCAGGAAGGAAACAAAGGCCAAGGAAAAGACATTATCAAAGGTGCAATAAATCGTGTTTGTTTCCCTGAAATTCAGGAAGAAGAAAATATAGCCCTTTTCAGTATTTGTTTCAACAAAGTAGGAAAATTTTGGAAAACATGGTGAGGGAAAGGGAGGAACAAGATTTTGTTTTCCTTGGCAACGAAACTAGTTGAAATAGGGAACTTAACAACATATCTCACTTCATCCCCAATCAATGAAAAACAAAATATTTTGGTGAAAAAGTTCACCCAGTTAAAGGTGGAAAATTCAGGAAGACAAAAATTATCCTAGAAAATGTAATTTTTTCAACAAGCATGCACAATTTTAGATATTAAACACTTGCTTAAATTGTCCTAAATTACTTCCATGTACCACCCAAGCTCCTCACATAAAGGGTAAGAATAGATTTATAAACAAATGTCCTCTCTTTCTGAGCTTCCTCTATCTGTTTTGCTACCACCAGGGCTTTCACCTTTTCACTAGTCACATCCATAGAAAAATGGCAGCAACCACAACAAAAGGCATGCTACAAATTTCAGCTGAAGGATAGACAACATCTCTGCAATGAAAATCAAATGACACATAACATAATTTTAATTTCCACTCACTTCAAATATGCTAATTGGCTAATTATAGCCCCAAAATTCATGGCTTGGCCTCAAAAGTTTCCAAAACCATAAGCCAAAAGATTTCTCCAGAAAATTAACTGGCATTCAATACCATGTTATATATTATATCTTTTGTCTAAAGGAGACTGAGCATGAAACGGTAGCTGCCTGGGCAGTCTGCCTAGCCATAAACCCCCCAAGTCTAGTATGGGTGAGATTTGATCATACGACCAACAACCTAAAGAGTATTTAACATCAGAACTAGCTGCCACCTGTCTATAGTTTTCATATTATAATGATACCAATCACATTCCGCATCACATTAAAACAAGACAGCAGGAAAATAGTGAGAGCATACCCTAAAAATTTGATTTTTGTTAGATAGGAAATTGAATTCCAATGCAAAATAAATCAAAACCACCACAATACGAATTCAATGGACATGCCTTTGTCAAGTGTTATTTTTGTCTTCTGACAGAATCATCAAATTAGATTTTATTAACTTTAGATATGTAATAAGAATAATGTCAGAAAAACCAAATGAGTTAAAGATCAAATGGACAGAATCATATGTTGTAGTCCACCTCAGCATGTTTTAAAATTTTTTTGGCTTGATTAGGAAGATATTTTGATTAATTCAAAATTGCTCAAATATCAAAGCTTCCAAGTTTTTCTAATATGGACTACCATATAGGATTTGGTCCATTTGGTCCTTGACACATTTGGTTTATGTACCACTACTCAAGTAGTAATTTATAATTTCTTCAAAGTTAAACATATATTAGGACAATATCTTTGGACTATAGAAAATCAACGAGGCGTGCTCCAATTGTCTAAGTGATGTAGAAAGAGTTTTTGAATTTATGAAGGGCATAAAGATACTAAAAGTGACCATGGTTCAAACAAGTACGGATGCATCTGAAAAGTTCAGAACACCACTTTCAAAGTAAAGTCTGAGTTTTTGAATTTACGTAGGGTTTAAAGATACTGAAAGTGACTATGGTTCAAAAAAGTATGGATGCATCTGAAAATTTCAGAACACCACTTTCACAAACTTTATTTATTTACGTGGACAAAAGCTACATACCTGAATACAATGTATCCGTAAAGATATAATGATTAAGAGGTTAACTGAGGAGATAATTTTAGATAAGAACGAGTGGAGTAGAAGAATTAGAACAAGTTAAACCACCTCTTTATAATTATAGGTTTATAATAATAATAATAATAATAGTAATAATAATAATAATATTATTATTATTATTATTAATGAATCTATATTTGCCTCACAAATGGTCGATCTCAAAATTTGGGATTAAGGTTCAGATTGTTGTTGTTTTTGGACATAAGCTACATCCTGCTATTATGCCTAGGCACTGCACACTCACTGTATGAGCGGCCATAAGATACTTCAAGAAGCACTGCTACCGAACACAACCGTTTATACAGTCAGTCATCATTTCTCAACTGTATTGCACAACCAAATGAGTACTTATATGGAGCAATCCAAGTAAAGTTTTTGTCAACATTGTTTATCCAATCTGATATATTAATTTGAAATTACATTTATGTCATTAATTACCTTCCCATACACCTGATATGTACCAAGGTTAATTTTGGTGCATATATAATTTGATACTAAAAATTTTATTATAAAACAAGCTACTGTTTCAAGGACCATTATGAAACATAACATTCACTAATATTAGAAAGACCAACATAATATTTAAGAAATTTATATATCGATTTCTGACAGAAATAATGATTATAAGGGCAACACTGGTGATGGAGAAATGTGACAGGTACCAATGTACTAGGCATCCTACTTTCCTAGAGTAGAGAGTCAAAATCACGTGCCAAAGCGATTTAATCATAAATTTAGCTTTTCATTGATATCTAAGGACCAGGTAGAACATATAATGTGGGAGGAATATAAAAACTTGACTAGTTGATTTGTTAAGTTGAACTGATAATACAAGTGAAAAACACATACATATTCTATGATGCACTTCATGCACGAGACCGCGATCGCACGAATTCTTCTAGTCTGTCCCAGACTTCAAGAGCTGCAGCCCTATCCTGATGCCTCTTATTCTTGCTAATCTGAGCCAAGTAAATGGAAGCTGTAAGCAAATAACACCTAAGAAAAAATACCTTTCTAACTTCTAAGAGTTCTACAAGATGTCTCCCATATTAGCTATTGCTTTCTAAATAACGCCTCTTATGTAAGATATTTCTCAATATAACCTTAAAGAAAATAGCACAAGCCCCGCATAGCATGGATTAAAATATAATCCAAGTAAAATAAATTAGCAGCCCCAAGAAAACCAAAATTTCTCACCGAGATAATCTTTACATTCCATTGCTTTACATTCTTCGCTGACTCCACACTGTCGTCTTCAAATCGCATGAAAAAGCCAATAACTGCATATATGGCATCAAAAGTTGTAACGCGATTTTTACCCTTCCATAGCAGACAAAAGTTCTGGAAGTTAAACTCGAAATGCAAGCCTACTATATAAGAAACAAAAGTAATACTGTTTGATACTACAAAATCAAAAAATGCATTCGAATTCCATTCAACCAAAACAGTCCCAAATCTAATTTACTAGTATCGTCGAGATTAATCCACCGTTTAAAGAACTATATATATGCAACCCTATATAAATTTCACAGACACTAGTTCCACATAAGCATGATATTCATATTCTAAATGCATTCCAACGGCATAAAAACACTAGTAAACTATAATCAACATCCGGCGTTATAGTTCTCACTTTTATTAAAGATCTCGACATGATCCTTAAAGGGCCAATCCTTAAACTGCCACTCCTTGCCAAGCACAAAAACAGCCACAACCCGATCCCAATCCTCCGCCTTCAAACTCGAGGGCTTATCCCTAACCTCGTAAGCTGTCACAACCCTATCCCTACTAAACTTCTTCTGCACCGTAACACAATCTGGCTTCGCCCCCTTCATCTGTTTCACCTTCACATCTGTAGGTATGAAAACCCCATCTTCCAAAAACTCCTTCACATTGTAAATTGTGATCAATGTCTGAAACGCACTTGGCACCAGAATTACTGGAACCCCTTCTCCTAGTTTGCCCCCTTTCAGATGCATTTTTGGTCTCGTGGTCGAATCATATCCTAGTTCATCTCCAAACCCTAAACCCAATCCTCTTTCATCTGACCTCATTAGCCTACTCTTGGCCACAAGACCATCTTTTCTCTGATTTGCCTCGATTCTCTGTCTCTCTTCCTCCCTCTTCGTAGAGGAAACATAGACTGTATAAAAATCCCTATGTCTGCATTCGAGGATTTTTTCTCGATCTTTCAAGGGTTTTTCTGAGGATTTGATGAGAGTCATGTAATCAACGTCGACGTTTTCTAAAACCCTAACCTTGGAAGAGGATTTCTCCTCCGATTCGTCTTCGTGAGGGATAAGATTGTTGGATTCTTCGGGGCGATATTCGTCGATTTTGGGTACGAGGAATTCGATTGCGTCGGTGGAGGAGATCTTGCCATGTAGGTAGTCAAGCAAGGGTTTGCGATCGGGGAGGGTGACGGTAGGGATACGGTGAGTGCGGGCGTTCTGTAAGTATTCAGTGTGCTTGATTTGATGGTTCTTGATGAAGAAGACTAGGGTCTCGACAGTGTAGAGATTGCCTTGCTTGGAACGGTAGGCAGTCTCGGAGGAACATGGGAACGTGTAGTCGTTTCCGAAGCGGAATTCGTCGGTGTCCGTTCGGACGATCTTGTCGAGGTCGCCGCGCACGGTGAAGTCCCGGAGAACTGAGAGAGGGTCCATGGTTATGTCTGATGTGCGTTTTTCTTGCTTTGCAGAGAGAGAGAGAGAGAGAAGGAGAGGGAGAGATGAAACTCGGGTTTGGACTAAATTTTGGTGGGTTTATGATTAAACCTAAACTTCGGACGTGTTAACGACTCGGCCCGTTGAGTCCGTCCCGCTTTTTTAACGTTGCAAATTTTTAAGCGATGAGAGGCGACCTTTGGCTAAATTTATTAGTTTTTATAATTTATAATTTATTACCTTACATATCTAATTTTTAAAAATAATTTATTAAAATATTAAAATAAAATAACATAATAATTTATAAAATATTAGATAAATTTGTAAATTATAATTGTATTTAGTAACAATGAACTCTTATACACCATTTTTCATATTGAAATGACAAAAATATAATAAATTATTATCGATATCGTGTAAATAGTTATTTATTGACGTGCAAATGGTAAATTTAAAATAATAAAATATTAATAAAAATAATTTAATTAATTAGTTTATAAGTAAGAAGAAAACAACTTCTAAGGTGTATAAAAGAGGGATGGAGTTGATTCTTTTTAAACAGCATATAAATTTTAAGGACATTTTGGTATAAAATTTAAGAACTTTTAGTTGTTTATTTTTTCAACAGTTAAAAAGAGTATATAAATCATAAAAATTATCAGCTACTCAAAATAATTTTTTAATTTTCAAAAACTACTCTTGGATTTTTTATTTATTTATTTTTTTTACTATTTTACGCTTAGAACAACAAACACCAAACTTGCTATTTCTCCATCTCTATTGCTTTATGATTTGTATAATTTTTATATTAAATAACATTTATTTAAATTATTATTATGACAACTATATAGATTAATTGATTTTTTAAATACCTTTTCTTATAAAGTTTTGTATAATTTTTTTTATTATATCTATCTGAATTTTAAAAATTATAAATATTATGTTTTTGAGTTTATAATTCAACATATAGCGATAACATAAAAAGAAATATATTAAAAAATATAATATATTTAATCGACAAGACTTGCCTTTTTTGATCTTTCTATACATAAATAATAATAATTAGCCGTTACATAGGTAAACATTAATATCAATTAATAACAACTGTCTACCATGAATCATTAGCAATAAGTCATTTTCATAAACTTAGAAGATTAGCCAAATACCCTCAAATTAAACTTGACCCATACAAACACGAATTGAGATTGAGAAACATTTTTGTATAATTCTTATCCAACATGAGAAACATGCTAAAGCTGGGATCTCGGAAAAAGTAGGGTTTCTCAGGATGAGATCAAGTGATCCAATTTTACAGTGAAGGTGTACTAAATAATAGGGAAAATCTAAAAAAATTCTTGAATATAGATGATAAAATATGATCCAATCATTGCTGATTTAACGATGACCTTAGTTGCGTTGAGTAAAGTTTTGATTTTTTTTCAGTACTTTTTTATCGCTTCAATTAGACCCTTGCGGCATACCATGGTGGAAGACAAGTTCCCTAGAACATTAGGCCGGTTGGCATGTGAAGTTGGGGGGTTATTTCCCAAACTAGTGTTTTTTTCCCCCAAAATTTATTAAATGGTGTATTTTTTTTTTTCTTTATTTCAAAACAAGAGGCTTGGAGATTGATAATCTCGATTTCTATCTTTTTTTTTTTAATAAAACATTTTAAAAAAAATTGGATAAAAGCAAGAATGACCATCTCACTTTCATGTTTGGTTTTTTTTAAATAAATATTAATTATTAAAAAATTATTATTATTATTATTAAAATATATAATTATTATTAAAAATTAATAAAAATTTATTATTATTGTTAATAAAACATAAATTAATAAAAATTAAATATTAATCAATATTATTAAAAATTAATTAAAAAATTATTTACAAATTAATCAAAAATTCTAAATATTGTTAAAAATTATTAATTAAAGAAAACATATAATTAACAAAAATTATTATTATTTTTTAATTTAAAAAAATATAATCAATTAATTTTTATTAACCAACCGTAAAAAGGATTCCAACATGAGCGTGTTTTTACTGCGAGATAATGGGTCACTGGTTCAAAAACTATCACCAGAATTCAAAAATTCAAAATCTCATTGTTTTTTAATAGTTTCAAAGTCTCTATATATAGAGAGAGAAATCGAAACCTAAAATGGTACATTGAAACTATCCAAAAACAATGAGACTTTGAATTTTTGGATTTCAGTGATAATTTTTGAACCAGTAGCCTATTTATCTCACAGTAAAAACACGTCCCTTTTGGAATCCTTTTTACGGTTGGTTAATAAAAATTTATTGATTATATTTTTTAAAATTAAAAATTAATAATAATTTTTATTAATTATATGTTTCTTTTTTAATTAATAATATTTTTAACAATTTTTAAAATTTTTTATTATTTTGTAAATAATTTTTCAATTGATTTTTAATAATATTGATTAATATTTAATTTTTTATTAATTTATGTTTTATTAACAATAATAATAATTTTTTATTAATTTTTTAATAACAATTGTATATTTTATAATAATAATAATAATAATTTTTTAATAATTAATATTTATTTCAAAAAAAAAAAACAATCATGGAAACGAGATGGTCTTTCTAGCTTTCATAAAGCAAGATTTACTATCTCACTTTTATCCAATTTTTTTTTAATGGAAGTTTTATTTAAAAAAAAAAAAAATAGAAGTCGAGATTGCTAATCTCGAAACCTCTAGTTTTGGAATAAAGAATAAAAGTACACCATTTGAAGAATTTTAGGGAAAAAAAAAACACTAGTTTGGAAAATAACCCTCAAGTTGGGTATAGCTTGTGAAAATAATGGCTTTTTCCTTTAAGTTTTGAGTGGTTACATTTGGTGATGCTCAAGAAGGAATATAAAACTTGAGGGTGTTTGATTAATTTTTTTTTTTATAAAAAGATACAATTAAATGAAATTAAATTAAAAAAAAAAGAATGAAAATAAGAAAACTCTATCGTTTGAGGTGTCGCAAAGGGATTTAGGGTGTTTGATCAATGTGTATCAATCGGTGACCTTAGGTTATATTAAAAATGGTGAGGACTACGTCATTGTTACTTTGTAGAGCTCATATCCCACTGGGGAAAAATAATGATCTTAAAAAATAAAGAGTGAAAATGGAGAGAGAGAGAGAGAGAGAGCACTAAGACTTAACAAAGCATACCTCTTTTATCTTTTAGTACCTACTTTGTCTGATTTTTTTTTTTTTTTGATTTAAAATTAATCTAAAACTAAAAGTTAACTAAAACAGATTTTTAGAAGTTTTAAAAAATTAACTTATCCTTTTAATGAAAAAACAGAGAAAGGAGCTTCTTAGAAGTTAGAAGAACTTTTGCTTCTCTACCGTGTGGTCTTTTTCAATGAAACTGTTTAGATTGACAAAATTATCTCCAAACATTTCAACTATTATTATAATTTCGTGACATACATAAATCCAAATTCACAAAATATTTTGTTATATATACGTTTAATTTAACTATTTATGAAATTATCTTTTAAAAATGATAAACTTTAAATATTTATAAATATTTTAGAATATTTATGAATTTAAAATATTTATATTTAATTTATGAAAATTTTAAAATTATTTATGAAACTATTTACTTAATGAATTTTTTATGCGACTTTAATGTCAATGGCCCTAAATATTAGAGTATATGTAAACTGTTTCATACAACATTTTACTTATAAAAAATGAACTTTTTAAATAAAATAATCAAACAGTTTATTATTTAAATTTTTAAACTCTTATTTTGCATTGATTTTATAAGTAAAAGATAAAAATTTCTTGCAAAAAATTTAAACCAAATTGACTCTTAATTTAAAAAAAATGATTTTTAGGTTATTTTTTTATACAAATGGGGCGAAATTTTTAGCGTCAGAAGTAAACTAAGCCTTGAATATCTCTAAGACAAAGTCGGATACACCTTTTTAGGGGGAGACAACAGTTCATGAACTCCATGAGTAACTGAGTGACCAACACGATTTAAAATGTCTTGTACAAGCATTGCCCTCTCTTGGAACAAATTGAATAGATTGGACCCCTGTTAGTCTCATTAAGTGAATGCATTCTCGTAAGATGTTAAGACCAGGATGGAAATGACTAACATCCCAGTGCCAACAAAAGCTCCGCTGAATCCAACTCAAGGGTCATAGGGGAGAGATTTGCATAAAGAAGAAGTAAGAGACATTTTCTAACTCCCCATATTTATGCCATAAAGGAATCAGTTTACAAGTAAATCCTCATACCCAAATCCATAGTCATCTCAAATAAGCCCGTCCACTACTACCAATCTAGAGGTGATGTTCACTAATCCATCTGTATTTAGCTTTAGCACTCCAGTTGGAGAGGGGATTCATCTAATCCATCTCCCCTTCCGTGAGAGTAAAGAAGACATCCTCAAGAATGCTCTCCGTCCATCTTGAGCATAACTACTAGCCAGAGTCACTACATGGTCTAAGGAGAAAGAGCCCCCCTCAAATACTCCTTCCAAGTCGACCAAAGGGTGTATAGGTGGTTCCTTTTGAACCGCGTGAGATAAATAATTTTTTGATAACCAATCCCTCATTGGTTTTTTCAAAGAAACCAAATTAGCCAAATAGGGAGAATGAATAGTCTTGAACCAAACCTGCCGAGTGACCACACACTTTCTAAAAAGATGAGACAAAGTTTCGGGTATCTTGTGACAAAGAGGGCATTGGGGGTTCACCGCAATTTTTGGACCACAAGTTTCATTAATCATTAAGTTCCCATGTATCAATAGCCACACCATAAATTTGATCATCTCTTGGCATTTTAACCGCCAAATCCACTTCCAATTCTCTGATAGACTCCTATGTTCATCCCTTTCACACAAAACTAGATAAGCCGATTTTACAGAGAATATCCCGGATGGATCCCCAACCCAGCAAATATAATCACTCGAATTTTGATCTCTTGGAATAGATATCGCTCTAATCTCCTCGATGATGATTGCTGGTAGAATTACCTCAAGCTTTGGAAGGTCTCAATCTCTATTCGATGTTATGAACTGATTAACAAACACATCTATCAAAATAGGGCAATATCTGATAAACATCTCCCTGGTCCTCTGGGCTAACAAAACCGATCCCACCCAGTTATCCAATCTCAATATTTGTATCTCAATCTATTCTTTTGTCACAAAGGCGTCTTTTTTAAAAAAAAAAAAAAAGGTTCATTGGGAGTCTATGGCACTATATAATAAGAAACAATATTTTTTATACAATTATTAAATAAATTAAAATTAGGATTTATTTTATTAGAAAAAACTCTAAAATATATAAGTGCCAAACTATATTTTTCTTATATCAAAAACAAAAATTAATTGTCTATATAATTCTCTTTTCTATTGTTTGCATTCCCTATACTTCTGATTTATTTCTTTTTTGTTATAAATAATGATTAAATCCAAATCTATATGGATTTGATTATGAAGAGACAAAACTCTTTTGATACTTATTTTCTTCATACATAAGATTCAAATTCATAATATTATTTAAGAAATATTGATATCGGGTGACTCGATAACCGGCATTGTAGCATATAGTTTTGTAAATTGTTTAGTTTAGTACATCCTCATAAAGAAAACTCTCACTCTCTTTTTCCCTCTCCTCTCTCTCGATGCAATAGTCTTAGCGTTGCAATCCGAAGACCATTATCCCCGCGGTGGCAGTGGACCATTTTCTGCCGTCAGGGTATCCTCTCTCCGCCTCCAATTGACAAGAGCCTCTCTTATCAAATTATATCATTTTTTATATTTAACTATAAGTATTCAAAAATCAGATTAATTTAAAATTATGAGACCTAATTGGAGGTTAATTATCTCTATATCTATTTTTTTTTATTTCTAAACTTAAATTTAAAATATTAATTAAAGGAGTTTAATATTATTGATCATACCAAATTATATCAACGCACACGTACCAAATTATTTCAACTCACGCATAACTTTACCTTGACTTAATTATGAACAGTAGATGGTACAGTAATTTTTTTCTTTTAATATAAAGCGAAAAAAAGGAGGACGAAACTCAAAAGATTCCACATTTCATTTGTGCCTGAACGACGTGCAAGGCGTACAGTAGCGCGCAAGTCACGCAACAGACACGGGAAGATCACGTGAGCTGCAGTACAGTGGTCAATGATCAGTCCGTTTCTGGGTAGTTGTTGTTTTTTGTCACTTTCGGATTCCGAATCACCGAATACCATAAACAGCCAAAAACATCTCCCTACAGCTGTACCAAACACTTACAAAAAAGAAAAAAAAAAGATTTATCTTTTATTTCACGACTCATATATACCTCTTCCACTAGGCCATATAGACTCCACCCCAAGCAGAGCATACATTTTGTGTTGCTGCTTTTGAATCAAATTATGAAGATCGCACTGCGTCCATATGAACTAAGCGATATCGATGATTTCATGAAATGGGCATGCGACGATCTAGTTGTCCAGACCAGTAGGCTAAGACATTTCTCATCAAAGGAAGATGCACTGAGTTACTTCAAGGAAACCATATTGCCTCATCCATGGTACCGGGCGATATGCGAGGATGGCCGACCGATCGGGTTCATATGCGTGATGCCGGGGTCTAAGGGGGAGAGATGCAAGGGAATGCTTAGCTATGCTCTAGGGTCGAAATACTGGAATCATGGCATAACAACGTTGGCAGTGAAGAAGGTTGTGTCAAGTGTGTTTCACGAGTTTCCAGAGATGAAGAGAGTGGAGGCCATTGTTGATGTGGACAATATGGCATCTCAGAGGGTCTTGGAAAAAGTTGGGTTTCTTAAGGAAGGTGTCCTTAGGAAATATATCATTTTTGATAACAATAAGAATGCTGATGTTGTTATGTATAGCTTTCTATCGACTGATCAAATCCTAGTTTGATCACTTCTACATATGTGGTTAATTTAATTTAATTTTTTTTTTTTGGCTTCTTAATTTGAGGTTTTTGTCCTCTATTTTGCAGACTTAAGACTCATTTGGTTCACAAAATCGGCATAATTCGATATGGGCTATGTTTGTCTACTCCTGGTGCCTTTGTTCCACATTGAAATAGTGAAGGATGGAAGCATAGAGAAGGAATGCAGAAAGGAGAGTATGAGGACTTCAGTTAAAAGCTCTATTAAGTTGATCACAATTCACAAAGTCCTCCCTAAAGTAATAAATAAACAAATAATACAGCAACTATCCGGAGATATTTTGGGAGCATGGTTGATCAAATGTCATCCCCTTTTTAATTTGTTCAAAAGAACCAGAGATGGAGAACTGAATATAGAAAACCTCTCTTTAGCTAGAAGCAACCGATGGCATTTTTAAATCATATTAGCCATGAGTCAGTTTCTTTCCTGTCCATCACAAGAACCAACTTCAAGACTCATCAAGAGTTGTTTGGCTAGAAGAGTGACATTGACTCGCCCTACATTATCCAGGTTTTAGTTACACATGACCATATCCACATGAAAATAAGTATACTTTTTAATGGCCCAACAACAATCACCAGAAAGGATTCTTTCTGAGGCAGATCATATCTTTTCTTTATCCATGCAGACGGGAGAAACTTGGTGTTTCTGATGCCAATCTCAACACTTTCATTCATTCAACTTTACAACGACAAAGATTAACAAATTCACCCCATTTGCCTAGAAATTTTTTATCCCATATTGAATATAAAGGGATATTCGCAATGTATTTACAAACGACGAGATAGACTATTAAAAACTTGAATGCAATGTATTCGTAAAGATATAACAGTTAAGAGGTTAACTAAAGAGATAATTTCGGATAGGAACGAATGGCGTAGGAGAATAAAAAAAAATTAAATAATCACTTTTCGTATTATAATTGTACTTGAACAGGGGATGTGTGTGTGTGTTTTTTTAATCATTTTGTATTTGTCTTTCAAACAGTCGACTCCAAATTTCAGGATTAAGATTTAAGTTATTATTGTTGTTGTTGGATATAAAAGGAATATTAAAATAACTGTGGAATAGGAATGGGAATGTAAATAAAATTACAAAAAGAAAAATTGTTTGGACATTTTAACTAAGATTGACGTATCTTATTTTATTTTATGACTTGACGTTTAAAAACCTTACATATAATGTAAATTTTTGAAAATTTATCAGACATGGATGATTTCATGGAATGGACCACAGATGATCAAGTGAGTCGATACTGCATTTGGGAACAATACATATCCAAGGAAGATGAATTAAACTACATGAGGGACATCATCAAACCTCATCCATGGCACAGAGCAATATGCATTGACAACAAGCCTGTTGGTGCTATTTCTGTGAAGCCAAAATTTGGGAATGACGGTTTTAGAGCTGAAGTTGGCTATGGCTTGGCATTCAAGTACTGGGGCAAAGGAACTGCCACGCGGGCAGTGAAGTTGGCTGCCATGATTGTGTTCAAGGAGTGGCTGAATTTGGAGAGATTTGAGGGTCTAGTCGATGTACACCACATGGGGTCTCAGAGGGTGCTTGAGAAGGCAGGATTTGTAAGAGAGGGTGTTTTGAGGAAGTACATCATAATGAAGGGTAATTGCAGAGATATGGTCATGTTTAGTCTTCAAGCCACTGACTTGCTGCCTAATTTGATTCGAAATCTATCCATAAAGTAGAATTGTTGTGCGAAAGGAAATTATAGGTTTTCCTAGAATATTTGTTGCAATTTTTAAAATAGGAAATTAGCTATGATTAACTTTAATAAATCATACCTGATTTCATTTAAAAAAAAAAAAAATCCCACATCGAATATGAACTACAATACCCCAAAATAGAGTTCGATACAGAAGGCAAGTGCAACGAAAAACTCAAAACTTTTCTCGATCTTTTGATTAAAATCAAGAGTAATATTTGCTTTTATTAGTTTAGTATCTAATGTTTGAATTTTCAACTCATATAACATTAAATTAATGTTTCTAGGGAGAGGGTTCACCATGATAGCTCATTACTGAGCCCCATGTGCTGCAATGTTGCAAGAGTATGGCACAGCTCTGCCAAATGTAAGTTAAAACTCTCCTCATGTGTCTTGTGTTAGATATAAACAAACCATTTTTATTGTTTAATTAATACTTATAAACAAGAGTAGCCCAAAAGAGACTTTGATAGAAATAGTCCATTTTCCTGATTTATTCCGGATGTGGAGCCAAGGGTGAATGTTAGCTCAATGGTTGAATTGATTTTTTGATTATTTCAAGATCATAGATTTGAGACGTGAAAATAATTTTTTTACAAAAATGCATAAAGAATATTGCGTAAGTAACACATCCAAGATTCTCTTTTTCCTTTTATTTGGTATGGTGAAGTTACTGGGGGGTGGGGGTACCACAAAAGAAAAAAAAGAAAAGTGGGAAAAAATAAATCCCTTAACATACTAAGTAGGAAACATTTTGTACACCAAGTGAGACCTTTTATTCCGGATGTGAAGCCCCGAGTTTGTCTTGTATTGACCCTTTTTTCCTTTTATTTGGCTATTCGGTACTAGTTACTTGGGACGTGGGCGTACCACAAAAAGAAAATAAAATATTTTAATTCCTCCTTTTCCCCTATTTTATTTTATTTTATTTATAAATATAATAAAAAAAATTTTATATTTAAAATTCTATCTCAATCTCAAGTTGAATCTAGTTTCATCTTTTCCAAACAAATCATAAGACAAGCACATAAGTAGGAGACTTGTATTGAGAGGTGTGACACTGTAAAGCCCTCGAAGGAGAACAAAAGTGAAAAACGAAGTGCTTGGTAGATGGAAATCACACTGCGCCCGTATGAACAAGTGATCAAACAAAGCAGGCTAAGACATTTTTCATCAAAAGAAAAGGCTCTAAA
The DNA here is from genome assembly GCA_037126225.1 of Dillenia turbinata. Classification (NCBI taxonomy): domain Eukaryota; kingdom Viridiplantae; phylum Streptophyta; class Magnoliopsida; order Dilleniales; family Dilleniaceae; genus Dillenia; species Dillenia turbinata. The sequence continues at coordinate 7,983,791 of JBAMMX010000012.1, forward strand.
TAATATGGACAATGTTATGTTACATCCATGGTACCGGGCAATATGCTTGAACGTCCGATCGGGGTTTTGGCAATCGTGCCAGTGCCAGGGCCAAGCATCTGCAGGGGAAGTAGTAGTTATGCTCTTGGATCAAAATATTTGGGTCAAGGCATAACAACTATGGCTGTCAAAGAAGTTGTGTCAAGTGTGTTTCAAGAGTTTCCTTATATGGGGATATTGGAAACTATTGTTGATGTCCAAAACAAGGCTTCTCAGAGGGTCTTGGCAAGGGATGGATTTCTCAGAGGTGTGATGAGAAGGTATTGCTTTGACAATCTTGAGAATATTGCTGATGTTGTTATGTTTGTTCTTTTATCAACTGACACAATTCTCGATTGATTCCTTGGTACTTGCCTGTTGTTCTCGTAAAATCTTTTAGATTCATTTTAGCACATTAATCCATGCTTGAAACTTATGTTCCTTTTATCTGGTCTTTCTTTGATTTTTTTTTTTTTTTAATCTCGAAGAAGCGTTTTGAGATGAGGGTTAGAGTGAGACGACATACTGAAAAGTCTCAGAGAGATCAGGGGAGAGAGAGAGGGAAGGAAGGATGAAGGTGAAGTTTGTAACTAGAGAGAGGAAGGAATATTCCTCAAGCCAGAGCAACAAACGGTTCGCCAATTCAGGTTCAGGGTTCGGGCCGGGTCTTATTGGTGAACCTTACGCTCAACCTTGTGTCACACCCTACTTAATTGGTGGAGTTTAGACACTTTTTTGTTGGCTTAAGTAACTTCTTGCAGCAGCAAAAGGGAGATTGAAGGGAGCAATTGTCAGAGTATATCAGCACTGATAATTCCTTTATACCGAAGCAAAGACGGAAGTAAGAAGACAGAGGATTTAAGGGAGATGTAGAAGTTAAGGTAGAAGGAAGGGAGAAGAAGAGTGAGAGAGAGAACGTGAGAGAAGAAAAGAAAAGAAGAGAGAAACAGAGAGACAGAGGGAGATAGAACAGAACTTTCTGCAAAATATTTTACTTGTTTTTCCTTGTTCCTTGCTCATTCCTTTTTAACCTGTTCATCCAAGAGTCTGTTGTAACAACCACCCTAACTACCCTTTACAAGATTCTAATCTAGTTACAAGACAGTTGCTATGAGCTAAGTTGTTGAATTACAGTTGTAAAGACTAGCCGTTAGCTCTGCAGCTCTATACATGGATGTAACACCTTGGTCCCCACGGTTCAAGGTCGGAGCCAACCGGTAGACCAGAGCCAATTTAAGGGTTTGGCCCGGTTACCAGGATTACATGGAGCTGGTGCACCCCCTTCCAAGAAAGCCCAGTGTTGTCATCATGTAGACCCAAATGGCATGCCCAAGGCCTCCCAACCCATAGTTTCTGAGATAGGGCCCAAAGTTTGACATTTTGTCCTAAAGGACTTTTCTTACAAAGGCAAATTGAATTTTGTATTCTTCAACCAGAGTTGCCAAACAGAATGGAGATGAGTACAACCCAGAACCTCACACTTCGTCAATTTAAACTTACAGATGCAGATGATTTCATGAGTCTAGTGGGGGATGAAAAAGTGACCAAATTCACCAGATGGAAGACCTTCACATCCAAGCAAGAAGCACTTTCTTACATTGGGGATGTTTGCATCCCACACCCATTTTGCAGATCCATTTGCATGGATGACCAATGTATTGGGTACGTGTCGGTCACGCCAGGATCGGGGGATAACAGCTGCAGAGCAGAGATTGGATACGCACTTGCTGCCAAGTACTGGGGCAAAGGGATCATACCAAAGGCTTTGAAGATGGCTATGTCAATGGTGTTTAAGGAATTCCCTAATTTGGTGAGGCTGCAAGCTTTTGTTGAAGTAGAGAATAAGGCATCTCAAAGGGTCTTGGACAAAACTGGATTTCAAAAGGAGGGTGTTTTGAGGAAGTATATGTACAACAAAGGTGGGATCAAAGATTTGGTCATTTATAGTTTTTTGTCCAATAATCCCATTATTTGAGGATGGAGAGATTCATAAATTTCAGGAATCTCAATTTTAACAAAACCATACATGTTTACTGTTACTAACTTTTGGGATGGATGCTTTGTCCCCCAGTTTTCTAAGTCAAAATTAATCTCTTCTCCAACTGGTCAAGAAAGGCAGCTAGCAAGATTGGAATGTTTGCTGAATTCTTTTAATTACCAGAAAGAAGTAATAAATGGATCGTTGACCATAGGACAAACTTGAAACCCTATACCAAATATCATATATAGTTTTTCACAATTTTTTGCTCCTATTTTCCAAACTTCAATGGACTTGTCTAGGATCTCCCTACGCCCCTTTAGACTTTCTGATGCCGATGACTTCATGTCATGGGCTAGGGATGATAGAGTAACCAAGTACCTAAGATGGAACACAATCACCTCTAGAGAAGAAGCATTGGCTCATCTCAGAGAGGTTGCTATACCCCATCCATGGCGTCGATCTATATGCCTTGATGATCGTTCAATTGGGTACATATCGATCAAGCAAGAATCGGGGGGTGATAAGCATCGAGCCAATATAGGGTACGGTGTGGGGGTAGAGTACTGGGGACAGGGCATAGTCACTGTGGCATTGAAACTGGCCTTGTCTAGTGTGTTCAATGAATTGCCAGATTTGGTGAGAATACAAGCTTACGTAGAAGAAGAGAACAAAGGGTCTCAAAGGGTGCTAGAGAAAGTTGGGTTTAAAAAGGAAGGGTTTTTGAGGAAGTTTGGGTTCAATAAAGGTAAGATCAGAGACATGTTCATTTATAGCTTTTTGTCAAGTGATTCGGCTCAAATTCATGACAACTAAACAGTGTGCGATACTGAACTCGGGTTAAATGATCGAACACTCTACTCTCTTAATCAAAAATCTCGACTTCAATTCCTTTGAATCGAAAAAAAAGATTTAGGAAAATCAATTCCTCAATTAGCCCTACAGTGTTCGGACCGAATTAATCAAAATCCAAATATACGGAAAAAAAAAAAAACATTGTGCAATGCAATTATGCATTATAAGCTACACATATATTGAGATGCTTGAAGAGAATGAAGCATTTATCATATGATAATTATCATATTCTTCTTGCTATTCTATTTTTTGTGTTGCTTTTTTCTTTGTCATACTGGCTCAAATAATGGGAATTTGCTCGGCTTCGAGAAAATAATAAAATTCTCTAATTTTATCATGAATAATTCAATACAGCCCGATACCAAGAGAAGAATGTTGAGATAAAATTTTTTAAATTTTACGGTAATCCAAATGTCGGACAGCCTGCTAACTATCAAGAAAAATAATTCCAATTTTTACAAAATTGAATATATTCCACTTTAAGTGATTTTCGATAAAATAAGAATAATCTTTTGATAAAACTTTTTCGAAAATTAGATTTGTCTTCAATTTTTTTTTGAAAAGAAAGATTTGTTTCAGGAAAGTTTTTACTCAAGGGTTAGGGAAAGAATTAGAAGAAGACATGTTTCTAATGGGCAGGAGGGCTTGATTAGTGCCTTCTAGTGCAAATCTTTTTTCAAGTAGCCGAAACCTAGGCCCATTTTCTAATAGTCCAAGTGAACACAGGAACATATTTTCTTCAGACATTTCAGAAGAAAGCATTTATGTGCTTTATTTGTGTGGGAACAGTCAATTGACTAGGTGCCCACTAAAGAGTTGAAGGGAGAGGAGGGGAATTTGGGATACTGTTCTTAAAACATTGATTTGTAACCATAAATGTACTCTACTTGGGCAAACGCAGTGGTTGATGACTTGAGACCTGATGGACACAGACAAATCAATATTGGCTTTCTCCTCCTTTAATGCTGCATCACCCCCCCTTCCCCTGGTTTTTCGATCCATTTCTTTACATTTTCCCACTCAAGATTAACTAAATTTGTCAATGATCTGTGATTCAATTGATATCGAATTTTCTTTTGAATTTGAATTTCTTTATATTAAAATAAGAGAATAATTAACTAAATTTCATTTGTTAACTTGGTTCTTGCTTGGACCTACCCTACCTTTCCATTAATTGGGCCTCTCTCTCTCTCTCTCTCTCTCTAAAAGATGAGCATCCTTTCAATTCTACTTGGCAAGTGCCCTGGCCTTCTTCGATGGTCAAGGAGCATAATTAAAGAAGGGTCAGGATCTTTGAAAGCAATATCCGTATCCAATTTTCTCACCTGACTTTATTTCAATTTTGACGTTGCATTAAAGGGAAAAAAAAATCATACAGTTCGTTTAATTAACAAAATTTTATAATAATAAAATTACTTAAAATTTCGTTGGTTGGTTCAATCCTAAGTTATTAGGGTGTTGGAGACCCTACAAGGAATAGCATCCTTTTTCTCTCTTATGTTATAATAACCTAAATGAACACAAATTTTCCCTTCTTCTTACTAATGATTAAATTACACAAGCTTGTAGCAAAGCCTGCGTGGGTGAACGATCCTTTTAGACGTTTGTATAGAGTTGTCAACTACGTCATATCTTATCAATATTTTATTAATTCAATAAAAAAAATATTAAAATTTCAAATTTAAGGTATTGGAGAGCCCCATTTGAATAAGAATCTTATCAAGACTCGATCTAAATTTAATCAAAATAAAATTTTAAATACTAAACTATAGATTAAATCTAGAAGTAAAGAAAGAAAGAAAAAAGAAAAAATTCTCATAGTAACACCATCCTCCTACGTGTTTAATGGGCCATGCAGGTCCCCCGTCCTCGTCCCTCGAGTCTTGTTTTGACACGTGGCAAAAAGGTGGCAAGCGCTTACTTTTCTCTCAATTTGATTTAGGTTAAAGTTATGTATCTTCCGTAGCTATTGACAGGGTGGTGGATGGAAATTTCAACCTCACGTAATTTATTTTAAGTTTTTATTTTATTATATTTACGATACTTTTTAATTAAATTAAATAATTGATAAAAATATAAAATATTGGGTATAAATCAAATTTCACATTTATATTATTATTTTTACTTCAATAGGATTTTGCATCAAAAAATAGTATTAATTAACCAAATGAGTTATATACCATTGATAATACACATAAAATATATTTTAATTAATTCAGAATATAAATTAATTTCATTTCATTTGTCTATGAATTATTTAATTTATATAATTCTGATTATATGAATTGAATCAAATGTATTCACATGAAATGTCACAAAAACATTTGGTTCATTTGATTCAAATTCATTTGATACATCCTGCATCAATCTATTTTGATCAATGATTTGATTTAATTTCGTTAATTTGACTCTAATATTATGAATTAATTAAAAATATTTCTATATAGAGTGCCAGGTACATATTTGATTCATTTGATCCAAATTTCCCTTTTTTTAATCTAATTCTATTAATTCAAAGATCTATATGAATTCAGATGAGACCGAACTCTGGCTTGTACGTTGATAGTGTGTAGTGTTTGTTAAAATCTATGCATAAATAACTTTATATTTGGTAATGAAATTATAATCATTTCATTTGTAATAAATAATAATTCTTTCATCATTGTGTGGTAATGAAATTATAATCATTTCACTTGTGATAAGTAATAATAATTCTTGCATCAATATACAGAGAGAGAGAGAGAGGGGGGGGGGGAGAAGGTAAAGAGTTTGATGGCTACTGGACCATGCCATGGCTCTTTTAGCTTTTGTAGGACTTTAAAGAGAAAAAGATCATGGCATGGCATCTAACAATAAAGAGAAAGAATAGTATATTTGCCAAAACCAGGGGCTGAGTCTGAAGTGTAAGAGAAATGGGCAGATGCCATTTTTGCATTGTTTCATTCTCTCAGAATCAGGCTTTTGCCGCCCACATTTTCTTGGTTGCCTACAAATGTTAAAATTAGGTCATTCAAAACAGTGCCCACAAAGATTGAGGGACCAATTTTGGGGGCTAACCATAAAATTCGGATTCCATCCATCCCTAAACTTGACAAATGGGTCAAAAGTTTAACCCCTTAAAATCCAGGCAATGGCCAGTTTGCCCTTGATTTTGTTTCTGAGTGATGTCTATTCATCAATCTAATCCATTCTCTCTCAATTGTCATGTCTTTGGCTAATCCCTGCAAGCACTGACATGGATCCACATCAATCTGATAGATGAATTTCAATGTGGGTCCAATTCATTAGAAAGTCCAACCAAAAGAGCAATTCTATGGTAAATTAATCATACAAGTTGCAACATTTCGTCGTCAATCAAGACTCCTTTGGAAACTACCCTTTTCTTTGATCATTCCTATTTCTCTCTATGGCAGTGATGTTTTATTTTATTTGTGTATTTTTTTCTAGAATTTTAGTCAAAATTTCTAGATAAAAGTCTATTTTTTAATACCCCTTTATAAATGTAAAAACAATTATTATTTTAATTAATTTTAGTGAGTAAAAGTTGCATTCAGCTGAAAGAAGAGTGGCAAGCAACCGTGCCCAATTTCTTTTAAAAAAGAATTATGTGTGTAATTTCAAAAAATATTATTTGAAATATTATTTGTCTTTTAAAATTATGACTTTCACTCTTTTTGAAAATATAACCCTAGATGTTTATTATATTTTTTTATTAAAATAAAATTTTGAGCTTATCATCCTCTGTTGTTTTGTATCCAAATAAATATCTCAAAAATTTTAGTTTTAATCAAAACCAAATTTTATAGAATTTAGCCAAAATCGTAATATTTGTTATAGTGTAATTTTGAAATTAGAACCTTCAAGCCATGGGTTCGTTATCACACCTTAATTTTTAGAGTCAAAATCGAAATTTTTAAATTTAAAAAAAAATACAGAATCAGAATTGGGTACAGAATCAAACATATATATATATATATATATATATATAAAAGAAACCATAAAAACTTTAAAAAATTAAAAAAAAAAAAAGCCATTAAAAGCCAAAATATAACTGTAAAAGATTAAAACTAAACTAGAATCAAAATCCTTACATGTTAGAACCACAATCGAAGTATTATTTTTTAGGGTTTTGTAATGATTCTTTTTCCTATTAAACGGGAACCATCCAACTAGTATGTCCATGTCTAAATTGCAGCATCTTCATTCTATTCTTGAGATGGTCATATAAATGGTAAAACACGAAAACATACATTACTAAAATTATGGTTGTAAGAACAAACTATTCTATTTTACTCTCTCAATTAAAGATCTCAAATTTAAGTTTTAAAAAAAAAAAAAATAATAATCAACCTCTCAATATGTCATACAGTATTTAGATCGCATTAGTCAAATAAAATTCAGATATCGATCGATAAATATAATAAAAAAAATTATCGTCATAATAATGAGAAATTATGAATAAGGATAGCATCACCTTTTATTTTCTTGTATTAATCATCATTAGGCTTGAACCGGGTCAGGCCGGGCTTGGTCCAGTTCAAGGTCGGTTCTCGAAATAGTGGGTCAGGCTGACTGCGGTTCCTAGGCCAGTCAGGTCCGGGTGGAGCCGGTTTCAAAATTTTTTTTTAGTGGAATCGGCCCAACCAGTAAACGCCGAACATGTCGGTTGGGTCGGGTTTTTTTTTATTGTTCCATTGCTTTTTTTTTAACTCTCTTTTTTTTTTAATTTTCTTTTTTTTCCTTTTTAATAACACGTATTTTTGAAAATTTTTTTTAACTCTATTTTTTTGTATTACTTTCTCTTTTTTTGTAACTCTATTTTTTAATTCTATTTTATTTTTGTAACTTCAATTTTTTTTTTTAAGTTTGTTGTTGTTTTTTTTTTTTTTTACTCTCTTGTGATTTATTTCTTCATTTTGTTTTTTTTAATTCACTTTTTATAAAAAAATAAATTAAAAATTAGAGACACAAATTTTTTAGAATGATTCTACCGAATTCGGTGTACGTCCACTATCAAACTCATCACTTGGATTTTAAAATCCACTAATTTTTTTATTACATTATTTTGATTTTTACATCACTTTGATTTTTTTTTCTATTTACAATGATTTTTATACAAAAAAATTATTATTATTCTTCTTCTACTTGTTGTTCATCATCTTTCAAGGCCTTGATATTTTTGGTATTCTTTTTTCTGTATCATTCCAATCTTTAATGCAAATTAAGGTTTCTAAAATGTCGTCTGCTAAATTTATACGTTTCTCGGTTAACACTCGACCACCTGCACTAAAACACTTTTCGATGACACTATGGACACCGGAGGGGTTAGTACATTTTTTACCAATTGGGTCAAATTTGGAGAATACGATATATTATTTCTCCACCAACCTAATATATCATATAAATCTGTATCATCAAAATTTTCTAATTTATGTGTTTGTTTATATAAAAGTAAGAAGTTCTTTGTTTTTTTCATAACATGTGTAAGGGATTAAATGAAAATGAAAATGATTGAGTGCTACTACTACTACTATTACCTATATTATTAGTATTTAAATTATTATTTTTCTTTTCATATAGTTTAAAATATTGCTTGTAAAATATGAGATATTTGTTGTTTTAAAAAATGTGGGTTAATAGACATTTCTAATAAAAAAACTTATATAAAACAATCTATTAATATTTCAACACCTTCAATCTTAACACGTGGATCTAATGCACTTACAACTAAATATAAAATTTGAATTTCTTCATAATATTTTAAAAGTTTTGTTCTAGTAAAAAGAATAATTTCACTAAATCTTTCTTCATTTTTAAATTGATTAAATATATAAATAATTTTACAAATATTTGGTAACATTAAATGAATAGTTGGATAGTAATATCTAGAAAATAAATTTGTACATAAATAAATTTTTTTTAATAATTTAGTAAATGTAGATGCAAAAATCGAAAGCGGTATTATCAATAAAACCATATTCGTAATTAGAATTTACAAATTCAATTAAAATATTTTGAAAAGAAAATACACCTTATAACATGTCATATGTTGAGTTCCACCTAGTTTCACAATCCATTTTAAATTTTTTATATTTTTTATTATGTAACATACATAATTGTCTCATTTCTTGAGTTTTTATAGAAGAATTTCTTATTTGATGAATTAAATCACGAATAGATTTTAAAAATAGTTCTCCAATTACTAAACTATCCTTAACACATAAATTAATTATATGACATGTGCATCTTTACATGAAAAAAAAGTTTCATTTAAAATTGTTTTTAAAAAATTTTTTAAACTATTAATCACAATAGTATTAGCCGAAACATTATCAAATGAAATGAAAAAAATTCTATCACTTATTCCATAGTCATAAACAACATTTGAAATTATTTTAATTATATGTGTACCGAAACGTGAAAATTCTCAACGTTGAAAAACTAAAATCCTTTTATCTAAATTCTATGAATTATCTATCCAATGACATGTTACTACAATATAATATTCTTTTTTATACTCACTTTTCTAACTATCTGAAATTAATAAAAATTTACATTGATTATTTATAAATTGTGTAATTATACCATTTTTTAATTCTTGATATCTATCTAATAAGTTTCTTCTACCAGATGTTCTACTACTTTTTTTATAATCGAGTTGTAAATATTTTTGTACATATTCTTCAAATACGGAATATGCAACTATATTAAGTGGTAGTTCTTTTCTTGCTAGCCATTCTATTTGTCCAGTTTTTTCTATATCCGAATTATATTTAAATATACCACTTATATTACCTCCCACTGTAACAATTTGTATTTGTCTTATTTGTACTAATTTATCTTGATGATTATTAACTAAGTATCTCTTAAGTGTGCCTGCCCCCAACCCTTCAAAAATTTATATTTTTAATGACAAATTTTACAAATTGTTTCTTGTTCATCAATTTTTATTCAAAAAATTTTCATATATTAATATCATCTTTTTTAGTATGTATTGTATTAGATTCTGTATTACTAGATTTAGTTTCTTTTAAAAGAGTTTCAATATCTATATTATCAGAAATTTCATCTTGTAAAAAAAATAGAGGAAGAGGAAATTGCTGAGAAGATTGTGAACAGTATGTTCCGGTCATTTTTTTTTTAAATTAAGATTAATTTTTCAAAATAAAATATATGATTAAATTTTTAAAAGAAAATTTAAGATTAATTTTTTTAAAAAAAATTTAAGATTTAATTTCTTTTAATTAAGATTTATTTTTTTTAAAATGTAATGCAAATGTAATACAAATGTAAGAAAATAAAGATGTAAAAAAATTAAATGTACCGATTTGACGGATATCACGGTAACTTTTCGCAAAATCTTGAATTTGACCTCCAAATCTTGAAATCTTGTCAAATCTTGAAGGTCGTGGAAATTTGTAATCCTCTTTTAGGTTCTACCCAGATCGTTTTGTAACAAGAGCACAAAAAAAGTTTCCAGATAAGAGGTGGAGTTCGTCTGTCCTCGCTTAAGTATATCTTTTTTTCGATAATTAGTTGCCACTAGACATAATTTTTCTAAATATACTATGTCGTTGCATACTATTGAATGAGTTTTACAAAAGTTTAGAGTACAAATTTGAGAATGTGTTTAATGGAAATGTGTTTAATGAATAAAATCGTGGAAATGTAGATAATTGTGAAAATATAGATAATGGTGGAAATGATAATGAAAATGGTGTAAAAATTGTTGTAGAAAATGGTAGAAATGGTATAGAAAATGGTAATGAAAATGGTGTAGATAATTGTAAAAATTACATAAATAATAATGAAAATGATGGAAATTGAGAGAATGTAGTAATATTAAAAAAATGTAGATGTGAGAGAGAGAGGGATTTTGTTATGAGGATTTTGAAAATGTGGTGTTAGGTATTTATAGTAAAATTTTTTAACTTCATGGATCAAAATGATCTCAAAATTAGTCGTTTTATGACTGTTGGAAGTGTAAAATTGGAAAAAAAAAAAAAGGAGACTAACCATTGAAACCGATGGGTCAGGCCGATTCTGTGTCGGATCTCAGTTCAAAAAAGAGTTTAATCGGACCGACTCACTATAATATTCGGACCAATTTATTTTAAATTACTATTTATCTCAATCTGATATATGAATCGGGTTTTTTTAAACCGATTGGGTCGATTTTTAGATCGAAATCATCCCGATAACATGTCTAATCGGCATGCCTTTTTTTTTTTTATATAGAGGAGAAAAACAGTATCCTAGATTAAAATCCATTTTGTTTCGCAGCTCGATGAAAATACCTCCCCCTCGTTTTTCGCTTTTCAAACTCATATCTTGAGATGACATCTAGCAATTTCGAGAAAATTCGTACAATAAGAAAGAGAACTGTTAGAAAAGAAAAGCTCGACAAGGAGACCCCACATTTCAAAAAATAAAATTAAAAAATAAAACAAAACAAAACAAGATATGGGTGTCGTGTACTATCGTGAATTATGTTGTCATGAACACAAATCTTATTTTTAGGTCCATTGATGTTTGTCTCAAAGATTGGGTTTTGCATCATGGGATAAGCTTAAAAAGTAAATCCTCACTTATTTCAAACCAGTGAGGATTGGATCGGAATCACATTGCGATGTCGACATTCTCTTATCTTCATCATTTTCAATCTTATGAACAGTTATTTTTAATTAATTTTCTAAATATAAAATAATTAATAATACCTCACTTTACAGATTAAACTTAATCGATACAAATTCTTCAAATTATATATATATATATATAGAGTGACAGATCAGATCCGAGATTCAAAAATAATAATGATAAAATATTTTTATAAAACAAAACAAAATATAGTAGATTAACTAGTAATTTTAATAAGAATAATATTTTGAATTAAATAAAAATAATGTTTATTTGATACGTAAATATTAATAAAATTATTTTAATTTAATGGAGCAATTATCCACTCTCCATTCTATAAAATTTTGAAAACTAAAACTCTTTAAGTGTTTAGGGATGTTTAGGGATGACACTATCTAATTTGATCCGATGGGTATATGAGTAATTCGATCTATCGGAGCAATGTTTTTGTTTGAAAAATGGATTGGGAGGGACAAATTGGGATGAGTTTTTTAATTAAAAAATCGGATCGATTTAAATGCTAGTTTACTTTATGAAAAATCTAATCTCACCCAACTTGTTTTTAACTTTGATTTTTTTCCCTAGAAAATGATTCTAAAGTTCAATTTGAAACTATGGCAACATTATGAATGGTGATGATATCTATGAAATGGCCGAAAATATTTTCTATTACAAATTTAGTAACATAGAATTGCATTTTTGTGTTAGAGTACTTTTTAGAAAATGAATTTTAATATAACGGTAGAGTTATTTTTTTGGTGATATTGAAATCGCGGATTTGATACGTAAAAATAATTTTTTTTATAAAATATAAAAGAAATGTTACGTACATATATGTTCATCATTTTTCTACCATCACACTAAATTTGAAAACATTTTGCATATCAACTGATCCCTTTTTTAATTAAAACACTTCTTAGAAACTTATAATTTGTTTTCAGTTTTATTTTATGATTTGTTTGTCAAATATCAAGATTTGCAGAATTATTTCATTTTAATATATTTTAACGACTTATAATTTGTTTTTAAGTTTTATGTTGTGATGCCAACATTCAAGGGAATCAAGATTTGTAATTTGTTTTTCATCAACACTAAAAAAGATGGTGTCATAGTCCGGGTCGAGTTGATATATACACACACATATATATTTTTTTATGAAAACATGTAGTATTCCATTTCACTCATCCAAGTAGGATTAGCATTGGATACAAGGTGGGACTTTGGGACGGATATGATATTAGCAAAATTTGCACCATATTCGATCCATTGTCATTCCCATAAGTGTTAGATAAATAAACAAAATTAAGATATAAAATTATATTTTCTATTATAAGCTTTTAACCTATACACCTATTTATTTGTATAACAGTATTATCATCCTAATTTTGTATAAAATACTGTAAAATTAATATAAGATTTTGAAATCATTCCCATTTTGTTTATTTTTTCCGTATGGAGTAAATTTATTTTAAGACATATTTCCTTAAATCTAAAAAGAATATATTGACTAAATATTTTCATCAATTTTTTATTATATTTATATTTTTTTTATTATAGAATTTGAGAGGGATCGCAATTACTGAGTTGTGCTCTTTGGCACTTTATAATAGGTCAATAGAGATGATACTCGAAGATGGTGATGGGAGCATTGATAATAACAAACCCACAATTCATATTTGTAGAGAAAGACATAAGAATTGCTTGTCACTATTATTGGATATGAGCACCAATACACCATCATGCTTATGCTTGTTAATATAAAATAAAATAATAAAAAAATCTCTCTCTACTCCTTTAAATTTTTAAAAATAGATGATGAGTACAAAAAATAATATTAAAATAAGCTATCTTTAATTCATGTCTGTCAAGTTCCTTCTCAGCTAATTTTAAAAATTGTATATAAGAGTATTAACATAACAAATAATTAATAGTATTAGTTTAAATTTTTTAAATAGATATTTATTACCAAAAATCAAAATTGCTCACAATCGATTATAAGTACCTCGAATTCAAATTCAGATAAGATTAAAAGAAATTTTATATAAAAATTATGAATATAATAATTTTATTTTTTATCGAGCAATTTTTAAATTAAAAATTCTAAATTTTCTATCAAAATATTTATTTTAACTAAAAAATATGATAAATAAATTAAAATAATCTAAAAACTAGTCGAGACAAACTAAGTGTAACAAAGTCTGATTTTATATGGACGATTAACTCAAAGGATTAAAATTAAAAAAATATGAAACCTAACCATGGATTGAAGGTGAGAGTTTGTGCAATATTAATCCACACTTCTAGTATTTTAGGAGATCGACATTGATGTCCAACGAAAATGTGAATCTAGCTTTTGTTGTCAAGCTTTTTTCCTATTTCTTATTAAAATGAAAATAAAAACATAATTAGGTATGTCACACTGTTCTGATCATTGAAAAATTAAACTTATAAAATAACAACCAAACTCTTATCCTATTAAATGATATTGAACATGTGGATATTTTAATGTTATTGTTCTCTATTTCATATGGCATGTTTACTTATATAATTGTTTTTATATACGATAACAATATTCATGCTTTTATCTTATTAAATAGATCGATAATATGAATACTTGTATATTATTATACTTTATTTTGTATCATATTTTTATTTATATTTAGATAATTCATATAAGTTTAATAAAATAATATTCACTATTTTATGTACAAAAATTATGATTTTAATACATATTTCTAAAAATATTCAATATTCTTATTTAGGTAAAAAAAACACTTAGAATTTGAATATCGCCTTCTCCACGTTGTCAACAGAAAAATTGTACAATTATATAAATTAAAAGACTTTCACCTTACTAATATCAAAATCAAGTTAAAGAATTTATTTATTTATTTATTCATATAATTTTTCTTTTCCTTTTTTTTTTCTTTTTAGCCAAATAGGGACTTTAAATCTTTGATGCTCTAAGTGGGGCTCCATGTTTCCTATTATAATGGTCGATTAGGCCGTTAATGCTATTAAACTTGTTTATAGAAACCAAAATCTCTTACTTCAAGGAAGACCAATTATTGGAGTAACTTATTATTATTATTATTATTATTATTATTATTATTATTATTATTAGGGTCATGTTAACCAGTGCCCTAAATTCTTTAATTTTCTTGGAGAACGAAAAATTAAAACCAAATAAAATATGTTGGTAATTAATGCATTGTTACTTTATTTGTATGGACTAAAATACCCTCGAACTCTTATTTAATTCTCTTCTAAATTTGTTTCTTTTTCTTTCCTTACCCACACTCTTCCTTGAACAAATAATTTTCTGTGGAAGTCAAACATATAATGTGTGAATTACCATTAAAAAGCATGAAAAAATATGAACAAAAATGCATAAAAAACACAATTGGAGACATGTGGAGCAAAATGTGCTGAATAGGGAAGAGATTTTTTTTTTTTTAATAAAAAAGTAATTAAGAAAGAAAAAATCCCATCAAAACAAAAAAGAAAAATAAATTTCCAATATATCAAATACATATAAGTTATTGAGGGTAACAAAATCTCTGATATAACTTTTTTTGTGCACCATTGGAAGAAGAAACATTTTCTTTTCAAGGGATGTAGAGATATAGTGTCCAACATGTTTACATAATCTCACGTTTCCTTGTCCCAAGGGATAGGCCAATAGTAACTCCTTCCCAATCCCGTGATCGAGGTGGATATTGTGTAACCGGGGAAAAAAATAATCCAACAAAATTATCACCCACAATATTCCCATTATAGTCAACTGAAAATTCTTCATCTAAAACTTCTGTTTCCACGCATTGCGATCCATGTCGACACCACCCAGATGGCAAGTACTTAGGAGGAATTTTGTAGCAATCCTTGTGAAGAAACACACTCCATATTTGACGATAAAAGAATCCCTACAAACTCAAACTGCTTGCAACTACAAGTACCCGACTCACCATTCTAAAACACACAACATGTTTTCTGTCGTTTGTCTCTTTATAATATCGCACCATGAATACACAGTCATTTTCTTGGAGTATATTGAATATTGATCGGTTGCTCTTACAGATTTTTCTCGAAACCATCTTCAAAGAGTAAGGAGTTAATGAATCTTGAGCTTGCATCTCTCTTGGTGACATTGTTCTAAAAGTCTCCTATATTTTTCCAACATGCAGGTGTTACCTTTTCTAGTCAAATAATCTGCAAGAATCTCTTTTATTTTCAATTTTGATAAACTATGCAGCTTGCAGCTTGTGGAATGAAGTCATGGAGTCACATAGCATTCATGACCATTCAGGTACTCTTCCTTTTTTTTTTTTGAAAGGGAAAGTAAATAAGGAATGATGTGAAGTAGTAAAATTAATATCAACAGACAGTCTGCGGCCTATTGGATAGTAGTGTTAGATTTTTTTCTCTTATATTTAAAATTTAAAAATAAAAAAATTATATTAAAAGACTTATTTTAATTAATTCTAAAATTATTTTTAGAATAAAACTTAATACAATAGTTAGTTACTGTTTTAGTAATTTTGAGATTATGAATTTGAGATGTGAAAATAAATTTTTTATAAAATTATAAGAGAAAGATTACATATAAATATGTTAATTTTTTATTTATTTATGTATTAAGTTAAAAAATATTTTATATATGGATGATTTTTTAATTCTGATAATATTTTGGTCATATTAACTGGAGTGTGATTTTAAAGAGTTGTACATCGAGGAAAAGTGAAATCAGAAAGGAGAGAGAAAAAAGTGTGAGGGAAAGTGAAATAACAAAGGAGATAGAAAATAGGTGAGTGAAGAGAGGAGGGAGAGAAGAAAGATGGCGTGGGGGAGAGAGAAGGTGCGAGCAAAAAGGGTGAAGAAATAAATTTGAAGAAGAATATAAATATATTGAATAATAAAAATTAAAAGTATTTTGTCAGTTGTATAAAATAATAATGTATTAATTAAAAATAATTTTAAAAAGATTTAATTTTTAATTTTTTAAGAAATTTTGCAATAGTACTCCTTAAACCATGGCCGTCAGGGCAGTGGTTAGCATTTGACTTGGAGAAAACCGGCAATAGTGGTGATTTTCCATGCATACGCGTCCTCTTTAAGTCACCCTCACTAACCCACCCTTCTTAAACTTCCGCAACCTCACCTCTCTGTCTCTGTCTCTGTCTCTCTCTCTCTTTCAATTTCGCTGGGCTGCTAATGGAACTGAAAATCAGAAAGTAAAAAAAGAAAAAAAAGGAAGCGAGAGAGAGAGAGATGAAAAGAAAGAATGCTTTAGTTGTTATGTCAAGATTTTGATGGAGGGTTTGTCTTTACATAAAAGCCTTGAATCTTTTCAATTAGACGATAAGAACCCAAATTTGCCGAAATACAAGGTAAGGACAGAGAAAAGAAAGCAAACAAAAGAGGAGAGAGAGAGAGAGGGGGTGGGGGGAGTACAAACTTTTTTTTGGTCTCAATCGTCGTTGAACAACACGTATTGTTTTTCGATCATGACTTGTGAGGGTTTGTTTGCATGTCGGTTTTGAGAAATTTTGATTCAGAGATAGAGAGAGAGAGGGGGGGGAGTTGGGTCTCTTTTCCATTCCCTGTTTTGCTCGGTGCTAAAGAAAATGGAGGTGACAGAGTTGTGAAATTAGTCTCTCATGAATTTCATTCTGGGAAGTTTCTGGCTTCTCTTGATAGTTGAAAACTGAAATCAAGGGATTTGATTACTCGATCATCTTCTTTGGTACATCTCTCTCTCTCTCTCTCTCTCTCTCTCTAATTCGTTAAACCCCTTGTAATTTTTGGGTTGTTTCAGTTGTTCAAATGGCTGATAATGGTTCAGTATCATCTCCAACAGAAAAATACAGAAGACTGACATCATCTTTCTTCAGTTCTCCAAGACTCTTCACAGCTTTTTCCTCAAAGGGTTTCTTAGAAACCGAATCTGTAATGAGCCCAACTTCAATTCTCGACAGCAAAAATTTCTCTGCTTTAAAAAACCCTTTTTGGTCTGACACTCCAAAATCATCAGAAATTTCTAATAATAATAACAGTGAGGTCAAACGTTGTTATTGGGAAAAATTTGACTCAAAAGGTGTTGGTCTGAGCATTGTTGATGATGATAAATCTAATTCAGAAGAAAGGGTTTTATTCGGTTCTCAGCTCAAAATTCAAATCCCTCCTCTGTTTTCTTCTGTTTTATCACCCTCCAATTCCCCAAAAAATTCCTCGGATTTCGAAATCAAAACAAGTGATTCTCAATTGAGTTCTTTCTCATATGCTCAATCTCCACCATCGGAGAAAACGGGTTTTGGGTCGGTGAATTCGGGTCTAGAAACCCCGAATTCGCCGAGGGTTTTTGCAGGGTGTCTCTCTGCCGCTGAAATGGAGCTGTCTGAAGACTACACTTGTGTGATCACTCATGGCCCTAATCCTACAACAACTCATATTTTTGATAATTGTGTTGTTGAGAGTTGTTGTGGTGTCGTCGGTTTTTCCGATGCAAAGGAAGAGAATGTTTTCTTTGGTACTAGATTTCCCTCTGAGAGTTTTCTTAGCTTCTGCTACCATTGCAAGAAAAATCTTGGTCATGGCAAGGACATCTTCATGTACAGGTCTGTTTTCTCTACTTTCTGCAGATATATTTTTTACCTTGTTGTATGTTCCTTACTTTCGTTGTTTTCTTTTTTTTTTTTTTGGCGTTTTTCTAGGAGGATCTAAAGTAATTATTGGCATGTTTTCTGGATTCAAATTGTGCTTAGTCTAGTATTACTATCGAAAATTGTAAGATGTGATTTCATTTATTTTCATGGTGTACTGGCCTTTTCATGGCGAGTTAGTACGTATATGAATTTTGTAATAACACTTTCTATGTATAAGAACTTTTAGAGTAGATGGATATTTCACAAAATTGAAGACAGTATTAGTGCAGAAAATTTGAATTTTAATCATGTAAAGCTAGACTGATTTAAAAAGGAAAAGTCGACTCTCGGTGGGCTCAATTTCATGAATCTTTAACTAGTTGAGATTAGTTCTATGAATCTGTTGTGCCCCACAAATTTTATAGTCTAGTTGTAGGTGTTGCATGAACAAAGAGAGATTTTTCATCTTGATGGATGAAACAAGTAGATATTGCAATATCATTTCTCCAAATTGAAGTTGTTGAACTATGTAAAATCTGTTCCTACTTATTTCCATGTCCAGTGTTCATTTGTGAAATTAAATCTGATCAAATCTGATTGAGCTCATCTCTTTGTTGCAGAGGTGAGAAAGCATTCTGCAGCCACGAATGCCGATACCAGGAGATGCTTATGGAAGAGGGAATGGAAAAGGCCGACGCCGATGACCTATTTGGGACATGTTCCTAGTGATCACTTGGTATAGTTCCAACAAAGAGTTTCAGATAGGTTTTTCGAAGCTGAAATCATCATTTGAACATATACTTATTTGAATCCTTGAATGTTTCCTTTTGTTGATGATCCCTCAAACAATCCTTCTAGCATGCTTTTTTCTACTACGGGACTGAAATTCTCATAGGCTGAAATATTGTAGAAGCTTTGGACTATGGTTTCAAGTGATATTGATTGCTACTTTTTCTTTTTGGTTGCACAATTTTTGAAGGGGTCGTGCCATGAACATGATCTTGATCACCTATGATCCAATATCTGCATTATTTTGATGTTATAATATAGTTTGAGTAACTTATATTATAATGTAAAATTAACCACTTACATGACCCAGTGACTTCATCTGAGAGAGGATTCTTTCCTATTTTTATACTCTCCTTGCGTTCCTGATGGCACCCATTTTTGTCAACCTAGTTGATTAATATATTCATTCTATATTTCATGGTGCCTATGATGACGTCGGCTAAATTATTGTAGGGGAGAATAATTTCAAACATTATTGAAAACTTTAGGCAAATCAATCAAATTACAATAATTTATATGTAGCTGGTTGTTTTCTGTTCTTGATATCATGGGGGTTATTATTATTATTATTTTTAATTAGATCAATTGGTATCAGGATTATCCAACTAATATTCTTTGAGCACTGTAGCACTGCGAGTCCAGGGGTTGGTTCTTTTTTTTTTTATTTTAAAAAAAAAAAGACTCAAAACTCCAGCGGAAGCCATGTTTGAGATCAATTTTCATGATGCAGCATGGGCATGATTGTCTCTTTCTTTATGCTATGGGGTCCATGATATTCTATGCTTATGTTTTTGGGAAGGGAAAGGGTAATAGGTGTTTTTTCATTGCCAGTGTGGCCATGATACATCCTCATGTCATGGCTGAGGTACTAGACTTTTCATCCATGACTTTTAGGATTTGCTAAACTATTCATTGGAGGACAATCTGGCCCTATAAAAATTTATCATCTTTTTATTTTTTGGCTAATGGGGTTGCCATGAAGAGGATGTGAGATTTAGGATGAAATTTTCTATGCTTCTTATAGGCATTAATACAACAGGATGGCAACCATTAGATACGAAAATTATTAAAAAAAAAGAAGCTTGAATAAGAATTGGGTCTTGTGAAAAGTATTTTTCTGATTGAGATGATCATTATGAAAAGGTATTTCTCTAACCAAGGCGTGCTTCTCATTGCTCTTACACATCACCCACCCCTGCAACCAAGCTTTTATTTCACCAAATGAGTTGGATAAGTTGGATATTGTATTCTATTTCATACTATTTCTTGTACTCTATTTTTCATATTGCTTCTGATCCTTTAAATAAAAAAAAAAAAAGAAAAATTGTGAGGATTGAAACTCTAAATTTAGAATCTTTTAACTTTAGCTATGTATCAAATATCTTGGTTGCGAAAATGTCCATCAAATAACCTTTTGAGATTAAATATTAGTTATAGAAAAGTTCTGGATACCGAGCAGTGGACTATACTGAGTAGTGGATCAAGTGCAGTCACAAAAAAAAAAAAAAAAATCCTTAATATTAGTTATCAAATCACCTATTGTGCTGTTGATTTGTTATAAAATCTCACCTTATATTCTCTCTTTTGGGGTTCTGAAAAGGGGTCTAGGACAGGACCCAAAATGGGGCACCAACTTGGTAGGACTATAGGATAACCGGACTATGTAAATTTAATAAAACAAAAAATACAAACCAATTTGGGTACGAGCTTACCCCAAGGAGGTGTTTACAACACAAATTGTTACATGTGAATTTTGTTGGATGTGACCCCCCAACTTCGCGGTGCGAATTCCATTGTGCTCTATGATTAGAGTTTTGTTTTCACGTGTGTGTGTGTGGTGTTTGTCAGTGTTTCGTGGTTGTATTCGATTTGTATTCATTCGAAAATTTAAATTTCTTCTCTTTGCCCGTGGTTTATCTCCTCGATTTGGGTTTTTTCTTACGTAAATTTTTGTGTGTGTGTGTTTGTGTGTTTTTATTTTCTTTTGTAACACAAACAATCAAGGCAAAAAAAAAAAGGGTGCAATGAGAAAGTGGCCAAATAAACAAAAACTAGCCATCTAAGAGGATACATGCACCTTAGACCAGGACCACTAATATCGCCACGTGCAAAATCCGGTCGCCTGACCCCTTCTGGATAAGCCGTCGAACCGACGCCGATCGGAGGCTTTCCCACGTATCCCAAGCCAATCGATGCTGCTGCTCAATTCCTCATTGCACACGATGCCCACTATCGGTGGTAAGCCTGACCTTTCCACTCTCCGATTTACTCTTAATTCCGTCGGATCTTTCAAATCTTTACTAAAAATGTCGGCATGCTAGCTATGATTCCAGCAATAAAAAACTTAAAAACATCGGTCGGCCGTCGCAGTGGCCGGATGACAGAGATAGGAAACAAGAGGGGCATGGGAGCGTCCACTCCGGGGAGGAATTGAATTTTGTCTCTCGACGCTCGTTCATTACAGGCTTCTTGATAGTAAGACTTGTATTCACCTTTTTAGGGCGAGAGGAATTTAATGTTGTATGATTAGATCACTTTTAGAATACTAAAATAATTTCCTGACTCCAGTCAATTACCAGATCTCTTTAATCATAGATCTCAAATTTAAGTTATGGGAATGGAAAAAAGAAATCGGGAGAGTCTCATAGTACTTGACCGGATTAACAGGGGAAGACCGGATATTAGCGGTGATAAATAATCCATGTACACAAAAAAAAAAAAGAAATCGAAAAAAGAGATTTTGCTCGAACAAATCTAAAAATACTGAAAATATAAGAGTTTTACCGTAACAAATCTCAAAATAAGATTCAATGTTATGATTTAAACCTCAAGTGTATACAGAACTTTATCGAATTTCCTTGAGTTATTACAAAACATAAACGAAAGAGCAATTTTTTCACTGGCACAAACTCATTATCAACTTGTTTGTATTCCAACCAGCATCTCCCTATAGAACTCTATTGAATTCCTTATGTTATCACAAAATATAAACACGCATGGAAGCACAAACTCGACTTCACATTACACGCAGGACCGTTTTGTGATTCAACTTTTTTTTTTTTTTTTGTTATAACAGGAATCAAATCCAAATCACAGGGTTGAAGAAAGAGACTATTACCACTGGATTCTCCTCTTAAAGTTCTACTTTTACAGCTTAGACCCATGTCTTGATTTTTTATGAAGGCGGCGTCAAGTCCCAGATTGGGAGGGTGGGCTTGGACCGTCATGGTTGAAATCCTAGTTCCCATACTACAAATCCAACAAAAGAACAAGACATCAATCACTCTTTCCCTTACACCCCCATCTCTCCCCTGCCCCAAAGGGTTAGAGGAAGTGAGAATTTTAGGATGGTAGCAAGAGGTATTAATTTGGAGGAGATCTATAAATCTACTTATCTGGAAATCTATCATGAATATATTTTGAATTAGTATTTATCAGAAAAATATTCGTTGGATTCGTTTAATTTAGTTACTCATGCCGGATATTGGGGCAAAGAAACTTCATACAATTTTCCTTCAAATCATGAACTTCTTCACATTTATGTTTCACAAATGTTATTGATGGAGGTGGGTTTGTTCTACAAATACTTGTTCTGCTGGCCCAAGTGTGGAACTGAAGTGACGAGGAGTTTTCGACAATGATGAGACCTGCAAATATTGTTGTAGCACTCCAATGGGGAGATTCCAATACTCAAGTTACAAAGAGCGGTTTTAGAAAATAAGAAACAAACTGAGAAGAGTTGTGGGTAACTCTGTGTTGCCTTTGTGTGATAATTGTAGAGTTCCTGAGAACGTATCTGGTTGATTGTCGATGTTGAATATATATAGACTGTGTATGGTAAATCCCATATGAGTTTAGGGGTGTAAAAACTCTAATTTTCTTATAAAAAGATTGTTAAGAATCTTCTAAAATTGTAAAGACTGTAGTCAAAGATGTTTAAGAGATTTAGTATTCTGTCGATTAAGAAAAATTCAAGTTATCATGGAGGTTTTCTACCTTATTGGGAGTGACTACTAAAATATTTTTCCTTGTTCGAAGAGATTTTTCCGAGAGCAAAAAAGATTCATATTCGATTAAGAAAACTTTTAATTCCCTAGGGATTTACTTCTTTTAATGGATGGTTTCAGGCGGTGTTTATTGCATAATGAAATAAATTATATTTGTATTAATGGAATGCATCCATTGAGGAGCATAGTAACCCAAAAACCTAAGTACCAAGAGTTGAGATGGCCTAATGGGCTCAAGTAGTTTCAGTTTTAAGTTAATGGGTTATTGGTTAATGGATTATTGGATCATGTACTATGTAAATCATGAACATAATACATTTACCTTTAATAATCAAATCTAAATTGATTTAATTTTTGTAGAATGAATCTCCTAACTTCTAAAACTTTACCATTGGCTAAAGCTTAAATTTGAGCACCATGAAGGCATAGTGCACAAAGTGTTGAAAATATCACACGCTATACTCTTCCCATCTCAAATAGTATCCAACCACCAGAAGAACTGGGCGCCAGTAAAAAAAAGAATTTTTAATCTATCCCTAACACACATGACATTGAACTAATTTAAATACATTAATTGAGATTAAGGATTCTCCCAATTAGCAGTTAAACTTTATCATCAATTCATGTTGTCAACTTTTATCCACTACTAATTGTCGTCAATGAACTTTTTTAATATTTTATGGATCAACACAAATCAATTTAAAAGAGATATTTAAAATTTTATAAGGACCCTTAAAAGATATTCCATATCCACTAAACTCAGGCCATCCGTTAGATGAATCAAATATTTATATACCAACAGAAAATTAATTCAGTGAGATAAAGTGTTACATCTCTTTATTAGAGATAGGTTATAGTTCCACAAATACCGATTTCTCGCTGACCCGAGTGGTTACCGTCAAAGAGGTGTGATACCTGTAAAAACCGTCGAATGGTGTTCCGACGGGAAGATTCCAACGCTCAAATCAGAAAGAGCGGTTTTCGTATGAAAGAAAAACAAACTGAAAACTTGAGAGAGTGATTCCCTGTGATTAGATGCCTAATGTATAAGCTCCAGAGAGCGTACTTGTCTAGGAGGGTTTTAAGATATCTTATACCTGTGAGAGCCGTGCGCCCTGGAGTGCTTCAACCCTACCTTCCTTATCGAACCGATTCGGAAATCTCGGAGATTCAATATTTCGAATCAACTATGATACTCATCTTTTGAAAACTTTCGTATTCTGGGGGAACCTTCCCTTAACTAAAAGATCCTCAGGATGTTATTCGCTATGAGGGACAGAAGTTAATAGGACATTTGGTCTTTCTTTAGGATCGTTGGAATCGTTAGCTATCGATCGGTCATTCGACCGATGAAGGGTCTTCAGGGCTCTTTCGGTTGAGAAACCGACCATTGATTACCTGATCAGGGTGGTTACCTTCATTTGATGAATTACGTTCGGTTGATGAGGTAACTGAGACCCTATTGTTCGGGAGGTCTTGGCAACTAAGACCCTTTGGTAGATAATCGTATTCGAATCTGGATCGGTAGCTGTCATTCGTGGACTTTTCATGTGGGTCTTTTCAAAACTGACTCATGAAATCTGATTTTTGGGGCCATGTCCCATCATTTTCCCCCCGACTTATAGCTTTCTTGGTAAAGAAAAGTCATGAGTAGAAACCTACGAGGCTCGCTTGATACGTTATAAGAGTATGGGGATGCTAGGCTCGTCCTAAACCATCCCATTTTCTTGCCACGAATACAAGTGTGTCTCGACGGAAGTGATTTCTTTATGGGGAATTGGAGACGATTTATTTCTCCATTTATGACAGAATATCTTTCCCGATTAGTTTCACCTGCCCTGAATTAATTAGGGCTTACTCTCCCATTACTATAAGTAGTTACGATGGGCGCTTATTTTCCTTCGTAAAGAGTTGAGTTTTTTCTTCTTCTTTGGGGATCTTGTCAAGAGTTGTTCCTTTTCAATGGAGGTGCTTCATGAGGCGTTTTGGGCGTGCGGAGCTTTATGGTTCGAGGAACTTCTGCTAGAGTGAAATCTCATTAAGAAAGAGGACTGCTGGATGGAGATCTCATTATGTCGGCCGCTATTGGGCTGGTGTTGTGGGATCATCCATCGCCAATGGAGCTATATTCTTGTACTGCCTTGGATTGTCCATTTGGTTCTGTCCTCATCATCCATTTATGGTGGGGATATCTCCCGACCGTTTTTAGATGGGGGTTGCGTTGGGGGTTGCAAAACCTAAGCTCGCCTTCTCTTGTCCCTAGCATTACATTTTTGTACCGTCCAGCGTAGGGATTGTGTTCTTCCTCTTCGGGAATAACCCCACTGTGTATTTCTCTTGGTGTAATCAGCCTGACTTAGTGGCTTGTGTATATTCTTCGTGTAGCCGAATGTACTATTTTGCACAGATGTAAATGAAAGATTGTACTTTACTTACTTAGATTTTGCTCATTCTCTTTTCCAATTTCTTGTATGATTACATGCCTTTCTTCGATCTTCGTCAGAGTAGATTTGTCTTTTAGGCCCTCCCTTGAGACGCTGAGTAACATCGGCCCTCTGGACTATTAGATGGATGGTCAGCTAGATTAGGGGATCATACTTATTCATTTGGAAGACTCCACGTGACTTGCAAGAGTGATGGTAGCAAGGCGACTTAAGCCCTCCGAGCGATAGGAAATTTTTAAGTTGTGGACCGCGTCCATCTGTTCAGAGAGTTACATCCCCTATAGACGACGCATATGAATGATAGAGGCTGGGCGACTGAGACCCTCCGAATGATAAGAAATTTTTTAAGTTGTGGGTCGCGTCCACTCGTCTGGAGAGTTACATCTCCTATAGATGACGCGTACAAACGATAGATGTTGGACGACTGAGACCCTCCGAACGATAGAAAATTTTTTAAGTTGTGGGCCGCGTCCACCTACGACGCATACGAATAATAGAGGCTAAACGACTGAGACCCTCTGAATGATAGGAAATTTTTAAGTTGTGGGCTGCATCCACCCTTCTGGAGAATTACATCCCCTATAGACAACACGTACGAACGATAGAGGTTAGGCGACTGAGACCCTCCAAATGATAGGAAATTTTTTAAGTTGTGGGTCATGTCCACCCGTCTGGGAGCTATATCCCCTATTGACGACGCATACGAACGATAGAGGTTGGGTGGTTGAGTCCTTCCGGACGATAGGAAATTTTCATATACTTCTCCGAGCTAAATCTTCCGATTGTTTGATAACGCTGAAACTTACTGGTAGTATATGCATAGGTTTTCCGAGTTCTAGGTCCTAGATACTGCCGATCCATCCAGATTGTTGAGACGATAAGTTCCTGATTGGACCACAGAATGCACTCGATACGGGCCTTCCCAATTAGGAGCGAGTTTACCCCCGGGTTGGAGCTGATCAGTAGCTTCCACCTTCCTTAGTACTAATTTTTCGGGTCTAAACATTCGGTTTCAGACCCTCCAATTGTGATATCGTGTCATCTATTGCTGATAGGCCGTCATTTGTGTCGATGTGGATTCTCGCAGCTTTGGGAGCAAATCCAATCTTTCTCGTAGGTTGCGTTCGTTTTGTCTGGCGTCGTATTAAGTCACTCGTAGTAAGTGAATACCTATCTCCATGGGTATGACTACTTCATTTCCGTAAGTTAGACTGAAAAGTGTTTCTTCCGTTGCTCTCGGGGGGTAATGCGATATAACCAGAGGATACCGTAAAACTCTTCAGCCCACTGTCCCTTGGCATCATTCAGTGTCATCTTCAGCCCTTGTAGGATAGTTCGGTTGGTTATTTCAGCGAACCCATTGGTTTGTGGGTGAGCGACCGATGAAAATCGATGTTGAATCTTGAGTTTCTCGTAAAACTCTCGGAAGAGATGGTTGTCAAATTGCTTCCTGTTGTCCATGAAAAGGATGCGCGATATATTAAACCGGGTGACAATATGGGTCCACACGAAAGACTAAACTTTGGCCGCCGTGATTTGAGCTATAAGCTCGGCTTCCACCCACTTAGTGAAGTAGTCGATCGCTACAATCAAGAACTTTCGTTGTCCTGTAGTTGGACGAAATGGTCCGAGGATATCCATCCCCCATTAAGCAAATGACCAAAGGCTGGATATAGGGTTAAGTTCGACGGAGGGCAACCGAGGCACCGAGAAAAAACGTTGGCTCTTGTCGCAGCGCTTAACGTAGTTGTCGGAGTCGCTTTCATAGTTGGGCAGTAATACCCCTGACGAAAGGTTTTATAGACCAGATTTCGGGTGCCCAGGTGATTATCACAGATTCCTTCGTGAATCTCGCAGAGGACATAATCCCCTTCTTCGGGAGTTAAGCACTGCAGATACGGGTGAGTGAATATTTTGCGGTAGATGATCTTATCAATTATGGCGTAATGCGCTGCCTTTAGCTTCAATTTCACCGCTTCCTTCGGAGAGTCTGGCAGACGGTCATGCCTCAGGTATTCTTCTATGAGGTCCTTCCAACTAGAGGACCGATCGACAGAGAGGGCCTTCTTGGTTTATCGATGTTGGGATATGACAGACTCTCAATGTATACCGTTCGATTAGAAGCAACCGAATCGGAACAAACCAACTTCAATAGAGTGTTGGCTCGTGCATTCTCCGATTGAGAGATTTGCTGGATGTCAACCTTAACCAATCGTTCTATCATCTCATGCAGTTTGCTCAAGTATTTAGTCATGACTGGGTTTTTGGTTTCGTAGACCTCCTTAATTTGTTTCACGACCAATTGGCTGTCCGTGAATACCCTCACGTTCCGTGCTCCCATCTCACATGCAATTCGAAGGCCTGTTAGTAAGGTTTCGTACTCTGCTTGGTTGTTGGTAACCTGAATATCGAACCGGAGGGCGTACTCTGCTTTGAAATTGTTTGGTCCCACCAGTATAAGTCCGGTGCCGCTTCTTGATGAATTTGATGATCCGTCGACATGGATAGTCTATTCTGGGATTAACCACTCTTCTTGATGGCTGGAAGGTTGTTCTTCAGGCGTCGTAGGCAGAGTACATTCGAGGATAAAATCGGTCAGTGTTTGACCCTTTATCACAGGCCACGGTCGATACTGGATGTCGAATTCGATCAATTCTACACTCTATTTGATAAGTCGACCGGAAGTGTCTCTCTTTTGGAGGATCTGCTTCAGCGGTTGGTCGGTGAGCACTACGATGGTATGGGTCTGGAAATACGGTCAAAGACGTCTTACTGAAATGACCAAGGCGTAGGCTAACTTCTCGATTGGTCGGTAGTTAATCTCGGAATCCTTTAGTATTCTGCTAATGTGATAAACTGGCTTCTGGATAGTGGATTCCTGTCTTACCATCACAGAGCAGAGTGTTCGTTCTTTCAGTTGTTCAAAGGCTGCCTAGCATTCGGACGTCCATTCAAACTGTTGTGACCTCTTTAGTACGTCGAATATGAGTTTGTATTTCTCGCCGACTCTGGACATGAATCGGCTTAGAGCCGCTATCCAACCAGTTAGATGTTGTACTTTCTTTAGTGTCTGGAGAGGCGTCATATCTAATATCGTCTGTATCTTTTCGGGGTGGCCTCTATCCCTCAATCGGTGATCATAAAACCCAAAAACTTCCAGGAGGCAATCCCAAAGGTACACTTCGACGGGTTTAGCTGTATGTTGTATCATTCCAAGGTCTGGAAGGTCTCTTCAAGGTCAGCGACATGAGCTTCCGTAACAACACTCTTGACGAGCATGTTGTCGACATAAGTTTCAACATTCCTACCTAACTGGTCTTTGAAGACCATATTGACCAGCCGTTGGAAAGTTGCTCCCGCGTTTTTTAGGCCAAAGGGCATGACCCGATAGCAGTATGTACCGAATTCAGTGATGAAGTTGGTCTTTTCTTCATCATTCGGTGCCATTCTGATCTGATTGTAGCTGGAATAGGCGTCCATGAAACTCATGAGTTGGTGTCCCGAGGAGTTGTCTACGAGTTTATCGATATTAGGAAGCGGATAACTATCATTTGGGTATATTTTATTGAGATCAGTGAACTCCACACACATTCTCCACTTGTCATTGGCTTTTTTCACCAAGACCACTTTAGCCAACCACTCAGGATATTTGACTTCCCAGATGAACCCAGCCGTTAACAGTTTCTGTATTTCCTCCTGAATGACGCATTGTCGTTCGAAGGAAAATACCCTATTCTTTTGCCTTACTGGTTTGAAATCAGGATTGACTGTTAGTCTATGGGCTATGACTATGGATCTATGCTTGGCATGTCTTCCAGAGTCCAGACGAAGACTTTTGAGTGTCTTTATAGACAGGCAACTAAGGCCTCTCGTAAGGAAGGTAATAGGTTGATCCCTATCGGGACGATTTGACTGGGGTTGCCCGTTAAAGGGACCTTGATCGTGTCTTCGCCTGGTTCGGGTTTCACTTTCGGCTCAGTGCCTTCTTTAGGCTCTAAGGCATCAATTGGAAAAGCCTCCTGTGCGTCTTGAGTCGCAAAAATGATATAGGGATCCGGATCACTACGTATGGTGGTGACTCTCTGCGGCGATTTGAATTTCACCTTCATGTACCGTATGCTTGGTAACGCTTCTAGTTTATTTAAACTAGGACTTCCGAGAATGACGTTGTAAGGACAATAGAGTTACACCACATAGAATGAAACCTGGGCGGTTATATGATTAGGGGACCTTCCGAGGGTGAGGAAAGACAGATGATACCTTCAGGATTGGTGGGCTCGTCCGAAAGTCCTTTGAGAGACCCGGTAGGCGGAAGAGTCGGGATAAGTTGTGGCCCATTCTACAGAAGGCGTCCCAAGTGAGGACATCACAGTCAGCTCCCTGATTGACCAGAACCCTCTTTACAGTATGAGATTCTATCTTTAGGGTTACGACTACGGGGTCGTCGCAACGGGAGTCCACCCCTATCAAATCATCGTCATCAAAACCTATGACCGGCCTTCTCCTTTTGGCTGGTATCGCGCTAGGTATGATTGTAGTAGACATCGCCATGAGTTTTTAGAGAATCAGTTTGTTCCTACGGATGGTGCTAATTTGTTGGAGGTGGGTTATGGCTCCACAGATACCGGCTTCTTGCTGACCCGAGCGATTACCGTCAAAAACATGTGATACATGCAAAAATCGTCGGAGGGTGCTTCGACAGAATGACTCCGACACTCAAATTAGAAAGAGCGATTTTCGTATTAAAGAAAAACAGATTGAGAGTTCGAGAGAGTGATTCCCTGTGATCAGAGTGTCTAATGGGTAAGGTCCAGAGAGCGTATCCGTTTAGGAGGGTTTTGAGATGTCTTATACTTGTGAGAGTCATGCGCCGCTGGAGTGCTTCAACCCTACCTTCCTTATCAAGCCGATCCGAAAATTTCAGGAATTTAATATTTCAAATCTACTGTAATCATCATCTTTTGGAAACTTTTGTACTCCGAGGGAACGTTCCCTTAACTGAAAGATCTTCAGGATGTTGTTCATCGTGAGGGACGAAAGTTAATAGGACATTTTGGTTTTCCTTTAGGATCGTTGGAATCGTTAGAATTGTTAGCTGTCAATCGGTCATTCGACCGATAAAGGGTCTTCAGGGCTCTTTCGATTGAGAAACCAACCATTGATTACCTAATCTAGTTGGTTACCTTCACTTGATGAATTATGTTCGGTTGGCGGGACGACTGAGACTCTATCGTTCGGGAGGCCTGGGGGGACTAAGGCTTTTTGGTAGATAATCATATTCGAATCTAAATCAATAGCTGTCTTTCATGGTCTTTTCATGTAGACTTTTTCAAAACTAACTCATGAGATCTGATTTTTGGGGCCATGTCTCATAACTCTTAATCAAGTTTTGAATTTGAAACTTGATAATAAAAAAAGACTTCGCTAGCAAAGTAGCCCCTAAATTAGATTTTTTCAAATAGTCGGATGGTATGAGTTTGGATATTGGTAGTAAGTATAAATATATATATATATATATATTTATATATATTACAATTTACCTAATCAGGTGCGCAGATCCCTTCCCTGCTCGGCCCAACAAATTGTGACACTCACTAGAGTCAAGTCAACCATAATTGGGCCAGGCCCATTTTGAATCATTCATTATTAATGGGGACGCAAGCATCATTTCAAAGAAACACCGGTACTTTTCTTCTGAAAACGCAGACTCGGTTAACGCCTATCTCGGCCGCCGATATTTTAACGCCGTCCTTACCATATTCTTCGATCTCTCTCCTACCCTCACAAAAATTTTTATTTCCACTTTTGCCACTCTCTCTCAGATCCATCGCAAATTCATCGCCGGAGCTTACGTGAGGACTCGCCGGACAACGCCCTGAAAGCCGCCGGAAAATAATAACGACATGTCCCTCATCGTTAATTTGCGTGACGTGGGGGATGAACAACCCTTTTTGGCTTCACGAATTTGTAAGTTCTTTTTTTGTTTAATTTATCACTATCTCTACCTAGGATTTGGAGTGAGTACTTTTTGATTTTATAATTGTGTTTGATTTCATGAATTGGGATTATGTTCTTTTGGTACATATGAACTTTATGGTTTTGATCGTTTGGTTGATGATGTAAAATGAGTGATTTGGGATGTTTTACATGATGGGGTTTTGCAGAATGTTGTTTTACATAATTAAGGTAGTTGTGAAAATGTTGCTTGTTCGTGTTTAATTGGAATGCCATTTTTATGATAAATTTGAGTTTAATATGATGAAGTTGGACCATGTTTTAGTTCAACAAGCAATTTATGGTCTTCTTACCATGATTAATGATAAGATTGATGTATTTGTGAAAATGTATGAGATTAGTGTAAATCTTGAGTTTGAGGAGAGCATGAATTACTCGCATTAAGTCAAGTTTATTTTGGTAGTTTTATTCATGGGTTTGTTGAATTCAACTAAATTGTGACCCGTAGTAAATTCTGAATTTTTTGTTTTCGTAAAAGCAATTCAATGATTGTCATAGTTGGGAATTCTTTTTTGGCTGTGAAAAAATTTACCCTGCATTGGCAATTTCTTTATCTGGTGGACTCCTACCGCCGGCTTGTGGTGGATGTGATTCAACCCTATGGTTCTGACTTGTTACTGAACTCCATTTCCGTGTTGGTGATTGTTATAATGCTTGATAAAAGCTGTCATGAATGGGTAGCGCTTTGCTTCTGGGGCAGTTTTCTTGGAGTAGCATCTGAAAATATTAGAAGAGAAAGGACAAGAATGAGAAAATATATCTTCCATCTCCCTTTGCTTGTTTCTCTCTTCTTCTGTTTTTATTTGTTTATTTTCCAAAAAGGGGTCTATGCATGATTTGTCTTTAGGTTGCTCTCTCTAGCCATGTTATAGTAATTTGGAGGGACAGGATAAGAGGATCCTGGAGGGATTAGAGAAGTGATGAGTTGTATAAATACTTTGTTTAAGTGTTTGCATTTTTGTTTTTGTTTTTGGTTTTTTGTTTTTCCCGAGTCTTTTGATTGGTTGTTGATTTTATACCATTGGTCGCTATAGTTTGTTTGGGTCTGCATTCCCTCTCCCCTCTCTCTCCCCCTCCCTGAATAAATTTTTCTTATTTGTTAATAAAAAAAGGTTGTATTTGTGTGGATAAATATTTTATGGGTGCATCGAATGCAAGTTAAGCCAATTATTATGAGCAAAGTGGGCTTAAATTGTCTATTCTTCATGCATGTAAGGTTTGAATCTGATATACAGTGTGATGTTCTGCTTGCATCAATTTCTGATTGTTATGGAGCTTAAGGGCTTGTTTGCCGTTTATTTTAAGCTTGAAGGAGCTTCTTTGGATTAAATTTTAAGGATAGCAGGAATAATGCAGGGTTTCCCCCCTTAACTCAAGCGTCACTAGTATTCGTACTAATTTATTCTTGTTCAGTTGATTCAAGGGACTTCAAAATTCTATACTTCTTTATGAGCCAAATTGTCTGAAATATATAGTTTGGACTTGACCCTGGAACTCTCTTGGAGTTTAGTCTGGTTGGCTGCATCATACCTAAGGTTGGTTTCAGCTCAGCTCAAATCTGAAACTTACATTTGTTGAGCTTGAACAATGCAAAGCTTGGCCGAACTCATTTCCTTTCCTACTCTATTTTTATCGTCTACATTCATTTTGCAGTGAAATTTTGGTAATGTATTAATTGTTTTCACTATCTCTTAAGTTGCTTCACCTTGCCAAGTAATGATTGTTCCTTTTATGGGAGGCATTAATCATATATTAAAACATGGACACTACCTTGCAAGGGATCTTCCTCTTCTGTATTTGTAGACTTTCACGTGGCCTTTACGATTCAGGTTTTAAACCCCAGTTACCGATTTCATCATATTGTGGACTTTCATGGTTCATTGAAATTTACGTCATAATGCAATAGCCATTTCTCTTTATTAACTCAAGTTTCCTTTTCTATACTTATCAATTTATGTTCCAAAAAGGACATTACTTATCAACCTTCTTAGGTTGTATTGCTGCAAAACATGCATGTTAGTTTAAAAAGCTGCTGAATTTATGAAATGGCATCGAATAGCTGCCTGCCACAAAGTAGATCCGCGTTCATATGCAACCATGTGGCAAGTCAGAGCTCCAGACCTTTCTATCTTGAGGCTTATTTTTCTAATGCATTTAAAGCAATCTGCTTTATGATTTATGTAGCTCATGCTTTATTTAACCTGCAAGTGGCAGTGAAAAAATTCTGACTACACTAATTGGTGGCCTGTCTTATTGTTTGTCTGTCTATATGTCTCTCTTTTTGTTTCCCTCTTGATATAGCTAATTATTTAGATGCACTCATCCAGATGCTGGACACGGGAAACTGTCGGAGGAAGATATGGAGGAACAAGCATGTGTTTCTGTGGCTCATAAGAAAAAATATCACCCAAGCTCTGTCAAATGTTTTGGAGCGGACATGTCTCCAGATAATATTGCAGTTGCAATGGTGTATTTTGTCCAAGGAGTTCTAGGGCTCTCTAAACTTGCTGTTAGTTTCTACTTAAAGGATGACTTACATCTAGATCCTGCAGAGGTACACTTCTTGTTGGGCATTCTTGGTTATACAGTGTTTGTATTGATATATTACTTCTGTACTTGATACCTTTTGTCTTTCATCGTGTCAAGCATAGTTGATTGACAGCTGTATTCATTCTACTTCCCAACTATTACCTGGTACATTACTCTTTTGGACAACCTTGCACTAGATCTGATGTAGGATTTCAATAAATATTGTATATAGAGCTAATAACTTAAACATATCTAACCATAATATTGCCAAGATTAGTGGTTTGAGGCATCAGATTATACAAAAGCAGATGACATATGATAGTTGTACAGCATACAGACATCTATTTTTCTTCAAAACAATCTTGTTTGGTCCATTTTATTATCTTATCTTTCATTTTGGAAAAGAATTTCTCCATATGGCAAATGGCTTTAAGATTACCCCACCCCCCCCCCCCAAAAAAAAAAAAGAAAAGAAAAGAAAAAGAGGGGGACAGAGAGAGAGCAGAATTTGCGAATTTTTTTTGCATTTATGATTTAAGAACTGACTTACACATTGTTGACTAGACAGCAGTTATATCTGGCTTCTCAGCATTACCATGGCTTGTCAAACCTCTCTATGGTTTCATCAGGTCCAAGACTCTGTCCTTTCTCTGTCTTTATTGTTCTCTTGCCAGTTCAAATGTATTTGTTTTGACTGTGCAACTTATTACAGCGATTCTATTCCACTTTTTGGATATCGGAGAAGGTCATACCTGGTTTTGTCAGGGCTTCTTGGAGCCCTCTCTTGGGCTTTGATGGCTACCTTTGTTGATGGCAAGTATAGTGCTGCTTTCTGCCTTCTTCTCAGCTCCCTTTCTGTTGCATTTTCAGATGTCGTAAGTATCTGGTACTTATAAATGCATTTAGTGTTACCTTTTTAACTAACCTGACAATTGTTACATATACATACTCTTTTAAATCTTATTTGAGTCATTTTCTCTTCTCATTTATCATTATGTTTGTTTAAGTGTCCTTTTTGACTGAGAATGATTTAGAATGTATTTCTCAGGCAATTAAGAAGATGCATTTGATGTATTAATGATTTCATTAGAATGAAAATGAGGTTAGAAATTTGGTAACATACAATATTGCAAAGGAGTTGTTGATATTAGAAGGGGACATGTGTTCGGTGGACTTTAGGATGCCACGATATACATATTGCTGTATATATTTCATCAAGGAGCATTGTAGAGCCTTTTGTAGGTGGCATTGATTAGCATGAACAAGTGCATTCAATCCTTGAGCAAAAGCCCCTATCTCCTCAAAACATGGACTTTTCAAACTTGAAGCATTTTCCCTGTTTGCTACTATCTGGGGCATGAAACTTGTTCCATACTCGTGTGTTTGTATCATCCCTTGCTTGCATTTTTTCACTACCATTAGGGAGATTGAGTTTTTCCATTTTTCATGGATAAGTCAAAAGAAGTGAACTGGTAATCAAAATGCTTGGCTTCAGCTTTTTATTTACATGATCAATAAAGATTATTCTTCTAATGCGACCTTTTGATCAGTCTTTAAAGCGCGTGTTGGTGCCTTGCAATTTTCTTCTCCATGACTTTCACTTGTCAAGCATCATAAAAGTTGATGGTGCAGGTTGTAGATTCCATGGTTGTGGAGAGAGCTCGTGGTGAATCACAAAGCATGTCGGGATCTCTTCAGTCTTTGTGCTGGGGATCCTCAGCTTTTGGAGGTATTGTCAGCTCCTACTTTAGTGGGTCCTTGGTGGATGCTTATGGTGTAAGGTAGTTCGAAGGTCTAGAATAATTAAACCTGTTCAGTCAATTAGCTCTTTCTGACATTCTCAATTGCAGATTTGTTTTTGGTGTCACGGCATTGGTTCCTCTAATAACATCTGCTGTTGCTGTTCTTGTTAAAGAAAAGCCCATGGTTGGTCAAGCACGAGGGCCGTATATTTCATCGACTACTAATACCTTCACTGAAAGTGCAAAACAGAACGTTTTTCAGTTGTGGGATGCTGTCAGGGAGCCCAATGTTTTTCTTCCCACATTATTTGTATTCCTGTGGCAGGCAACACCACAGTCAGACTCAGCCATGTTTTTCTTTACGTAAGTTTCAGATAAAGAAGTTGTTGCCTTTTGGGATCCACGGCCCATCTTCCCCTACCCCTGCAAAATAGAAACAGAGAAAATGAGAATTTTCTTTTAGATAACTTGAGTTGATGACTGAGGATGTTGTGTTTTCAGTACAAATAAACTTCGCTTCATGCCTGAGTTTCTTGGGCGAGTCAAGCTCGTGACTTCTGTTGCATCACTTATTGGTGTTGGACTCTATAATGGATTTCTGAAGAATGTTCCAATGCGAAAGATTTTTCTTGTAACAGCAATAATTGGTACAGCTCTTGGGATGACCCAGGTTTGTCCATCGACCTACATTTTGTTTGCCCTTGACAGAAAAGGGTAGTTTGCTTGAGGGGTCGTATTATGTGGCTGTGTTGAATGGTTCCTTTGACATCATTCCTCAGGTTTTGCTTGTTACTGGATTGAATCGGCACTTGGGCATAAGTGATGAGTGGTTCGCTATCGGGGATAATTTGATTATTACAGTTCTTGGGCAGGTAATCTTTTACAATTTTTTTTTTGGGCACATCTATGACCCTAATTACTTCTGAATTGAAAATGTCAAGAAATTGCACAGTGTTTTCTTAAGCTTATTTGACACTCATTTATGTTGTTTCTATGTGGTCGGCAACTCTTCTGATTGGCTTTTAAACCATCAGCCTTATCTTGTTAGTTTGTTTATTTGTCTCCGTTCCTTTAGTTCTGGTTTTATACGGCGTAAGGCAGAGAGAGAGAGAGAGAGAGGAAAACCAATAAGAAAGAAAGATAGGGGGAGGCTGGAAATTACCGGCAACTATTGGAATCCACCAATAACTTAGAGACAGCTCAATTCAATTCATTATTCAAAACATAACATTCAATAAACCTTAATGCCTATGGGCAATATCCAATAACAAATAAGGAAATAGTATCAATAAATAATCCCATGATAAATTAAAAACAAATGAACAACATAAACTATTCTAATGCCTTAAATACGATTAATTCTTTGCAAACAGAGAAATACCGGTTGAGATCCAGTTTGGAACTCTACTAAATAGATTAATTCTGAATGATTAGAAAGTAGAAGGGCTTACCCAGTGTCGAAATTCCCACATTGTGGGCTCTGGGGAAGGGAATACCCAGACAGCCTTCCCCCCTTTTTTTTGGCAAGAAGGCTGATTCGAATTCTCGACCTTCAGAATACAGTGGAGAGACTCTACCATTGCACCAGTCCTGTCCTTCGAATGATTAGAAAGTCCATGGTAAAATTTTTCATTCCTAATGTTAAAAAAGGTGCAGAAATACTTGGGGTCAATGATGGCTTGTAATTTGTATTTAAGATACTAGAACTGATATCCTTTTTTGGTTGGAGTTGGAAGGGGACTGATGAAACCCTTTATAACCTAATTTATATTTGCTTGCTCTCCCGGAATTCAGTGCCACCTATTTCCATTATGTGAATCTGTTTTAACGGCCAAGGGCATTGAAGCCAGCCAAGGACACCCTTGATTTGATTTAACCATAGAACTTGGGAAATTTACATTGCAGGCTTCTTTCATGCCAGTTCTTGTCTTGGCAGCAAGGATTTGCCCTGAAGGGATGGAAGCAACACTTTTTGCCACACTCATGTCAATATCAAATGGTGGGAGTGTTCTTGGAGGGTTAATTGGTGCTGGTCTAACACAACTCTTTGGTGTTACCAAGGACAACTTCAATAACCTGGCCTCTTTGATAATTCTTTGCAATCTCAGCTCCTTGTTGCCTTTGCCTTTACTTCACCTTCTTCCACGGGATAATCCTGATGCTTACACAAAGGGAAGCGAAGATATTGAGATGAAGATCAACTGAGGTTTCTGTTGTCATTTTCCACGTTAGTATGCATGTTATCCACATTATTCTTTACAAGTTTTTTCCTGCCTCTGCTCAAAAGCTTACCCTACTAACTGAGAGAGGGTGGGGGGAGAGGGGGAGAGAAAGACTTCCATGGATGTAAATAGTTGTGATAGAGCTATGAAACATGAGGGATTTTTGACTGCTGTTGTAGTTTTGTCTTAAAAGGCAGTCCTTTACCTTGTAAAAAGTTTCATAATCTAGTAATTTTAGCACTCTCTTATAAATTTCACTTGAGATGCCAGCTTGGCATCTCTTATAAAGAGGGTACATTGCTTGGAAACGTTTTGCTTGGTTCCGTATAAAATCAATATTATGAGTCTAGTAAGCAAAATATTGTGATTCGCGGTGTTCCTTTTTGTGATTTTATGCATGTTAGCAATATACTAGATACTAAGATCACGACTTTACTCAGGTTGAAATAGAGATAATCGGGTCCAGCTGCCGAAATGATAGTTGAGTTGGACTGAGGTGCGTACAGATCTCATGTAAGGCCTAATCTATTTTGGGTGCCTTGCATGGGGTTTACATGACCTTAGGGTTGGGCGTCAGTCTCATCACTTTGAGTACGTCGATGCACCAACTTGCTCCAATTCGAGTAAAGTTGGTCTCGCTTCGTAACAAGCAAGAGAATCATTTCAATTTTTGTCATATTATCTTCATTTTTTTTTTATAAATCATTGAGATCAGATAATCAGATTAGATCTTATTAAATCCTGTGAGTCATCTTACCTCTATTAATATTGTGAGAGATTCAAATTTGGCTCTTCTTATGTAAGTAATGACTTTTATTATGATTTTAAGGTTTAGGTTACTTAGTTTAGATTTAATTTAAATTCATCGTATTAAATAAAATCCAATTTAGTAGTTGGGAAACCAAAGAAAATGAGAGCTCATAGACTTATTAATCAATGGAGCAAGTTTGCAAGGGTTAGGAAGATAGATTCATTTATTAGAAGACAACAATCATATTCATGAACAAGTAGAGTTGCGACCATTCAACTTTGGGCTTGGTGGTTATGGTCCCGCTTGGGGCTTGACCTCGGGCCAAGGTTCGATTTATGGTACAACCAACAAGTAGAGCTGCGAGCTGTCTATGATCATTTCCAAATCATCAACAGAGCATCCCCACAAATGGCTCTCGAGAAATGAAAATGGCAATGTTTGTTTCACACACTGGTATGTATGTTTTCCACGGAAGCCCAATGAACCAAAAACACGATCAGGCTTGACTTTGTTTATGCGTCATAGAGAGAGAGAGGGAGAGTGAGAGAGAGAAATCCTGCCTCAATGAGAAGAATCAAAATTGAAGAGAGTGAGAGAGCTGTTCACATGGTTAGCTGACCGTGCAAAGCACGTGGTGGGGGCCAAAGCCCCTAGGAGGTGTGTTGTCATATCCTTTGTTACTTTTCCCCAACAACATGAATGGAAAAGAGGGTCTCTCTCTCTTACATTTGAATTGGGCCACGAGGGTGCTCACAGGGCATTAGGGTTACCCTACAAATCTTGTTCCTCATTCTTATTGGGGACTTCCCCTTCCTTTCTCACTTTAGTCCTTCTCATGAATCACGCATAGGCTATGTTCATTTATTTTATCTTTTTATTTGTGTTGCTTGATTTGCTCAAACTTGTTTGAATTACACTACTAATCTATTTATTCATTTTAAGGGCTCAAATCATTTCAAACAAAATAAACACGACTATTAAATTCAGTACAGCCAAATAATTATTGAAATAATTTATAAATAAGTAAAAAAATGAAAAGAGAGAAGAATTGCGTATCCTAAATTTCAACTTTGAGAATCTTTGAGACAATAAGGGCTATGTTCCGAAAAATTAAAATTAGAACAGCTGAGATTGTTTATGATTTTTTAATATATATAATTTTTTATTTGATAATAATTAATTTTTTTTTTTAAAAAAAAAAAGTTGACTTGCAAAAACATACATTTTCTATCAAAATTTTTTACTTTAATTGAAAAAAAAATGTTTGGAACAAAATAAAACCGATTCTTTTTAAACTTAGCTCCAGTTTACCAAACAGGGTCAAGACGGGTCCTTTGTTAACACAAACTAAGCATCGAATATGTCTCTAAGGAGATAGCCTAATGGTCACAACCCTTTCTCCCAACTCAGTGATTTCAGGTTCAAATTCTAGTGTAAAAAAAAAAAAAAAAAAAACTAAGCATGAATATAATAAACATCAAAATTTGACTACATAGTATTGGCTAATAACAATAAGACTTATCAAATTACAATTTTTTTTCTTCATTATTTGCATGGATTGTATTTAAGGGGTATCAAATGATTTCATCATTTGTTGTTTCCATGAGCATTTTGTGTATAAATTCTTCAATATGTTGCAATGCAAGTCAAGATTCTCCAAGGTTTGACACAATGCAGGCAATTGTCCAAAGGCTTGAGTTGGAAGTAGTTGTTAAAGCCCTAAATGATTGGAATGTTGATTAACAACAAAGAGTCAAGCAACTCGAACTAAAATGTATTTCTTTTCTCCTAAGAGGAAAATGTTACACAACCTTTTTTAAAAAATAAAAATGGTCTTGACTATAGATTCATACGAAGAGATTAAATGATACATCTAGACGGTCTCTTCCTTAACTCTTTAAGGTTGTCCGTAATCTCATGCGGAAGTTCTCACATCGTAAAGGCAAAACATATGGTTTTTAGTTAGGCAAATGGGACGGTCGTAGGGATGACAATGGATCGGTTATGATTTGGGTCATATCAATATCATATCTGACCCTAAATGTTAATTATAATATTCATATCCGACCCTAATCCGATTCGGGTTAAAAAATTAAAAACCATATCCGACCCTACGATTTTTTTAAAAAATCCGATCCGACCCAATCCGACCCGAACTACTATATATCTTTAAAAAACCAATCCGATCCGATCTTAACCCGACCCATACCCGACTCATATCCGATCTAAACTATAATCTAATACATTTTTTAATTTAATAATATTTTTTTAAAAATAAAAATAAAATTTATAAATTATAACAAACTCTAAAATTTGTTTTATTTTATTTAATAATATCATATTAAAATAAAATTTTATTTTATTATAAATTATTATCGGATCGGATTATTTATAACATCAATCCCAATCCGAACTCGAACCGACCCAATTACTTTAACATTAAAAACCCGATCTTAACCCGACCCTAACCCGATTTTTGAAGAAAAAAACCCGATCCGTCGGATCAGATTTTTCAAGTATCCATCGGATCAGATCGGATATTATCATCCCTAGTCAGCCGTGCGAAAAGTGCAAAGCAAACCATTCTTTCACCGGCAAATGGGTTGGAGTTAAAGTATACACTTCTATTTTACTAAAAATTCAAACCTTAATAATTATAATAAAAAGATTTTGAGCCCACACGTAAATTTGCAGAGAACAATTATCAAGTGCGTAGTTTGTAAATTATTGTGTATATTCGAACAAATATGCATACACGATGAAAGTGGGTAAATTCTCGTTATTATAAAACAAATGCATTGAATTATAATTACTTTCTCAACCCTAATTAGAAAACTTATGCTGTGGGACAATGACCTTTGATTCAATCCCGATCATAATCATGTCATTGTATGAACAACTTGTTACACAATTATCATGTTGGTGAAATGTGTCCCAAGGGGCCAGACCCCCTCTCCTGATCCCATGATTCGGGATTCGACTCCTATTATAATAAAAAAAAAAAAAATCATGTTGGTGAAATGTATGAAGCGCTAATGTTTTGATTAGGGCTTTATGGCTGAGATATTTATAGTTTTAAATATAGGGACTCATCCATTTATCCTTTCAATCTTTATGTGCAAAAGTTATATGTTGACAGTGCCAAATGATTGAGTTGGTTGGTTGCAATAAGCAGTCTAGAGAAATTGGAGTATTGAAATAATATATAAAAATATAAAATAATTTCTTTTTAATTCAAAATTAAAAAAAAATAAATAATATACCTGAAGTGTTAAGTATCATGCTTGAGATTTTATTAATGTGTTTACATTCACTCTCTTTGAAACGTATGTTATGATTTTTTTTATTTTTTATTTTTTTATTTTTATTTTTTTTTTTAATGTCTATAGTAACGATTACTATTTTTTGTTGGCTTAAAAAATATATATATATACTGAAAATTAAATTTACTTTCCAAATTCAAGTAATTCTGGTCACACTATATACATTTGAAAGGGAATATTAAAAAATTGAATATTAAAATAAATAATAATAATTTGATATTAAACATATTTTAGTTTCTTATTTTTATCTTTTCATATATTTCATTATTGGTATTATATATATATATACACACACACACACTCTATTGTAAAAATTTAGATTGAACAATGAATTATTGGGTTTAGATATTTTGTGTCGCTTTTCGTATTTAATTTTTATGAAAAGTAGAATCCATTGTTGAGGAGGTGGGTGATTGAGAGTGCATGTGGAAAGGCATGTGATGAACATTAAATATAAAGTCTCCTGCCAATGTGCTATCACAAAACTAAGACCGTCCCCTTCTCCCTAGAACCTCTCCTATGTACCAAAATATATACACACACAGATTCTCATGTCTCTCCTTCAACATTCCGTGAACATGGTGTCAATTCAAATCGATAATATTGGAAAGTGGGGGAGGAAACAAACAAAGTCCCATGTGACAATCATTAGAACTATGAACAATGGATATGGAGCTAAATCCCATGAAGGAATGATTATCAAGATAATGCTTTAATAAAGATATAGATTGATTAGGGGGGGATTTCAAAACTGAAGTCCACTGCAACTGAAATTGGTAAATTTGTTTTTTCATAGATTTTTTTTTTTGGATACATAAAGAAGCTC
Organism: Dillenia turbinata; assembly: GCA_037126225.1. Taxonomy (NCBI): domain Eukaryota; kingdom Viridiplantae; phylum Streptophyta; class Magnoliopsida; order Dilleniales; family Dilleniaceae; genus Dillenia; species Dillenia turbinata. Next base: position 8,026,568 of record JBAMMX010000012.1, read on the forward strand.
AAGCTCAACACCTTTATAAGGGAGACGGGAATTGTGCCAGTTGAGTTAGCTCATCGGCTATAGGTCCCTTTTCTTTGCACTTCACATCTAAGCCTCTTTTCATGCCTTGCTTCATAGACTTGAGTTTAAGCTGCATTTGTTGTCAACTCATACAATACAGAGGAGATGAAGTAAAAAATTTATATTAGGGTGATGAAAAACAATACAGAGGAGTGATAAGTGATAGGGAAGAGGGAAATTATAATTTTTAAAATATAAACAGTAGTTTACAAACTTTTAATGTTAAATAATTGTAGTTATCGTTAAAATTTTGGAAGGGACCGGAAGCCCCAGTGCGCTCAGGCCTAGGCTTTATGTATGCTCAAATATCAATCTGTTATCTTAACAGCTCCAGAAACTTGTTCAATTGATACTTTGTAGAGAATGTTTACATTCTTATTTATGTCTTTTGATTATAAGGACCAAAAAATGAAGTTGGAGACTGAATTGCGCACCCTCAAACATCAGACTGGGCATTGTTGAGTCCACTAGAGTTGCCGGTCACCTTCCAGACCAAAAAACCCTTACATGGGGGCACATGATCATGACTACACAGTTTTCAGTGGACCAAAAAATTTTAACATGATTTATGATGTTCTTCAGGAAAAGGGCAAACCCCACTTGCCAGAGGAAGGGATTTTGTCTGGGACTTGAGATTTTGGAACATAGACCTTTCTCAATCAAAGAAAAAATCCCAAAAAAAAAAAAAACCCCAAAAAAAACCCAAGAAAACTTTGCGATGTTAGAGGTCACATGGTGAAAGACAAATGTCCTTTGGACAGAGAGTGATTGATTTGGCCACCCGGTTGGGGTGTCAAATCTGTGTTCTCGTGGTCTCTGCGTTCAGACGTATGATTATCAGCTCCTGTTTGCACTAATAATTAATGGGCTTGTGCAAAATATGATTGCACAAACCAAATTCTAACAACTTTTTTTAAAAAAAAAAAAAAAAAATTAAATATTAAATTTTTAAAAAAAAATAAAATTAAAAAATAAAATAAAAAGAAAAAAATAAAGAAAGATGGTGTATAAATATTTAAATTAAATTAATTAAAATATAATTTTAGATATTAATATCGATTATAAATATATGAGTTGCTTTAGAAACATTTTCATTACAGTCGTTACAAGCACAAGGACCCACTGAACTGAACTGAACTTCAGGTTAATGCCATGGACCCAAACAAGTCAGTTTGATTTAACAATGGTCATTTAATGGTTTATAGCGGCAGAATACTCATTGTATATATGAACATGGGCATGCAAAATTCCAAGAGCAATTATTTTTGTAAGTAATCCAGTGGTTGAAAAAAGAAAATAAAAAGTATCAATATGAATGCATTATTGCAACAACCCCATTGTGGACTCTATCCTAGCTGCTAGGTAGCTCCCCCAAAGTTCTACCTATACACTTTATTTATATATATTTATCATTTATTGTCAATCACACCCATATATTAAATTAATTGATACATATTGATATGCTTTTCATTTTCAAAGGGGGGATAAAGCCCAAAGGCAGAAACTAGACAATAAGCGGCCAACACAAACTAGGAGTTGAACCTTCCGCAGGATTTTGAAACTAAAACTACCATAAGAGCACCTTCCTGCTTGTCTTGCTTGGATCATGAGATTTTTTGGAATCCTTTTTTTTTTTTTTCAATAGAAAGATCATGGATTTAGATTACATGATAAGAGTAATCTTCTCCCGTCCAATCATTAAATAAATAAAAATTATTAATAAAACTTAAATCCGAAGGTTACCAGATATATTAATTGCCAGATTTCTTGATATTTGAAATCTGGGTCCGTGGATTTTTGAATTAATTTTAGTAAGCTAATAAGGGAGGAGATGAGAAAGCTAGGTATAGTCCCCTTCATCGGATCAGCAAGTTGCAGCTATTGATTTAATTTCTTTTTCCTTCTCATTGGTACGCTTCTTTGCATGGCTTAACTCCCAAATATTAGCCAATTATTGGCCCACACGTGTCCACATTAGAGAGCTGTAACTTCGTTTTAATCCATTTAAATTAAGAATAAAGAAATACAATACTGCAAGTGAAAGCAACAAGGATCATGGGACGAAGAGCGAAGCCCTCCAACCCAACAACAAGATTACATAAATATATATATATTTATGAGGCATTTGATTCGTATTTGAAATCGAGATAAAAATCGAAATAAAAAATGTTGGTATAATGATGCTCGATTTTGAGGGTTTTATTCGCAAATCGAAATCAAAATTGAAACTGATTTTTGCTTGAGTTCCACAAATTTCTTATCTTGAGGGTTTTATTCGCAAATCTCTATTCTCATTTCTTTAATTCAGACAACTCATGAGTTTCAATCCGATGTTTGATTCCTATTTCCTTTAACCAAACACCACTTGTGTGTGTGAAAAAGAAAATCTTAAAAGAGCATCATGCTTTAATAATTGATTGGTTATAGGGGTGTGTTCGGGTTATTATTTTTTATCTCTAATTCAAACCTGAGCAAATTACTCAGATTCGGATGGGTACCCGAACTCGAATCAGCATTCAAACAACAGAGAGATAGAGAGAGAAAGAGTGTTAGGGTTTGCTGCAAAAAAATCGAGTGAAGGTGGAGATGGTCATGATTTGCTACAAAGTGTGGGTTGCAGTGTGTGGAAAACTTGGGAACCGAATTAACATTCAAGTGTTGGATGAGTTTAAGGTTTGAATGCATACAACAAAGGGGGCGAGGGAGACGACCACGATGGCGATGGTGATGGCGATGGGGGAAATCCTAGTTGGGACAGAGATGTTAAAGAGTCGTTCTGTAGAGTGGACATCACGGCCATCGGATGGAGTTGGAAATGATAGAGAGAGAGGCTATTGGCTGGGCTTGGAGATGGCAGAGAGAAAGAGAGAGAGAGGCTGTTGGCTAGAGTTGGAGACTGTAGAGAGAGAGGCAGAGAGTTGCAAATGGTAGCGAGAGAGAGAGAGGGTGAGAGAGGTTGTCGGCTATGAGAGGGATTGAGATAAATTAGCGTTTTATAAAAAATATATATGTATGTGTCCTCACATAACTTTTTTTTGCCCTACTTCCAATTTTATCCCTATAATTATAAAATATTTACAAATATATTCGGATTAATTCGGGTGGTTTGGGTTAATTTGGGTTTTTCAATTCCTAGCCCGAATCCAATCTGATGTAATAAAAAATCTGAATTAACCCGATCCGAATACTTTGGGTTTAGATGGGTCACGGATTTTGTTCGGTGCCGAATCCAATCCTAATTGGTTGTGGTCCATTTTTGTCGATATAGAAAGAGAGAGAAGATAAAAAGGAGCTTAGAGATGAAAAAGGAAAAATTAGAGTGATGATGTGTCTACTCTACTTTAATTATTTAATTAGTATTCACACATTAAGCAGCTTCAAGCCGCAGAATTTGCCCCCTAATGTAGCCCTTAGTGCATGATGATACAACACCCATAATTTTGGAGTTTCATAATTTGTAGTGAAAAAGAAAAACGCACGTTTGTCGACTGTCACCTGATAAAAATTTTTAAATTGGTATTAAAATTAGTGGGATCAGATTCATATAGTTTTATGAATCGTTAAAAAATATAATGTATTAAAATTAAATCAATTATTAAAAAATATTATATATAAATATAAATCAATAATTGTTTTGATTTTGAGAGTATTAATTTTCTTTAATTTTTATATTTTTATATTTTTAATATTGAGTTTTCTATATAAATTTAATCCATTATTATACTTTATTTAAAATAATGAATTATTAAGGTTTTATATTATTATTGTTTCGATGTTCAAATAATCTTTAATATGGATGAAGAATAAAAATCACTAGAGGATACTAAAAGAGAAGAAAAATTCTTTTTGAAAAGGAAAAAATTGGTCATTTTATCTTTAATAAGATAATGCATATAGATCAATATCTTGTGATTCTAGTGGCACGTTACTAGTTTCCGTTAACCAAGATTATAAGTTCGAATTTTAAAAATAGAAAAACAGGCATTAAGAGAGTTAATCACAAAATGGCCCCATAATATCCTAACCAATTAGTCGGGTAATCAGATAACATATTGGTTAAAACAAAAAAAATAATAATATATAATGGACTATTTGGTATCATTAGGAAAATTTTTTATTGAATTTATCTATCCAATAAAACAGTTTAATGTTTGTTCTCAAAACTTTTCCTACATTTGTGCTAACAAAAAATAAAAAAAAACTAGCATCTTATGACATGTTTTTCTATCCTAGGCCCTCAGCCAAATAGATAGAACTCGAAACTTTTGTAGTCATTAGCAGAGATTTAAACTCATTAACCTTCTTCACACCTTACATTAAAGAGAAAAATATATGTCATTGCTAGTTAAAAAAATAATAATGAGAAGGAAGAAGCTATGCAGCACAAATAATAGGACTTTATCTCTATTATGCATTTTCAAACCCTTTTAAATTTGTAAAAGTACATAAAGAAGTATATTTTATGTCCCTAATAGGAAAACCCAATGATAACAGCCCTCTTCTCTAACTCTGCAATCCGGAATTCGATTTTTATATATTGTAATAAAAAAAAAAACATATTTTATATTTTAGACACACTATTTATTTTCTAGTTTTGAGCTCTTAAGCATACAAAGTTAAGGAATGTCTTTGAAAACTTTATGCCATTTAATTTGGTTTAAAGAGAAGTTTTACACAGATTTTAATGAAAATTCAGTAAATACTATTAAAATTCTTAAAAATAAATTTGAAATCTTATAAACTGTTATTTATTTTTTAAAAATTATATATATACATACATATATATACATATACATATACATATATATACATATACATATACATATATATATATACTTTCTGTGTCCCTATTTTTGCCAATTATACTTTACCTCTTTGTACAAATTTTTTGATTTAGCAAAATAGGGAATTGATTGGGTTATTATTCAATAGCGAGAAAGCACATCATCCTTGACCAAAAGAACATGCAGTATACTAACATCTTGTTAGTGTAGTGATAAGAACATTAGATTTTTTTGTTTAACAAAATTTTTGGATTCAATGAAAAAAAAAATAATGGGAGAATTTGTCTCTTAACGGGGCTTATAGTTAACTCAAATTAGATTAATCAGATCAATAAATCAGTTATTGAAAACTTGTCCGTCAAGTAAAAAAAAAACGAAAGAAGGAACATGCAGCACATTTTAGATCGGACAAATTTCACGAAAGAGAGTCACAAGACCATACCTTCTTCGTTGACAAAATTTATATCTTGAATTGTTACAATCATGGCCAAGAAGAACTAGCCTACATCACCCACAAGGACTATTTAGAGAGCCAAGCTCCACCATGCCCCCATGTTGCATGTTTCTTTATTTGTGAAAATCCTCCCTAAACAAGGAAAAAGGTGTCAGGTTTTAAGTCACATATGTATGGATTTATATGCCTTCTTCATCTTGCAAAAATCCCTCACAAAAAGATGTTAGGTTATAATCAATCATACTCCACAAGATAATTGGTGTGGATTAAGGTGATATATTGGAAATTCATAATTGAAAAGATATAACAACGAACAGTCGATTTGGTGGAATGAGATCTTAGAGGTCTCTTAACTAAATCTCGAATTCAATACTTAGAAATGAAAAATATTACGTTGGAAGAGTCGTCCCCTAAATAGAGTTCTTATAAAAACTTAAATTAGATTAGTTGGAATCTTTCCAGATACCTACGATGGAAATAAAAAAAAAAGAATTAAAAAGATGTAATGAGAACCAGCATCAAAAGGTTTAATTTAGTTGGTAAAAAAATTATACACTACATGTCTTGTTTTCAGTAGAATTTATAGTTTTATAACACGATAAGAGAGATAATTCTGATTTTGGCTCAATCTTCTCTGAATAAGAAAAAATAGGAAAAGGAAAATACGAGAATTAAAATCATAATCATTTTTACTATGATAAATAATATATTTTTTATATTCTTAAGGCTAAAAAGGGGAAAAATCACATGACCCATAAAACTTGAAACCAAACAACATTGATCGATCATATTCCCACTAATTTATTGATCTTAGATTCTAGTTTAAAAATCCAAATAAGGACAAATACATGTGAATTTGATCAATTATTGGCAGTTGAACCACCAAAAGACAGTGTTGGTCAAGATCATTGCATTGGTTGTAAATAATGATATAAGACAAGATATGAGGTTTGATTTCCGTGTATGATCAATCATAGTGACAGAACAATAAACTTATTTAATTAAAATTTTAAAGTTAAATTTTAAAAATAAAAAATAGTTATTAATAGAATCAATCTCTAAATTAGATTTTATATTTATTTAAAATGGATTAGTATAGTGATCAAGTATAAAAAAGAAAAAAAAATTAATTCCCAAGAGTCAAACACATGCATGGAACCAAGAGAAACAAAACAAATTGAGCCAAAAAACTTAGAATTATTAAGCCAAAACACAAAGGAAGTTGATCAGAACAGAAATTGAACCCCGAATTATGAAAAAATGGATTGTTATTATTAGACTATTCCCTTAAAAACAGAACCATCTCTCTCTCTCCCGGGAGGGGCCGATCTCGATCTCACTCTCTTCCCAGAAAGTTTTGAAGCCTAATGGCTCAAGCCATTCATTCAAGCTTTGTCAACTGAAAGCAACTGTCCGCCCATATTAAAACTACCCTACGTAACAACAATCAAATGCTATACAAAAAGACAAAAGGCAAGCCCAATGATATTTTTACCTCCAAAGCTTACTTCCCTTTTTATCACATCACAATAATTTTATTGAATTATTTTTTAAAGTAACTGATGTTATTTATAATTAAAAAAATAAATATTGTTTTTCATGATCAAATACATAACAACCGATGAATGTGAAGCCAAAAATTACTTTTAAAACGGAAAAATATGATATATTTTTGAGATTATAGTTTTAGATAATAAAGTTTAATAATTTTTAAGGGTTAAATAATATTTAAAATTAAAATTATTGCATATATTTTTTTCTTAAAATCAGGGGTAGTGTTGCCCACTCCCCCTCCCTTCCTGGCCTTCCAAGCCATTAGGGTTGCACAAATTTATATGTTATTATACATCCCAACTTAATTTTGACGATGAGTTTTTATTGATTTAAATTGTTAAATACTACTATAAATTTCAAGTTCGAACTATGTAAATGGAAAAATAGAATTTGAGAGAGCTAATCTGTTAATGAGTCTTACAATACTTAGATCGGATTAATCGGATAAAAGTAGATGGTAAAAATTTATTTATACCCAAAAAAAAATGCTAAATACTACTATATATATTTTACATGATTGATCATAACCTAACATCCAACCCCCCTCCAAAAAAATAAAAAATAAAATAAAAAAGAAATGGACTTATGAAAAAGGCCATCATCCATTATATTATTTTTTATGAGGCCCCTCCGAACATATTGTCTCATTTTCCACTGCCCCACGTCCCTTAGAACATGGAGGAAATTATGGCATCTCCCCTCCCTCCCTCCCTCTCACATATATGCCCAACCATAAAAACCCATTGAAACCACTCAAAACTTCTTAGTTCTCCATGCCAACAAAAAACCACCAGGAAAAAAGAAACTCCACTTCCTCTGCCACCATCACAATCATAATCTTGTAGGGGAAAAAAAATAAAAAACCATATTTTTTCGCACCAGACTAAGGGGGGAGAGGGGGAGAGAGAGAGAGAAAGAGAGATCCCTCTTTTATGCAATGGAAATAGAATTGGCAAAGTGCGAGTGCTGCGGATTGAAAGAAGACTGCACACAAGATTACATTAGAGAAGTGAAGTCAATATTTGATGGGAAATGGCTATGTGGGCTTTGCTCGGAAGCAGTAAGAGATGAAGTAAACAAAGCAAAGAAGCAACAGTTGATAGAAATGGAAGAAGCTGTGAAGGCTCACATGTCCTTTTGTAGAAAATTCCGGTCGAACCCGGCGGTTCGAGTTGCAGAAGGGATGAGGCAGATGCTAAGGAGAAGGTCAGGAGACATGTCATCACCTTCATCTTCTTCAAAGAAGCATACAAGATCATCTAGCATGTCTCAAGTAGGCGATGAGTCGTCCTATAATTCGCGAACTAGAGGAGAGAGAGAAAGATAGAGAGAGAGAGAGAGAGAGAGCGAGAGAATGGTCTGGTTTGGTTGAGACTGGGAATAATTGTCTAACAAGAGTTTCATTTGCTAAGGCTAACTCTCCGCTGCTTTGTCTTTGTACAGAGGAATGGTTTATTTTGAATGAAGAGTCTCTTAATAGCTCTGTTTTTTCCTCTGTTTTTCTTTGAAGGAAGGGTCTCTTAATACTTTGTTTTTTCCTCTGTTTTGCTTTGACAGGTACGTTTCCTTCTTCTTTACTCTGTTTCCTATAAGAAACAGAGCAATTCCTTCCTTGGAATCTATCAAATGCAATGAATTAGGGTTTTCCCCCTTATTTATCCCCTTATTTTTATTTTAAGAAATAGTATTTATCAAATACTTAAAGTTCATGAAAATTTTCAATTGGCATTTTTCTCCAAAGCAAAAACTTTTCTTTTCTTTTCTTTTTTGTTTTAATTTTAACATTCATGACAAGAGTCATTGTGCATTTTACTTATCAAAAACATTTGAAGTTGTTCTACTTGGAAAAACTGGGAAATATGATTTTCTGGCTTTTATTTTTTATGATGATTTTTACTCTTTTCTTTTTTTTAGCAATGAAAATGAAGAAATGGCCAGTATAGAAAGTAGATGCCATATTTTGACCGGCACCGTCTGTCTCCTTTCTCTTAGAGATTTTGAGTCCAACTCTCTCCTGTGCATATATATATATATATATATATATATATATATAGAGAGAGAGAGAGAGAGAGAGAGAGAGAGAGAGAGAGAGAGAGGGAGGGAGGGAGTAGAACTTGAAATTATGATGGGTCAACTTCCAACTACACTAAAAAGGATTTAATAGGGCATTATTTCCGTATGCTTCAATTATTAGAGCTAAGTATGATTATTTTCCACTAATAACAAACATGGTTGAGACAGGGAAGATTTCCAAGTTAAATATTTTCTAGTTATGATAATGTGCAAGTGGTTCACATGGTGTCTATATTCTATCTTCACAAGAAATATCTTGCAGACAATCATCAAGAATGAAGATACAAAAATATCCCCCCCCCAAATTTCGATTCACCCATTAATTTATTATTTTTATTTAAATAAAAATATCACTATATAGTTTCCCATCATATTCAATTGACCCATGTAAGATTCTAAGAGTTAGATCTTTATTGATATAAAAATTTTTTGCATGAGCAAATTCTTAACAAAAAACTATTCGCTTTCACATTTGACGAAAGAACTAACCGTTAAAACAGCATCGACCCGGTTATAACTAGAGTCCTGCAAAGGGTGTGCCAACAATCCGTTCGTTCTATGCTCTCTCCTCACATACACCTTCTTTCATATATTTTTATCATGAAGCTCAAAATCCAATTTCCATGACCAAACTTGAGACCCCATTTAATGTTATCACTGTCCTAGCTTGCTTGGTCATTTGAAGCATAACGTGTTGCACCAACTAACCTTAGGTTGCACATTGCCTTACCCCATCTCAAATCGACACATAAATACTATAGTAGGGACATGCAACTATGAAACATTAATGGGAATTGAAAAGCCCTGTCTAAGTACCAAGTCCTCACCATAACTCATGAGATGCCCTTTTTCTTTTGTGAGAAGGGAAACGTGTCGTTAATATTTCCTCGAAAAAAGGTGACTGGCACACATTGGGGTGTCTCAATTCTCTCTAGGATTCCTTGAGAACATCTTCAATTTAACTCCACGTATGGCATATCTATTCAGGGTTGCCCTGAATTTTTTTGGTGTCAGTTGTTATAGGAGGACCCAAGTGGCTTTGACTCTTTGGGTAAAGTGTCATACTGATTTTGCCTTGTTAATGTTCCAATTCATAGACTTTTTATGAAGTGTTGTTGTAAATTGATTGGCACGAACTAGTAATATGATGCGGAGTTGGAAAGAGATAGCATAAGAAAAGACTTAGTTTTGCGCCCAAGCACTAGAAACTCCATGCCAACCCTAGGAAGTCTAGGAGTACCCCGGAGAGAGAGAGAGATGATTGTAAGAAAAATCTTTTTCAATCGATTTCGAACAGAATCGTCTTAAACATTGAAAATATACTTATTTATTTTTACCTTGTTCCCTGCTGACTAAACGATTTATAATTACATTTTATGTTAAAGAAATCAAACTCTTTATACTTATTTACCAATGTCAGCAAATGCAACGAACTAGACAACTAGTCCCGATTCTTTAAAAAAAAAAAAATAGCTTCTCTCTAAAATTATTTTGTTTGTTAATTTTTTAAAATAAATTATGACTATTTGATAATCACGTTAAATTCAATTTTTTTTATCCTAACAAACATCCCATTGCAATATTAGGAACGAAGTCAAAATCTCACAAGTTGCTAACCTCTTAATATTTATTTATTTATTTATTTATTTATTGGTTACAAGAGGGCGAGGGCTCTAACTACGGAAAAAAGCTAAGTCTCGAATGTCATTCTGAATGGCCTTATAAACCTCCAACAGAGGGGATATCAACTCATGAATGCCAGGAGAAACTGATCTGCCGAAGCGAGCAAGAAGATCCGCACAAATATTACCCACTCTCGGGGTAAATTGAATTGAATGCATTCGAGCTTCAACCATAAGCTGTTTGCACTCCCGAAAGATATGATAAGCCGTATGTTGTGAACCAGTCTCGTTTGAGAGAGCCATAACCAATTCCTTTGAGTCAACCTCCACTATAATTAGACAAATTTTTATTTGAAAGACTAAACGAAGTCCTTCACGGATTCACCAAAGTTCTGCCACCAAAGGATCTGTTATCCCCAAATTCTCGGTGAAACCTCGAACCCATAAACAAGCTCATCCCTGATAAGACCACCTGTTCCTGCCAGACCAGTACGCAAGTGGACGAACCCATCAGTATTCAATTTGTAAAAACCAGAGGTGGGAGGAAACCAGGCTAACCACCTCCCTACTAGAGGGGAAAATCTCGACTCTCTGTGCTGAGCCAAACAACTTTCTTTAGCATAACCAAATGCCCTGGCAGCAACTCTCTCCGGAGAAAAGGAACTCTCCTCGAACACTGCCATGTAATTTCACCAATTGCTTAGCCTTTGCTTGAGTCAAGAATTAAAACCCCTGAGCAAAAGGCAATTTTAGATGTTTAGTTTAGTTAAAAGATTTCAAGCCTGACTAGCCAATCCCTACTGATGGGACACGGTCCAAGACCCAATGAGAAGAGTCAATCTTTGAAAGGCCCACGAAGGCACCTACCAATACGGTAACCTACCGAAGGACCTTAACCGCTCAGGTCTCCCAAATGATAGGGTTTTAGTCGTCTCGCTAACCGAACATAGTACGTCAAGCAAAGGGTGATCACCTCGATCGGACGATCAAGCGTCAACTTTTCAACCAAACAAGTCTTGAAGACTCCTTAACGGTCGGGCGACCGATCGATAATCAACATCTTTAACGATTCTAAGGGAAGACCAGAACATCATAATAACCCTAGCTTCCTATTTCAGAATGACATTTCTGGAATCTTTCAACTAAGGAAAGTATTCATCTCAAAGACGAAAATTTCTCAAAGGATGAAAATCGCAACCAACGCAAAATATTGAGTTTCCGAGATTTTCGGATCAGTCTGATAAGGAAGGTAGGGTTGAAAACCCCAAACGGCGCACGACTTTGAAAGGTATAAGATCTCTCAAAACCCTCTAAACTAGACATGCTCTCGAGGCAAAACACATTGGGCACACCAATCATAGGGAATCACTTCTTCAAGCTCTCGGTCTGTTCTTTCATTCGAAAACCGCTCTTTACTGACTTGAGCGTTAGAGTCTCCCCGTCGGAGCACCCTTTGACAGTTTTTGCAGGTATTTTCCTCTCTACTGACGAAGACTGTTTGAGTCTACAAGGAGCCGGTATCTGTAGAGCTAAAACCTACCTCCAACAGATTGACGCCGTCTATGGCAAAGAGCAACTCTCGTTATTCTAATGACTATGCCGCCAAGAACCAGAGCATCTTCAAGAGCCGTCCCCAATGCAGAGGGACGCACGACAATGCCTTTTGAGGTCGCCCTTCCTAAAGCGCCCGATCGCCCCGCTCATGATTAGGCGACCTCTCCTCGTCCCCCTCACCAGGAACAAGCCATGTGACCTATAATTCCCGGCCAGTCGATCGTGGTCCCTCCTCCAGAGCAAATCAACCGCTCCCAAATGGAGAAGCTAGAATCAAGAATTCAAGATATGAGCAAACAGTTGGACGGCCTTAGCCGTGCCCTTAGGCCAAAGGGCCAGTGTTCTGTTGGGGGTCTAGGCCTCCTTAGCAGCGACCATCACCCCCACGTCGGGAAGTGTTTGAGAATTCTAGATCAGACCCTCACGACCTCCGAAAGCAAGTCGAACAATTCGTTGTCGAAAAACTCAAGCGAGTTAACGCTCAGGGAAACCAACCTTCCCTTGACTCTCTCGTTTCACCTTTCGACCCGAAGGTCTCTTCAGAGCTCATGTCTCGCAATGTGCTCCTGCCTCCCATGGAAAGATACAACGGAACAATGGATCCCCGAGATCATGTGGTCCATTTTGTAACTATAATGGTATCTAGAGACATGTCCAATGCGACCATGTGTAAACACTTTCCCACCACTTTGTCGGGAAACGCACTAACCTGGTTCAATTCCCTTCCACCGTTGAGCATAAAGATCTTTTCTCAATTACGAGAACAGTTTGAGTCACATTTTGTGATTAGCAAAGGGGTCAAGAGGAAGTCTACCTCACTTTTGTCACTATATCAGAGGGAGAAAGAGTCCCTAAGGGACTTCTTGGAAAGATTCAAAGTAGAGATGATGAGGGTACCGTCCTTAAACCACTCGATCGCGCTGGTTGCGTTATTAACATGGTTACAACCTTCTGGCATGAAGGTGTCAATTACGAAAAACCCTCTTGCAACTATCCAGGAGTTCTATGCCCGAGTCGAGAAATACATTGCCGCTGAAGACGCCGAGGTATTTGATCACAGGAGGGATCAACCCGTTCGAAAGGAACAAAATCTGTCACCCTGAAGTCTCCCTCGAGGAAGAACCAAACAAATCCCCATCCTTCACGAAGGTATAACAACTACACACCATTGAATGAGATCCCTGGTCGGGTCCTAACTTCAATCAGAGACAAGCCATATGTACGATGACCACCACAGTCGACGGAAGATGACCCCAACAAGGATAGGACGAAGTACTGTCACTTGCATCGTGATTATGGCCATATTACGGATGATTGTAAGAGGCTCAAAAATGAACCAGAATTCCTGGTATGTGAGGGGAGACTGCGAGAGTTCATCATTAGGAGAGAAGGAGATCCCCTCGAAGATCTCCAACGTGAACCTCCGCAACGCAATCGGGTGGAGGACAAGCCAACCGATCGGCACCCAGCCGACAGAAGAGATTGAGTAATACTCTAAATTCATGACAATCCATCAAGAAATGAGACAGGATGCCTGATCACACCAATCTTTTATTCCCCAAAGACTCTTCCTTTGGCGCCACAGGAAGTCCTAGCAACAAGCACTGGTAAGCGACAAAAGGAAAAAAGGCCTATCATCGGCTTTTTGGATGAGGATATACTCGGGATAGATCCAAGCCAGCACGACCCCCTCGTGGTAACCGCCAAGGTCAGGCAATACGAAATTAGAAGGATCTTCATTGATCAGAGGGCAAGCTGTAATCTCTTATACCGGGATGTCTTCAAATGAATGAGGTTTACTTCTGCCGATCTCCAGCCTCACGCAGGCCCAATCAAAAGGTCTTTCAGGCGAATGGATATACCCTGAGGGTATTATCTCACTCCCGGTCAGCCTTGGAGCGCCTCCTAATCATGCGACAACTTTCGTCGCGTTCAACGTGGTGGATCTTCCTTCGCTCTACAATGTCATTCTTGGCAGGCCAGGTCTGAACGCCCTGAAAGTTTTGCCCAGCACAAAGCACATGAAAATCAAGTTCAGAACACCATTGGGGATTAGGACGTTGTCGTACGATCAAGAGCCTTCGACTTCCGCTCCTAAATAATTATCAGATTCCACTACTAATAGCTCTCCTTTCGGACTGCGAGGGTATTCATTAAATTATTGAAACAATCGACTTAATGGATTTTTCGCAAACCCACGCCTACTTCCTATCATTTGGAGGGCCTCAATCGCCCAACTCCAGTTATTTGTACTCGTCGTCAATTGGGGATGTAACTTTCCAAACGGGTGAATGCGACCCACAACTTATAAACTTCCTATCACTCGGAGAGCCTCAGTCGTCCAGCTCCAATCATTCGTACGCGTCGTCAATAGGGATATAACTTCCCGAACAAGTGGACGCGGCCCACAGCTTGTAAACTTCCTATCGTTCGGAGGGCCTCAGTCGCCCAGCTTCAGTCATTCGTACGCGTCGTCAATAGGGGATGTAACTTCCCGGACGGGTGGACGCGTCCCACAATTTATAAACTTCCTATCGTTCAGAGGGTCTCAGTCGCTCAGCTCTAGTCGTTCGTACGCATCGTCAATAGAAGATGTAACTCCTCAGACGGGTGGACACGGTCCACAACTTATAAACTTTCTATCGTTTAGAGGGCCTCAGTCGCCCAGCTCCAGTCATTCGTACGCGTCGTCAATAAGAGATGTAACTCTCCGGATCGGTGGGCGCGGCCCACAACTTATAAACTTCCTATCATTCGGAGGGTTTAAGTTACCCAACTCCAGTTATTCATACGTGTTGTTAATAGGGGATGTAACTCCCCGGACAGGTGGACGCGGCCCACAACTTATAAACTTCCATCGTTCGGAGAGAGATTTTCCAAAGCCAGAATAAAAAGATAAGGAGACAACGGATCTCCTTGCCTTAAGCCTTTACCAACTGGGAAGGAGGGTAGGAACTCTCCAATCCAAATTAAAGACTAGTTCCCATTAGAAATACAGAACATAATAAGTTTAACTAGCTGGAAAGGAGAGCCAAAGTCTAAGAGGGTAGACCCTAGATAGCTCCAACTGAGGTTATCATAGGCCTTCCGAAGATTAATCTTCAGAATCATGACATGCCTCTTGCTTCTAGACTTTTGAAGGGAGTGGATGATCTCTTGAGAAATAATTATATTGTCTGCAGTACATCTTCCGAGAATAAAACTACTTTGAGTCTTCCTATCAGCTTGCCAAGCAAAGGTCTCAAGCGCATAACTAGAACTTTGGACAGGGCTTTATATGCTGTATTGAGAAGACTAATAGGCCTGAATTCAATAATACTCTCAGGGTTAGGCTGCTTAGGAATGAGGACCAACAAAGCATGGGCTAGATCAGGAGGGAAGGAATCATCACGGATAGTTTCATTAACAAACTTACAAAGGGTTTCTTTAGTAGTGTCCCAAAATTTTTGGAAAAAGTTGGGTTGAATGCCGTCAGGGCCTGGAGCTTTCAATCCCTTCATGGAAAAGATGGCTCTCTTCACTTCATCTTCTGTGACTCTGCGAATTAGAGAAGCCTTATCTTCCTTATCTATCTTCTTCTGCCATCTGATGTATTAGAGACTGCAGCTGCGGCTGGAGACTTCCTGATACTTGAAAAGATTTTGGAAATACTCAACGGCATGCTCTTTTAGCCTATCTTGATCACTGCACCAAGTCCCATCGATTTTGGGGGTGCTAACTCTATTAATGTTCTTTCTTAACTTGGTAGTGAGGTGAAAAAATTTTGTGTTTCTATCACCCTCCTTGTACCAATCAACGCTAGACTTCTGCAGCCAATGAGTTTCCTCTTGGTCTAAAGTTTTGTGGTATTCTTCAAGAAGGTCCATCTCCAACTTCTGCAGGTGGCTAGACTTGCCATAAATAGGAGATCTCTAGATGCCCTTGAGTCTTGTTTCAATCTCCCTTTTTCGCTTGAAAATATTACCAAATACCTCATTGTTTCAAATCTTCATCTCCTCCACGGTAGCATTGATAGCTTGGAGAATAGAGGAAGGAAAACCAGACCAGACTTTGTGAAACACATCCTTAAAGCCCTCGTGAGAGAGCCAGACAGCTTCAAATCTAAAAGGTCTTTTATTTCTATCCGGAGGATGCGTAAGCCTTGTATGCAGCAGGATGGGGCTATGGTCCCCATGGGTTCTAACTAGATTAACAATCTTGAGCTTAAGGAAATTAAGACGGGCCAGATTATTTGCTAACACTCTATCCAACCTTTCTTGAAGGATCACTTTCCCAACAACTTTCCTAACCCACATATATTTAGGACCTTCAGCACCAATATCATAGAGATTGCATTGATCACAATAAGATCTAAACCGTCTACTTCAGTGCCAGGTATTGTTGTTTCAGTTAGAAGATTCTTCCATAATGGCGATATCGTTGAAATAGCCCATAATCACCCAGGGCTCTTTAACTTGACTAGCATAATCAATAAGATTGCTCCAGAATTGGGATTTCAACTGCAGATGAGGTTGAACATAGACAAAAGTAATTAAAAATTTTGAAATTTCAAGAGTGCATTCGACTGTAATATGGAAATCAGAACTATCTTTAATTCGAACTTGCATCCTCCCACTCTTCCATAGGAGCCAAATTCCTCCTTGAACCCAGTGGGCAGAACAATGAAGTCAGAGGAATAGCCTAGATTCTTAAGAAAGCAAGGGTAGGAATTTTGGTGAACCTTGGTCTCAACGAGACAAATAACCTCAAGATTATTGACTTTCACTAGTTCAGCACAAGCTCTTCTGAACTTTTTATTATCCACTCCTCTACGGTTCCAAAACATGACCTTCGTATTCATTAAAACAGAATGAAGGGAAAGAAAAACAACATGCATCTTAGCAAATGGACAATCCAATGAACAAGATGGAACCTACATACAGAATCCAACTCTTTTTGCAAATGGAGTTCTAATATCCTATACTATATTAATTTAAATTTATATACAAAACTCATTATTACAAATATAAAAATATAGAAATAAAAAAAAATTAAATATTTTTAAAATTAAATCAATTATTGATATATTTTAATTACCATATTATTTAATAATTGATTTGATTTTGATATATAATATTTTTTAATAAAATAATTAATTTTTTTAATATTTAACTTATTTAATCCATGTAATATCTTTTTTATTTTAAAATTCTAGAAAGTGCTCCACCAATAGTTTCTGGGCACACCCCCAAAAAAAGAAGTTACTATCGGTAAAGTTGTTAAGATTTCTTATGAAAATTAATTAATTGATCAATGAATTGTTTAATTGCATAAATTAATATATTGTTAGTTTATCAAGGTATTCTTTATTTTCTTCTTCAAAATATTTATGTATGATTAATCTTATGAAATGAAAATAACTAATCTTATGAAATAGAAGTCATGATAATATCCATTTATGCAACAAATTGAAATTATATTCAATATGTACAAAAAAACTATATAATAATAAAAGTTGGAGGTAAGGTCTATGGAGAAAACATATAATAGTGGAATGATATTTTACAAAAATCATAAACCGAGTTAGATATATTAATATATATAATGTTGATATATAAAAAGATTATTAACATATTTATTAAGTGGTATTTATGTTTTTTAATATATTATATTATAAATTTAGTGAAATTGTTAATTTATCATATGGTATTAATGAAAATATTATTTAATCGAAATTATTAATTTATTGCGAATATATTTATGGAAAATGTAAATTTCCTGCAAGAATCATCTTTCAAAGCGACTCCATTAAATTTTGAGGGAGTTGAGAATAAAAGCCCATCTGACTAACCAGCATCGCACGACATTGTCTCATCTTATCACTCTTCAAACTTCGAAGGGAACGACTCTCTCTCTCTCTCTCTCTCTCTCTGTGCTACATAAGACCGTTGGAAATTTGAATTTCAAAAGAGATTATATCTTCCCCAACCTGAGTAAGACAAGATTTCCACAAAAAAAATCTAAACAGAAAAAGGCACAGCACCCCCAAAAAATGACACACCAAAACCCCAAACAAGAAGACCAAGAAACCATGAAAAAAACCCTCCAAGCTTCCATCTCCTCTTCCTCCTCCACTACCGCCTCCACGGCGTCGGCCGAGTCTGATCAATCGGAGTTTCGTGACAGCGGCTACTTTCTGGGATGCAGAAAAGATGCAAATTGCCACTGCGAAATGTGTTTGGCAAGCATCAATGCAACACTAGACCTCATGCCTGCGAGTGCTCACAGAAGCTCTCTCACAAAGCTCTCTGCTTCAAAACCCAATTTACAGAAAACTCCTATTTCTTTCAATGGATCCTCTGTTACTCCCACGCCTAAGCATAGTAATCGCTGGAATCTGGCTTCACCCGCTTTGAAATCAACGGCGAAGATCAGTTTTAAGGAGGAAAAGGAGGAAAAGAAAAGAAGATGGGATCTGGGTTTGAAGATTTTGAGGTTGATTTTATGTATGAGCTTGATTTTTGGATCTGAATTTGGGGTTTCTTGGATGGCTCTTAAGGTTTTGAAGCCCAAATTGTCTACTGATCTAGTGAGGGATTTGGTGGAACAATCTTCAGGTGTGCAAGATTTGAGTGGCAGATTGAGTTTCTTGAAGACTAACCTTGAAGGTTTTGTTAATGTTGAGGTTTCAAATTGCAGTATCCACAGTTCATCTTCATGGGGAATTCATCAGGTACTCTTCATTCAGACTCTTAATTCTTGATTGTACTCATAGAACCACTTTTTGTTTCAGATTCATATGTTGTTTAAGAAATGCGAAATGAAGAAAATTAATGTTCTTTCTTTCAATTTTAGGATGGTCTGATGTTACATTCAAAATGCGTATTTTACAAATCAGTAGCGGAGGAAGTGAGCATATGGGGTTGGCCTTTGCAGACTTCCGGATTGCTGACAGCCGGATTGTCTTCACGGTCGTTCATTGTATTGTCCGGTAGACTCACAGAGGTAGGCTTGAAACTGTGGATTGAAATTTTTTTTGCCAGTGCTTTGTCTTTGCTCTAAGAAACTTAATGATGAGGTTTTGCTTTTTTTTTTTTTTCCTTTTATGTGTGTGTGTGAAATGACAGTGGCTTGATGGTAATGACATGTATTTGATTCGAGAAGTGAATGATTCATGGGTACAAGGAAAATGGAGGGCTTCAGTCATACATTTAGACCCAAATACTAGGATTATCGAGTACCGGAGAAGCGTGATAATGGAGAATTCAGGAATGTTTTCTGCAGCATTTGAGCTTTTAGAATTCAGTACGTCTAGATTGGTAAAAAGGATGAAGAAACAGTTTTGGCTATCATTTGTGTTTGGAGAGGCCTATGGGATCAATTTTAGATCAGACGCAAGTTTTGCAGTCCCAACTTAAGTAGATTGACAATAGAGTTTGTAATTCTTCAGAGTAAAAAATGGAAATCAAGTTCTGAGTCCTTGTGAGAAGTTCACAATATTTCAGCTCCTCCTTTTTGATTGACTGTTTTGTCAGGTGAGCGAGGAGAAGCTCTGGATTGAGCCATTCTTTAGTAGAACCTAGTTCTTGAACTTATGTAATGTAATGTAATCAGCTTGTATATGATGATTAATTAGGACTATTGCTCTCTCGTTGATTGGGATGCTACAGTCTAATCAAAATGAAGCAAAAGAAACAAGCATGGCTAACAATTTGTAATAATGTTCTTGTACAGTCTAGACCTCGCAAGATGTGCTCTTTTTATTCCTCAAACCTGTAACTTGATCTGTCTTTCACACTTCTTGAAGGGCTATGAAAGATAGTTATGGCTGCACGGATCAATTAATGGACAGTCTGAGCTAGCATCACACTGTGATATCATTTTTAACCTTACAAATGTGAGAATGAAATCCCCAAGAAACAAAACTAGGCCTTCCATTATTCAGATAAACAAAGTAGACTTGTACAATTTCACAAATAAGAGGGTTACCAATAGTCTTTACAAGAACATAAACCATCTTTGTAATGGGGAAAACCAGTCCTATCTCTAACAACAATCTCTGTCATATACCTTTGATACCAATTTGATAAAGGTATGACAATCCTCACAAACTCTGAGATTCTTTACGATGCGACCTATTTCCCTCTGACAACAGTGCATAACACAGAACCAACTTCTGGCTATGCCATAAAACAATTTCCTTCTTTTCATCTTCTTCTAGATCAACCAAAACATTGCCAGTATTGGAGCATATCCAACCAGCAGCAACTTACTAATTACTTCATCTAACTTCTCATATATCTCCTCTGCTTGTTTATGACTCCTATCTGCCTTTAAAAATTCATGTATTATTCCCCCTACTTTTCATCAAGTTCCTTCTCCAACATTTTCCCACTTTCTAGTTTTGGCAAAGCTGTTTGACAATAGCACTTGAGCACCATCATGTTCAGGGTCTAGGTCAAGAATTTGCTTAGCAGCAAACTCCCCTAACTCAAAACTCACCATGCATCCGACAGGCAGCCATCAAGTATCCCCATGTCACAACATTACGTGCCAAGGGCCTTGGCTCTATCAACTTTAAAGCTTCCCTTAGCAATTCGGCATGACCATATAGGTCCACCATGTAACCATAGTGCTTGTGTTCGGCCAAAATGTTATACTTTCTCAGTCATTGATGCAAAGATCTTCTGACCCCTGCATGGCTACAAGCATACAATACTCCTACAGAAGTAACTCCATTAGGCTCAACATTTTGAGCTTTCATTTGATGGAAGAACTTTAGGGCATTATCGACATCACCATGTATGGCAAAGACATTGATCATTCGAGTCCAAGATATTACATTCTTCCTTCTCATTCTCTGAAGGACACTTTTTGCTCCTTCCAAATACCACATTTGGGATACATATCCATCAGCACATTATTTACACGCAAAGCTTCTCCAAAACCATTCCTTTCAACAAACTTATGTATCCATTTAGCTTGATCCAATGCACCCAGATGAGCACAAGCTGAGATAACACTCAACATAGTAATTTGATCAGGTTTTATTCCCCACAATTGCATTTCATTGAACAACTCGAGAGCTTTTTGAGGCGAATCACTCTCAAAGTCACCAAATATCATTGCGCTCCAACAATCCAAATCCTTTCCAACCATTTCATCAGTAACCTTTTTATTTATTTTTTACTTTCAATAAAACTTTTATAAAATTTTATTAAATATAATAATTATGGCATCAATTAAATTTTTTTACATAAAATATCAATATTAGTTGTTAAGAATAAAAAACAGATGCTAAAAAAATTAATATTTAAATTAGATCTCATAATTGATCAAATTGATATAGTTATATTTTCAAATAATTGTGATTAAGTGAAAAACTATGACCCTTTCTTCCTCTAGAACTAAGGTAAACCATGCCCCCATACCCGAAACAGACCCGTTCTCTCTCGAGGCTCGTTTGCTTCAACGAGACATATTTGAAATTGACCCCAAACTAAAAATTTTTTTTTAAAATAATATTTTTTTAAATATATTTTAAAAATAATCTAGATTGGTTTAAAACTCGATCAATATTATTTATTATTTTATAAAAATTGGTTGAATTTTAAAAATTCGAAAAATTTATTTTTAAAAATTTTTGTTGCGACGGTTGTTTTAAGAAAATTATTATTATTATTATTATTATTATATATATATATTTTTTTTGTGGTATAGATCCGAACTCTGCTTCGACTCCCAAACGCTCTGGTCCATTTCTCTTTCCATCGCTTTCTCTCTCTCTCTCTCGTTCTTTCTCTATCCCCGTCCCACCCACACCAGCTGATCCAGCCGCCGGAGTTCCTCAGCCTTCCCTAGACCGTCGGATCAGAGCTTTGCTCATCAAACACTGTTGAGATGTTGGGAAAAGGGAGGAAAGTTGTGGGTAGGGGGGAAGCCATGGCTGCACACTATGCCTTTGGGCCGCAAGAAGACGACGTAATTATAAAGCACAGACTTCTCACCCGCACAACTACTACGAGGGGTGAGCCTCCATTGAAGAAGCTTCAGAAGAAATTTA
Source organism: Dillenia turbinata (assembly GCA_037126225.1). Classification (NCBI taxonomy): domain Eukaryota; kingdom Viridiplantae; phylum Streptophyta; class Magnoliopsida; order Dilleniales; family Dilleniaceae; genus Dillenia; species Dillenia turbinata. The sequence continues at coordinate 8,048,711 of JBAMMX010000012.1, forward strand.
CTTCATTTGCCCTTGAAATTGATAAAGACGCCGATAATTACAGCGACTGTGAAAGACTCGCTAGGGCTTTTTTGCAGGAATTGACCACCTTCGAGCTCCCGCTGCTCAAAAGCAAAGCAGTCGTGGATGCCAACATTAGGGAGAAGGAGAATTTCAACGAGTTAAAAGATGAGATTAACGGGCAGATTGTTGAAGCTCAGGCTGATATAGAAGATCTGAAGAAGCAACTTGAAAAGAGTAAAATTGAGAGGAGGCACAAGGAGGAATGTGAGGCAATCAGGAGATCAATTGCTGCCCAGCCCCCCAGATCAGAGACCCAGAAGATTAATTCAGAGCTTGAAAAGGAGATATCATTGTTGGAAGCTGAGAACACGGCTGGCTCAAGGATGGTTGAACTTCGCAAGAAACAGTTTGCTCTTTTGCTGCATGTGGTATGTTAAAAAGCCCTAATTCCTCTCATAGACATTAGTTTGATTAAATTTTGATGTTTACAATTTCAATGACTATAACTCCAAATGTGTTTGCTCCCCTGAAATTATAACTTGGCACTCCTGAAATTATAACCCAAATGCATATTTTATCTGGGATCCTGATATAAAATTCTGGTTTCACGAATTGTCCACATCTATTTCTTGTAGCCAGAAAATTATCTAGCTTCAGCTTAACATGTTATGACCATCCTCCTCAGGGGCAAAGGAAGGGGCAGGGGTAGGGGTGCCCCTAAAATTCTAAGGAAAAAAGATTTATGTATATAATTTCAAAAATTGTAATCCCAAATGTGTGTCCCCCTAAAAATTGTTACTCTGTGTTCCCTGAAATTATAAACCAAATGCATATTGTAATTTGCCCCAGCCAAAATTTCTGGCTTTATGCTGTTCCACTTGTTGGCACATCTATTTCTGGTAGCCAAAATATTATCCAACTTCAATGGAATTCTTGTCTTTGACCCAGCTCAACATGTTATGACCATCTCCCCCCCCCCCTCCCGGGGTTTAGAGACACAAAGGAGATACTATTCATATTATAACTAGGGTTTTGTTTATAAAGCTTCCAAAATATTGTAATCTTTTTTTATTTAATTTTATTTTTTTGAGTTGTGCTTATTTTGTTGATTCATTTAAGAAGTTTTTTGAATTTAAGCCTTGAGTTCTTGAAATTGTTTTTCTAATGTATTTGAGTTGTAGTCTTATTAAATGTCTATTTTGCATATTTCTTTTGATTACTTTTGAGTTTAGGTTTTTGATTATTATTTGGACATTTTGGAGTATCTAGGATTTTTTTTTTAATAAAAAAAAGAGCTCTGGTTCTAAACCCGGATAAAGGAGTAAAGTTGCGGTCGGTTGACAACCAGCGTAAAAACTTTTGTCAAAATAAAATAGAGACAAATAAGAATTATTTTACTTTTACAATTAATCTTGACATTATTATTTTCGATATTATTGTCTTTTGATACTCTTTATTTTTTTTAATTAAAAATTTTTGTAGAATTTAGTTTATTTTATTATATTTGTCGGTCAATGTGAAAGTCCCTTGTCAAAATACAAAATGAGAGACAATGAAGATAGGATTCATCTAGATACTTGGAATACAGGATCCCTAACTGGCAAATTAGAGGAGACAGAGGAAGTAATGAATATAAGAAATATTAAAATTATGTGTTTACAAGAAACTAAGTGAGTAGGAGAGAAAATTAGAATAATTGAACCTTATAGGTATAAATTTTGGTACACAGGTAGGGATAGAATTAGAAATGGTGTAAGAATAATTGTTCTTAAAAATCTATATAAGAATATAGTGGAAATAAAAAGAAAGAGAGATAGAATTTTACTTGTCAAGATAGTTAATAGAAAAGACATAATTAACATAGTCAGGGTATATACACTTCAAGTAGGTATAGATGTTATTAGTAAAAGACAGTTTTGGAAAAATTTGAATAAATTTATATAGACTATATCTAGTACTGAAAAATTATTTATTGGTGGAGATCTTAATCGACATGTAGGAGAGAGTAATGAGGGATTTGAAATTGTATATAGAAACTTTGGTTTTGGTGGTAGGAATGAGGCGGGAGAAACAATTCTAAAGTTTGCTACAGTATTTGATCTAATACTCATAAACACTTTTTTCAAGAAAAGAAAGTCGCACATAGTTACATATAGAAATAGGTTGAATACTAGCCAAATAGATTTCTTTTTTACTAGGAGGAGTGACAAAATGACTTATAAGAATTGCAATATTATATCGGGAGAGAGTGTAACAACTCAGCATAGGCTTTTAGTTGTAGATGTCCGTATGCCTAAAATATAAAAAGAATATCGTCCATTGGTAGAGTCAAGAATTAGATGGTGGAAATTAAAAAAAGAAAAAATAACAATCTTTAGAGAAAAATTAATACAGGAATCAACTTGGTCGGCTAATGATGATTCAGAAACTATATGGGTAAAAATGTCTAATAATATTAAGAATATAGGTAGGGAGGTGTTTAATGTATTTAGAGGGCAGGCTCCAATAGGTAAGGAGTCATGGTGGTGGAATGAGGAAATCCAAACTGCTATACGAACAAAACGAGAGTGTTATAGAAATCTTAAAAATAAGAATAATAATAATGAAACATTTGAATTATACAAAAATGCGAAGAAAAAAGTGAAAAAATAATCTAAATCAAAAAATAAGGTGTATAATAAATTATATAAGAAATTAGAAATCAAGAATGGAGAGAAAGAGATTTACAAAATCGTCAAATTAAGGAAGAGAAAGGAAAAAGATTTAAATAGTATCAGGTGTATCAAAAGTGAAACTAATAGTATATTTGTAAGGGATGAATATATAAAAAGACGTTGGATGAATTATTTTGATAATCTATTCAACGTGGAGGGCACAAAAGATATTGGTAATATCATGATACCTGTAGAAGAGATCAATAGGGATTTCAAACATAAGATTTGTTCTCATGAAGCAGAGAAAGTTTAAAAAAATGAAGAGTAATAAAGTCTTAAGACCCGATGGTATACCCATTGAGGAGTAAAAATATTTGAGGGAGGTCGATATAGCAATGTTAATAGATATTTTTAATAAAATTTGGCAAACCAAGAAAATATTCAAAGTATGGAGAGATAATACAATTGTACCATTATATAAAAATAAATAAGATATACAAGATTGCTTTAATTATAGGAGAATTAAATTTATAAGTCATACTATAAAATTATGGGAAAGAGTGATTGAACACAGACTGAGATTAGAGATAAACGTATCTCAGAATCAATTTGGATTTATGTCAGAAAGATCCACTACCGAAACAATCCACTTACTAAGAAATGTTATGGAAACATTTAGGGTACAGAAGAGAAACTTACATATGATATTCATTGATCTAGAAAAAAACATATGATAGGGTGTTAAGAGATATATTGTGGTGGACGTTGATAAAAAAAGGGATTTCCATTAAATACATCAATCTTATTAAAGATATGTATGATGAAATTGTTACCAATGTAAGAAATAAGTGATAGCTTTTCAATAAACATTGGACTCTACTAGAAATCGGCATTAACTACAATTTTATTTGTAATAGTGATAGATGAAGTCACAAAAGTATCCAAAATGAAATACCATGGTGTATGCTCTTTACAGATAATATAGTGCTGATAGATGAAATTAAAGAGAGTATTAGTATTAAATTAGAATTATGTAGAGATACACTAGAATTCAGAATATTCAGATTGAGTAATTTAAAACGGAGTATATGAAATGCACATTTAGTGATAGTCATAAGGACGACGAAGGACATGAAGAAACAATTAGCTTAGGAGGACATGATGTACCAAAAGTACCGAGATATTTTGGTCCGCGGGTAATATAGATGGAGATGTAAATCATAGGATCTAAACGGGTTGGATGAGATGGAGAAGAGCATCTGGAGTTATTTGCGATCGCATGATGTCACTCTATCTGAAGGGGAAGTTTACGCGGGAAGTTGAGTCATTAAACAAAAATAATAACAGAAAATGGTCGTAACTGAGATGAAAATGTTAAGGTGGATGTGTGGTAAAAGTAAAGATAATATAGTGCTGATAGATGAAATTAAAGAGAGTATTAGTATTAAATTAGAATTATGGAGAGATACACTAGAATTCAGAATATTCAGATTGAGTAAATTTAAAACGGAGTATATGAAATGCACATTTAGTGATAGTCATAAGGACGACGAAGGACATGAAGAAACAATTAGCTTAGGAGGACATGATGTACCAAAAAGTAAACGTTTTAGATATTTCGGATCCATTATCCAAAGTGACGGTAATATAGATGGGGATGTAATCATAGGATCTAAACGGGTTGGATGAGATGGAGAAGAGCATCTGGAGTTATTTGCGATCGCATGATGCCACTCTATCTGAAGGGGAAGTTTTATAGAACGACAGTAAGATTTGCATTACTATATGACACTGAATGTTGAGTCATTAAACAAAAATAATAACAGAAAATGGTCGTAACTGAGATGAAAATGTTAAGGTGGATGTGTGGTAAAAGTGGGAAAGATATGATTAGAAATGAAGAGATACGCAGTAAATTAGAAATTAATTCAATTGTGGATAAGATGCAAGAGTATCGCTTGAGGTGATTTGAGCATGTGCAGCAAAAACCCAAAGATACACTAGTTAGGAGAATCGAGAGTTTAAATATAGGAGATTTAGTAAAACGACGAGAAAAACCATTAAAAATATGGATGCAATGTATTCGCAAAGATATTACAATTAAGGGGTTAACAGAAAAAATGATTTCGGATAGGAACGAGTGACGAAGGAGAATTAGAGTAAGTTAAATTATCACTTTTCGTATTATAAATATATTTGGATAAAGTGTGTGTGTGTGTGTGTGTTTTTTTTTTTTTAATATTTGTCTCTTAAATGATTGACCCCAAATTTTGAGATTAAGGTTCAGGTTGTTGTTGTTGTAGAGTTTTCTGTGTCCAATTGTTACAAGGGTTTCATATTTATAATGTGGATCAAGTTTTTGATCTGGTTCCTGTAAGGAAACCATTGGGGTCTCTTGTGATTGGGATTGTTAAGAAGGAACATGGATTGAGGTTTTGAATCATAAGCCAAGTGAGGTTTATATGTGTGTGTGTGTGTTCATTTTGAATAGATTTTCTTTCTCTAATCTCTCCATTTTGTCTTGTGAATGTGAAAGTTGGAAAGATAGATACAGTGCCAAATATACTTTAACACAAAGCTAGGTTTATTAGTCTTTCTGGTTAAAGAAGGCACCGCTACCTGCTGTAATGCCATTTTAGGGTATAGGGAAGAAGTTAGTAAAGTGTGATGGATTCATAATTTTGTCTGTTTTTACGTTTAGGATTTTCCGGTTTGGATAGCTCTCCTTAAATGAACTTGTGGCATGGCAATGCTTCTTTATCCCGCCCTTTGTAGGGATATTTTTATGGATGTGTTTTCTTTCTATCCATTATATGATCTTTGTATCTTTTGAGGATCACCCTTGCACCTTTTTTTTTTCACAAATTGTACACGGCTGTAACTACAAGGATATAAAGTATTGGAAGCATGATAAATACAGTTTGAAAACATTCCTGATTCAACTCTACTGCAGGTGGATGAATTGCAGAACACAATTGAGGAAGAGCAGAAGAGCTTGGCTGAAGAAATGAGAAATGCTATTGAAGAGCATAGAAATGGGATGGAGGATGCTAATGGTGGTGGCTCAGATGCCATGGCTGTGGATTAGCTGTTCTTAGACCTCCTTTTAAGCTGTAAAATTTGTACTTTGTAGAGAGTTTTCGTGCCCAACAGCAAACAAAGAATACATCTTCAAACCGTTCGGACTAAGTTGCTCACTCAGATATTGTTCCATTGAGATGTGAAAGTTCAAAGCCTTTGCCTTATTTATATTGGCTTTTGACACTCTAGTTCTTCTCATCAGTTTGGTGGTAAACCAATTTTCTTGTTGCTTGTCATGCTGAAGACTGGAAAACCAATTTTCTTGTGCCCTAGTAGATTTTTCACTCCATTATTCATCTTGGAACTAATTTTCCATGTTTTCGTTTGATAAAAACTAGGAGTAAAGTTCATGTTAATTTTATATTTTAAGGTCAGTAATGCTGGTCGGACGAAGCTTTACATGATGTATATAGTCAAGGATAATGAATGAAATAAAGGGTTTTTTTTTTTTTTTTTTGTATTTTATAAGAAACTGCTAGTGAATTAAACTCACACCAGCTCAATCAGTAAAACTAATGGGGATATGAAGATAATTTCAAGACCCTATTAACCAAGTTAAACTTTGATATAATATTTAAGAAATTGGCAATTGAAGTAAAAATCGAAAATTTCTTACCTCATAGCTTGAAGAAAGAAAATGAGAATTAGCTCATTTAAGGTTTGGCTTTATTAAGCTTAATATGGTTAATCACTTTTTTTATAGATACATACGAGCTTATTGTTGAAGTAATAATCTATCGAGTATTATCCCATGCATATTATTGTAAAGTTAAAACCTTGTTTAGGTGGTTGTCCATATTATCAAGAGTCGGGATCAATGGAAGTGAAAATAAAGAAACGAAAATAGATATAAAACGACATAAAATGTATTTAAAAAAAAAGAATTTTTATATAAATATCGATTGTTTTATAAAATTAATATAATAATTATATTTTATAATAAAAATTTAAAATGATGAAATATATAATTACGAATCACATAACAAATAATATAAAAATAAAAATTATAATTAAATAAATAATTTATTAAATATAAAAAATATTTAAATATAAAAATTTTTATATAAATATTAATTAATTTAGTATGATATGATTTGAAAATTAAAAATATTTCAAAAATAGAAAATTCTAATGTTAAACCTCCATCCCCGCCCTCCCCCAAAAAAAAACAAAACTTTTTATAAGTTTGAAGTCTCATATCCAATCCAAACGCAAAATTTCCGCTTCTCTCCCTCTCGCCCACTCCGAAGGTACCAGTGAGTTTTGGTGATTAAAGACAACGACGACTGAGGTATCGGAATTCTGAACACGAAAGTGCAATGGGAGATGCTCTTTTAGACCTCCAACGAGTTCTCATTTCCAAAAAGGTAGCGCTCTCTCTCTCTCTCTCTCTGCTTTTCTTCCAAAACCCTATTATTCAGCATGAAGTGTGAACTATTAATTCCCTTGGATTTTCATGTAATTTGATTCTAACATACCAATAAATTTGTTAAAACTAGCTCTGATTACTGTCCGCATTTCTTGATAAACGTTTTCATGGTTTGGGGGGTTTGGCAGGAAAAATTGACCCCCGAAGAATACAACGTTCTGTCGCGATGCCGATCAATTGGTATTAGGAGTTTGGCTCTTAGCTCTTCAATTATCGGTGGCATCGTCTGGGCAGGTTCTTTCTTCAGTCTGCCTATGGGCTTGTTGATAACTCACATACCGTGTTTATATGAAAGGAATTTGTTCTGAAAAGACGGTTTTAATCTTGGAAAGGAAAATGAGTTTTGCATCGAGGGCTGATATGACAGCCGTAATTAGTCCATTCATCGCAAGAAAATAAGTGCATTATTAGCTTGGGCTAATCTGGGGTTATCCATAATCACCCTCTATAAAAATCACGGCCAAAACATTATTCATTTATTGTTTGATTTGCATTTGAACTTCCATTTTGTTCAATTTGATCTTCAAACACTTGCTTTGCTTTCACTTTTGCCTTTTGCATGCGTGTGATGGCTAAACATAAGGTTGGGTTAATGTTAATTTGTTGCATCTTTGTCTTCTCATGTGCAAGGGCTAATTGGTTGGATGCTAGGTAAAAGTTTGATTGCCAAATGAACAACAAAGAGGATAGTTAAAAAGAAAAATCAAGGGGTAAATCACTTTTGAGCCTATAATTTGTGAGCTGTTGATGTCTGGGCTTCCGACAGATCGCTGTGGTGAGAAGATTTTAGCCTATAAACTTCCAAGATGGAGGAGAGACAGGGTAGGGATGTCATCAGTGTTAGTCCTTCAACCATCAAGTCAGGTCTAGAGAGTGAGATTGTAGAGGAGTGTAGAGAGAAATGTTATTTTGCTGCTTTACTGGTGGCCACCCCACTACTTATGACGTCCTCCCACACTGGTAGAAACTTCTAACGTGCCATGTCGTGCTGCATGTGAGCTCGGAGTGCATGTGCCTTGCATCGTTCTTATGATTTTGCATCTATATCATCTGCTGTCATGTCCTTAGTGCGTGGATCTAACATCGGTCTTGTATGTATTGTACTTAGCTCTGCCCACCAAAGTTTACCCATCAAGGCTAATGCATTGGTCATTGTCAGTTCAATCTACCATGTATTTGCACTTGGTCCAGCCCACTAAGGTATTCTACATCTTCACTTTCTTAGGGTCCATCCACCATAACGCAGTATTCTTCATCAATTTCTCCCCTTCTCCAGTTTTCCCCATTCTCTTTGTGATCCTCTAGTGGTGGTTCCCTCCTTTCTTGCTGGAGATGAAGTGTCTCCTCCAGTTCTTTGATCCTTTCCTCCATCACCCGGGGTCTTTCCTCAGCCATTTGATTATTTACATTGTTGACCTTGTTTTGTACACTACAATTCTTGCTGTGATTGTCTGATGTGGACCTTGCTGCGAGATCTAGTTTGCATGGTTGATCTTATGATTTTCTGGTTTACTCTCTTAGTTCTCATTAGCTCATTGGAAGCTTTTAATCTCATGTCATGCCATTCTTGTAGTGCCAATATGTTGATCTTGGTATTGCAATGGGTTGCCTGACACGAGATTGAAAGCCTAGTACATGTAGAACAGTTGGATATTTTTTGTTTACTATGACGATGGTGTCAATAAAATGCGAAATCAGTTCATGTGATAGTAATACTTTCCTTTTTGTTTCTTAAATTTTCTTTTTTCTTTTTTAAGTGTTGATTTTCTATTTTATTCTTGCTGCTAAATATTTGTTTCTTTGTTCCCCCTTTTTATCTTTTTGCTCTGATGATAAACATTTTCTTCCTGGTAAAACCATCCAATCATAATTTTCTAATTATGTCAAGTTTTTCTGACAGCAACTCGCCGATTGCCTAAAATTCTTCAGGCCAACCTTACGGGAGGTAAAAAGACAATCTCTTAATCATATAATGAATGTCAATGTGAAGTGGCAATTTGGTCAAGTGCGCCAATTCATCTGACGAGATAGTTGTAAAGAATCTCTAGTGTTAGGGTATATCTAACACTCTAAATTTGCAGGGACTGATTGTGTCTTGCACCCATTGTGACTTGAATGATTTTACTCCTGTCATTTTATTTTCAACAGGAAGAACTTATTTTTTATTAAGATACTATGTTTGGTGTATTGCTGAAGGTTACCCATTACTTATGCAATTCTCACTGTTAAGATGCTGAACAGTTTTGGTTGGTCCCAACTCCTCTCAATGCTGCATGAAGTGCTTATGTACATAACAAGATCCTTACTGTCTTGCTTTTGCAGTTCACACATTGTACCAAATGCCTACCCCTCCCTAATAATAAACCTTTTTTGTTATACAATAGGATGCCCATGGGCCTTGGGCTACACAATGGGGATAAACCTCCCCACGCAACTCTATTGAAGGAAGCCACCAGGTGCACCAATTGCTAGGCTCGTGCAACACTAGCCCCTTTGATAATGGTTTGGCTTTCAGAAAAATTAGATATTCTATTTAAGCCTCTGTGAGCCAATGTTGGATAAATATGAAGCTACTAGTGTACACTCACCATTGATTTAACAAACTCTTTAATGCATTTTAAATAGCTAATCTCTTTTCAAATATTTCTCTTCAATTTATTTTACTGCAAGTTTTTTTTATGATTCTAGCTCCGATTAGGTTAAATATTTCTCTGCCAATTCATTCACTTCAGCAGTATGCAGGAGCTGCTCTTTATGCTGGAGTAGTGGGAGCTAATAGGTTCCTGGAATCATGCCTTGATCGCATTCTTGCAATGGATGGAACTGTATTGCAGAGGGAGTTGGCAAATATGTAGGTTCCATGGCCTTATTTTTTAAAAACATTTAGTAATTGTTTGGTCTCCTTAAGTGACGGATCTTTCTCCAGCACAAAAATGCCCTTGCCCTACCTCATTGTTCTGTCTGGCTATGGAAACATTTATATGGCATTCATTTGTTTGATATCTCTTTGTAACAATGTCCTGCAGTTTGCTGCACCCAAGTTCAGATAACCCATTAGTTAAGCTATCTCACTCATGTTACTTGGGTCATGCGTAGACACGTCTTTGTTTTGTTGTGGGGTGGGAATTTGACATGCCTAGTCTAATACACAAATTTTTATTACACACACGGAAACAGTCAATACTTCATGGAAGCCAAAAAAGGCAGGAAATGTCCCAATAAAATGAGATCAAGAAAAATTGGTCTGTCATGTTCCAATTTAGTTGTGCAGTATATATGTCAACTTTTTCTCCCTTCTCACAGTGAGTTTGTATAAATTTTCTTTTGTTTTTGTCTTCTGTAAAATATATTTGTCATAGTTCTCCTTGGCTATCAATTATAATGTTAATAAGTCTTAAGCTTAGCATATTGCGATTTGGGGGCAAGTAATCTGATAATTGTTTAAGTTTCAGTTAGTTATAGAACAACACTAGTGCTCTTGTGGCAAGGTTCATTGCCATTTTGTGGTGAATATGGACTGAATATATTTTATTGCCTTATTGCAATTTCAGCTTATTTTAATGCACCTATTTTTTTGGCAATATTGCATTTCATTTTTAAATTTCTTTTTGTGTAATTTGTGTACTTTCTTAGTTTCTTGCAAGTAGAGAGTTTTCTACGTCACAGCAAATTTAATATGAATGATGTTAATATTTTTATTGTAGAATAATAAAAAATTATCAGAATGATCAATGGAGAATGCGGCTCATCTCTAAGCATTTTTACACTGAGGAAGTTTTTGACGACTCCACATTAGATAAGCCAAATTTAAGGTGGCGGCAGCGGAGATTTTTTGTTGATGGTATTACTGCCAGTCAGAACACTCATGAAAATGATTCTCATCAAGATGCTGACAGCAATCAGACCGACTTCAACTCCCTTCAAAGTAACAAGTCCTCTTCAAAGTCGAAGCAAATTCACGTATGTTGAGCTCTAAACTCCAGTTTTGTCCATCCTAATAGATTCAGAAATCGAACTTTCATATTTTCTTGACTGAAGTAGGGCATCTCCATTTTGTTTGTGTGGATGGAGAAACAACTATTTTTGATACTAGGTACCGGAAGCCATATGAACTTGTCTGTGCTCTTACATAGTGAACTTTCTGATAATCTTAGAGAGTTTTGAGCGAAATTGATCTCTTCTTGTTGGAGAAGAATGCCCATTATATAATGGATACAAGCTGAAATTTAGTTCTAAAACATAGCTAAATTATCATATACAGATATGTCTAAAAAAAAACGTCTACAACTAATATATCCTAAATAAGGTAAAGATAGAGAATTTATAATCATAAAGATAATAATTACATAGTATAAAATCAGCCACAGAATCAATCATAGGATAACATAGAATCTGTTATAGAATGCCATAGAATCTGCCATAAAATCAGCAATAGAATCTGGTAGTTTTGAATGACCAGTTAATTCCTTTGATATGTCATAGAATGACATAGAATCTACCATAAAATCAGTCATAGAATCTGGTAGTTTTGAATGACCAGCTAATTCATTTGACATCCCCCCTCAAATTGATGCTGGTAAGTCAACAAGCATCAATTTGCTAACAAGAAAGTTATGTCGCTGACGTGTCATGGATTTGGTGAAAATATCTGCAATCTGTAGAGTAGTGGAGATATGGGGGAGAGTGATAACTTGGTGATCATAGGCCTCCCGGATAGAGTGATAATCAATCTCGATGTGTTTTGTGCGTTCATGGTAGACAAGATTGGCAACAATTTGGATGACACTAGTATTGTCAGCATATAATGGAATAGGTTGACATTGGGAGAAACCAAGCGCTATTAAAAGACCACGCAACCAAATGATCTTGGAGCATGCAGTAGACATGGCACGGTATTCCGCCTCAGTGGATGATTTGGAGACCGAGTCTTGCTTCTTGCATTTCCAAGAGATAAGAGCATCACCAAGAAACATACACCATCCTGTAGCTGTTTTTCTTGTGTCCGGACAACTAGCCCAATTGGCATCACTATAGGTTTGTAGTTTGAGGGAAGAACCAGTAGGGAAGAATAAGCCATGACTAGGTGTGCCTAGGATATATCTAATAATACGACGGACTGCAGATAGGTGGAGATACCGAGGGGCTTGCATGAACTTGCTGACAATATGGACAGTATAAGAGATGTCCGGGCGGGTGATAGTTAGATAAGACTTTCAACTAGCTTTTGATATAAAGTAGGGTTCTCAAGAAGTTCCCCTTCATCACGTCGATATTTCACATTAATTTCCATTGGAGTGTCTACAGAATTAGTGTCGGTGAGTCCTGCTAGCTGAACCAAATCCATAATATACTTGTGTTGATTCAAGAAGATACCTTAAGGCCGATGATGCACCTCTAACCCCAAAAAATAGGTGAGTGAGTCAAGATCTTTCATGTGGAAAGTAGAGTGCAACAAATTTTAAAGTTTAGAAATAGACTCCATATCAGAACCAACAAGGAGAACAACTATGCCCTTGGATGTCCGTTGGAGAAAAAGTGAGGAGTCATACTGGCTTTGTGTTAATGAAAAACCAAGGAGAGTCGATCGAAACTTTTCAAACCATACTTGCGGTGCATGCTTCAATCCATACAAAGAGCGTTTAGTTTGCAAACATCATTAGTGGAAGAAGTAGGCATACCGTAGGGAAGTTTCATGTAAACTTCCTCATTGAGATCACCATGTAAGAAAGCATTCTTGACATCACATCCATTTGATGTAAAGACCATGATTGTGATGCTGCAAGGGCGAGTATTGTTCGTACAGTGGTCATTTTGGCTACCGGTGCGAAGGTCTCCTCATAGTCTAGGCCATACTCTTGCTTGTTGCCAAGAACCACCAATTGAGCCTTATAACGTTCTATGGATCCATCAGAACGGAGCTTGATAGAAAACACGAACTTACTACCAAGAGGTTTTACAGATGGTGGACACGGAACATCCCAGGTTTGGTTTTCTTCAAGTGCAAGAAGTTCTGTTTCAATAGCTCTCCGTCAACATTTATGCTCCATAGCCTGTTTATAGGATGAAGGAATAGGAATAGAAGATACGGTGCCGTCAAAGATAAAGGAGAGGTGAAACCATACCTATCTGGTGGTTTACGAACTCGAGTACTTCGTTTAAGAGGTGCTGGTGTAGTTGTTGGAACGAGATCAGCATTAAGGGAATGTGATGGAGGGGACCTGAGAGGTGCTGAAATCATGCGTCGTTGGTAGACTATGAGAGGCTTAGACGGTACGGAATCGGTAGAGGAGTTAGGAAACATTGGCAAAACAGAGAATGAAGGAGAATGTCATCTTTGTGTGTGGAAAAAAAATATTGATTTTCAAAAAAAATCACATTTCAAGAAACCCAAATACGTCGTCGTAGGTTGGGATCATAACAAAGAAAACCTTTTTGGTGCACCGAATAGCCTAGAAAAGCACATTGAACAGCTTGAGTTGTTAGTTTTGTGCGTTCGTGTGTAAGAAGATGAACATAGCACACACAACCAAAGGTACGAAAATTAGAGTAATTTGGGGTATGACCAAATAACCGAAAGCAAGGGGAAACATGGTTCAAGGAGGGAGAAGGTAACCTATTGATGAGATAAATAGCAGTGGAGAGAGCTTCACACCAGAAACGAGAGGGTACAAATGACTCTAATAGAAGTGTGCAAACAACATCTAGAAGGTGTTGATTCTTTCTTTCAGCCACCCCATTTTGTTGAGGGGTTGAAAGACAAGACCTATGAGAAATTATACCATTGGTTTGTAAAAATTCTTGAAATAAATGAGACATGTACTCACCCCCATTATCAGAACGAATAATTTTGATACTGGTAGAAAATTGGGTCTGAATGTGCATGAAAAAGCTTAAAGACAGAAAACAATTCATCTTTAGAATGCAGAAAATAAATCCATGTGAAGCAACTATAGTCATCAATAAAAGTGACAAAATACTTGTAATTAGCATGGGAAGTAACTGATGCTATTCCCCACACGTCACTATGTATCAAATCAAAAGGTTGGACTACCTTAGGTGTGTGAGTGGGAAATGACAGAACTTTACTTTTTCCAAGCTTACAAGAATTACAATCAAATTGAACAGTACTAAGAGATGGTGACCCTTTATTGCCAAGTAAACCAGAATTTAGCAAAGCATAAAGTACATTAGAGTTTGGGTGTCCAAGGCGTTTATGCCATGCTCGGTAATCAACATAAGCAGAATTACAAGTGATAATAGTAAAGAGGAACATGGAGACATAGGAAATTGAAGAGGAAAAAGACGTCCTATTTTAGGCCCCCTTGCGATCATCTTCCCCGATTACTGATCTTGGACAACACAACCAGATTTAGAAAATTCCACTTTATAATCATTTTCAACTAATTGTCTAACAGGAACAACATTAGTGGTAAGGTTAGGAGAGACAAAGATATCGGTTATGGATGAAGAAACATCACCAGTGGCAGTGATAGGCAAAGAGTTGCCATCAGCTGTATAAATCTTGAGATTTTCAGGATATTTACGTACATTGGTGAGGAATTTAGCATTGTTTGTCATGTTATGGGAAGCTGTGAAATTAAAATACCAAGGAGAAGGTTTAGAGAAGGGTTTACCTGAGAGTCCTAATGCGGAAAATGCAGAAATGATCATTTGCCGAATCATTTCAGGTGTCACAGATTGAACAGGAGTAGGAGCATTTTGTGTCAGATGTGCTGTATCCTCAGAACTACCAGCACTAGAAGAACCAACTGAGACAGTATATGCTGTTTCAGATCTCTTGGGAGGTCGAATAGGACATTCCTTGATGATATGTCCATCCCTTTTGCAATAGTTGCAGAATTTTTTTGAACAACTTGAAGTGTAATGGCCAAAATTTTTGCAACAATAACACTGAATAGTACTCATGTTCCTACCTTTTGACTTCCCTTGAGTTGCATAAGCCATAGGAACAGGAGTGGATTTAAGTTGTTCCATTATGGCTTGAGTAAGAAGTCGTTGCTCCTCACGAAATAAATCATTGAGACATGCATCCAAGGATGGGACAGTTTCTTGATTCATACGATTAGACCTGATGCTTTTAAATTCAGATCTCAATTTCATAAGAAATTGATCCCTCTTAGTAGTTTCATATACAAATTGAACAGAATTAAGACCTTCGAGAGGTAAGGTAGCATAGACGATATCAATATATTCAGGCCAAAGATTCATGAAACTAGAATAAAAATTAGAGATTGAGAGATTGCCCTGTTGGAGACTTGCTAGCTCGTGTTCAAGCTGAAACCAACGAGTAGTGTTGTGTTGATTGTAGAGTTTTTTAAGATAATTCCACATTTCTGCTGCAGTTTTGAAGAATCGAAGATTCAAGATGATGTTGGATTCCACAAATCCTAGAATCCATGTCATGATTTGAGCATCCTTGACTTCCCACTTGGAGTGCTCATCCTTGTCTGTCTTTGTCAGGTGCAGGTTTGCTGCCATCAATATAACCCCATAAATCTTTGCCTTTGACAAATATCTTGAAGTGAAATGCCCAGACTGAGTAGTTTTTGCCATTGAAATGGATCAAGAAGATATCATGCTTGTCTGAAGACATGAGGCTGAGATAACTTAATCAAAATGACTAAGAATAAAGAACTGAACTAGGACTGAGAAGAAGAGACACAGGAGAATTCAGAACTGAGACTCTGATACCATGATAATCTTATAGAGTTTTGAGCAAAACTGATCTCTTTTTCTTGGAGAAGAATGCCTATTATATAATGGATACAAACTGAAATTTAGTTCTAAAATATAGCTAAATTACCATATACATATATGTTTAAAAGAAAAGTCTATAACTAATATATCCTAAATAGAAAAAAGATAGAGAATTTACAATCATAAAGATAATAATTATATGTGTACAGGATATAAAATTAGCCACAGAATCAATCATAGGATAGCATAGAATCTGTCATAAAATTAGCTATAGAATTCGGTAGTTTTGAATGACCAGTTAATTCCTTTAATATGACATAGAATGACATAGAATATACCATAAAATCAGCCATAGAATCTGGTAGTTTTGAATAATCAGCTAATTCCTTTGACACTTTCATCCAACTCTTTGTCTGCCATAGCATAGTCATTTGTTTCCTTCACCCTCTTTTATCTTCTGCTAGATGGATACAAAACAATGTTTCTTTCTCCCTTTATAAGCCAGCAATTGGCAACTGGGTTACTAATTCATCTTATTGACATCCACGACGTTGCTGTATGGCCACAAGGGAATTTCAGCATGAAAGTGCATGTAAATTAGTTGCACAGGCCCAGAGGATCATCTTACCCTAGTAATGGGCTTCACTGCATTTCGTTAGGAATCTTCTGATTCCAGTTCATAGGTGAGTTCATCAATCAGATAATCACCACTCACACAAGGATGATGTTGCAAAAAAGAGTATCACCTTCTAATGTAGAAGCTCATACAAGTGGTGCTCGTGGACGTGTGCATGGCACCCACCATTGACTGTGACTTTCCCCTAAGCTGCTTATTTGCCATTGTTCTGAATGATTTCTGAAGGTTTTGAGCAATGTCTTGGAAAAGTAAAGTATTTATTGGTTTCAAAACTGCATTCTGGCTGGGATAGCCAAGTTAAGGAACCATTGCTATCACCATTTTGTGATGATGATCTCTAGTTCTGTGGTAGGATGGGTACTTGCATTAGGACAGGAAAATAATATACTTGTCTGATGAGTTTTATTTAAGAAGGTTTTATCCAGAATGACCAGTGTTGCCTAGTCCCAAATTTCCCTCGCAGTAGAGTTCTCATGCTTGTCTGACCTAAAGCATTGAAATAATTTTGTGCTTGATCTTTTTTGTGGTGTGAAACTCTTGACATTTTAGGATGCAGTGGACCATCAGATGATGACCTTTTCACTAATGTTATGTATGTTAAATGAAGTCTGTTTACTCCTGTTGCATGTTAAACAGAAGTTCCTTTTGGCTAATTGTATTATTATTATTATTATTTTTCCTGGTAGATGGAGACTGGTGCTGAGGTAGTAACAGACCCTCTTGATTGTGTTTTTGGGTACTCAAGAATCGGTGAAGAGATTCACCATCCAAACAGTTCCGATACTTCTGCTAGAATTCATAGTCGTAGGCATAAGAGATATCACCGAAGGCATCGATTGCACCACCAAGAGGAGCCATGAACTTTCATCCAATTAGTTCTTCTGAAATAGCAATAAGGCCTGGATTGAAAAGGTTGAGGCTTTATTTATTTATTTATTAAGCTTTGTTTGAAAGACAAACTTTTGTTATTAGAGTGATCATTGCTCCAAGACAGCTGTGGAGTCTCTTATTTTACTTGTGATGTTGGAAGACCATGATCTAATCTGTCCATGGCTTTATAAAGAGGCAGTTGCATCAACATAGTAAAAGCTTTTGACACTGCAGCTTTAAAAACTTTTTAAAATTCGCAACTACAGTCTTGTTTTTACCGTCGATGATCTAAAAACTGTACTGCATTCATGTTGAGTTTTTAGAGCAGCACAGAAGCTACCTGGAGCTTTTAAGGACGACTTATTCTCTTCCATTTTACAGCATTGGAACCGTGTAAGCCGAGACTCAGGTATGTGGTTGCAAATTGGTTCTGTGAGTATTTTTCTTTTTAAGATAATTTTACATGGGGATGAAATTATGAAGGGGGTGAATGTGCTGATATTTCACTCGTTTAGACGTATAAATAATAAAATAATGATAATAAAAGATGTGTTTTTAATACTTTGGTTCGAAGTTGCAATACAATTTTGTAGTGGGTTGCTAGTAATTTCCTTTTTCATATTGTTCCTAGGAGTCCATGATTTAATTTCGCATGTTTGGTTGACAGGACTTCTACACGAGTGTTTCTTACCATCCAAGAGAAGAGATGATTCTGTGTTGTTGCTAATTACGCGGTTGTCTCTCTCTATCTCTCTCTATGGCTAAATGATTCTAAGATTGGAGAAACTAACAAGTTATTCTTTTGCCAACTGTGGTGGGGTTGAATTGATTATGTTGATGTTGATGTTGGTCTGTTTAGTTCTGGTAACCCCTTCTTTGGACCAAATTGGTCTACGACAATATGCGACTGACAGTTGATTGATAAGGACGGGGCAATACAAGACAATCATGCCTAACCAGGTAAACCTTTTCTGTTTTTTACTTAAGACAACCATACCTTAATCTGTCTCCAGTGCCATAAAACGATTCTGAAATTAATCCTTTCTGAAGTATTTTACTCCAACATCAAATGAAAACACATGCGCAGGGTAATTTGGATTAACTTTTATGAGTTGGACTTGGTTAAAAGAAGTTTCGGTCTAACTCAAATGAAAATGATTTTCTATTTTTGGCAAATACCTATATAAAATCCCATCATGAGACGTACTTCACTAACCTACATATTATTTGTTATTTTTTACAAAAATCTTACCTTAAATCAAATAAAGGTCTCTCTCTCTCTCTCCCTCCTTATCGTGCAAACAAAATGATTGTGTTAACCTTGTTGTCATATAATTATTCTTTCACATCCTAAGAGAGGAGAGTCTTAAGAGAGGAGAGTCTTAAATTTAAATCTTTATATAATCAAAAAAAAAATTTTTCTTCCACTGTTTGTACCCATCAAGATGGAACCCAATTTGAATTATTTAATGTGAAATGATAACCAACATTTTTTTTGTCAATTAACCTAAAGTCAGGATAGATTAAGACCCTTTTGTCTTGTAGAATAATATGGTCGAGTCATACGATAGACCAATGACAAGGCAGGGGTGCCAATTTGGGACATACTCCCTCGACACGATTTACTTAATAAGAAATTAGACGTAAACATGTCGACACGATTGATTGATTTACTTAATTCGCTAATCTAAAAATAATTTGTGAATAATATAATAAGTTGTTTTGATATTGTTAATATTGCATGAAATTTTATTATTTTTTTAATTTTGAGCTATAAATTAACAGAAAATAAATATCAATTAAAACTCTTAAATATGATGAATTTATAAAAGTAAAAAAAAAAAATAGAAAACTATAATGAATGATAAAGATAATCATCACATGAAAAAAAAATGAAGATTAAGATTTAAAAGCTCGACTATATCCAACATTTTATTTATAACATGCAACCCATGCATTTTATCTCTCATGTATGCGGAAATTTCTCAACGTTTTCCTGTTTTCATAACATTTTTTGTTATTGAAATGTCTCATCAACATACTAAATTAATTAATATTTATATAAAAATTTTTATATTTTTATATTTATACATTTTTCATATTTAATTATAATTTTTATTTTTATATTATTTTTCTTATAATTAATAATTACATATTTGATCATTTTACATTTTTATTATAAAATAAGGTTATTCTATGATTTTTATAAAATAATTAATATTTACATAAAAATTATTATATTTTTTATATATACTTATTTTTTACGTTTTAGTTTTATTTAATTTTGCAAAATATCCTTTCTTTTGTATCTCCATTTCCATATTTCCTATTCATTTGCATGCAACTTACTATTTTACTATTTCTATTATGTGTTTTTTTTAATACTTAATTCGAGAATACCTTTAGAGGGTTTACGCGTATGATAAAGCAAGTCGGCTAACTTGAGATTTTAGTTTTTGACACAATTAATTTAATATTTAAGGTTTAACTCATAAACCTTGGAGATTTTACTGTTAATATTAGTTCACATTTTGTTTACGAAAATTAAGCATACAATATATATATATATATATATATTTATATATATATCAATTTAAACATGAAAATATTCAATTATTTAATATATTATGAGAGGAGAAAGTCTCAAAATCAATATCTATAGAACCTTAAATCCTTTTAGTCATTCCTACATAAATTATTATACATCCACACATAGAAATCTTAATGAAATTTGCTTTTTTTTTTTCTACATCATTTTTATAAAAATTGTTTCACAAAGCCATTTTGGGTTTCTAGGTTTGTTTCATAAAAATATGATTTTTTGAAAAATATTTATATGTTTTTGCAGTCAAAAATGGTTTCTTAAGAAACCTCTGGAATTTCTTTTTTTTTTTTTTTAATAATCTCTACCAAAAATCAACTCCTGGTCAAAAAAGAGGGTAATTTTTTTTTGGAATTACATATTAACATTTTTGGTAATTATTTAAAATTGAAAAACTACCTGTTATATATATATATTCATTGCATTGCATGGTGATCGAAGAAGACTACCTTACCGAATCTCATCACCTAGGCACCTTCCTAGAAATTTCCGAGCAAACGTCCCCTCCGTGAATCCATCGTACGCAAAAACACACAAGACAGAAAACTCCATGAGTGGCAATTCTGATATTTCCTCGAAATTCAGGTCCAAATTAATAACCTCACCACTTATCTCCTTCTTTATATATATCACCTGCACTTCTTCTCTCTCTCTCTCTCTCTCTCTCTACACGATCAAAATCTTCTCTCTCAAGTCACCGACTCAAAAATTATATTTTTTTTTTCAACGCTCATTTTCATCAAATTTTATGCCCCCGAAAAGAACAATCCTTCTTTTTGGCTTACTCTTCAAGATTTGTTCTTCCATCCACACAATCAAATTCCCCTGAAGTTCGATCAGATTCGTTTCGTATTCAATTCCAAGAAAAAGATTTGGACTTTCAGGGTTTTCTACTTTAGAATCCAAAAAAAAAAAAAAAGAAAAAAAGAACTGGGTTTTTTCTCTGAACGATTGGGAAATTCTCCTTTTGACCCAAAATTTTGGATTTTGGGCGTTCTCCAAACCATTAAAAGCTGTGTTCATCAACCAATATTAGAATTGGGTTTCTCCAAAATCCCAAAAGTTTGTCAATTTTGAGAATTGGGGTTTCGTCAAACCATTAAAAATTATCTTTTCGAGACAGTTTTCAGACTATACGTGGATGATTCCGTCTTTTCTGATAGTGATTGCGATTCTTATTCGCGACCATACACTTTCCCTGTTGATGGCATCTCACAAACTATTCATCCTTGGTGTTTTCATATTAATAATCGTCAAAGTTACAACCATGAACGCCACCAACAACAACAACGTGGAACACCCAATCCTCAAGAAGCGAAGAAACATAACCCTTAAATACGACGTCGCTTCAAACCTCACTGAAACCAATAGAATAGTAATGGGGTTGGGGCTTCGTCAAAAGAAGCTCAAGAGACTCCCACATGTATTTAGTAGGGTGTTGGAGCTCCCTTTTAAATCCGATGCTGATGTTTCGGTCGAGGAAAGGTCGGACTGTTTTAGGTTCATTGCTGATGTTGATGAAATTGGGGCTGTGAGAGCTCATACTGTGGAAATTCATCCTGGGGTTGTCAAGATTGTGATTAGGGAAAGTGGGAGTGCTGTGCAATTGTTGGTGGATGAGCTGGAGCTTGATATGTGGAGGTTTAGGTTGCCGGCCTCGACCCGACCCGAGTTGGCTAGTGCGGAGTGTGTTGATGGGGAGCTTGTTGTGACTGTGCCTAAACATGTGGAGATGAATACTTATGGTCATGGTGGAAGGGGCGGTAACCGTGGTGGCGGGGACTTGAGGGATGGTGCTGGCCGGCTTGTGCTTGTTCAATGATGTAATGGCTCTCCAACCTCTTTTATCTTGTTTTTATGATTGAGTTTTGGAAATTATTTAATGGGGTTGATTGATGTTTTCGTGATCTTGCTTCTTTTTGTTGGGTATAAGTAATTTTGTTGATTTTAGGTTTTGCTAGTTAGCAGTTTTAGAATTGGATGCTTATTTTTTATGATATGATATGATATTGCATGTGATTTTGCTGAAAGCTGATAAGGAGTGAGTTTTTGGGCACTGGTGGCTTGAATACATCTCATCCACCTTACAAATTGTTGCTGGCCTGTTTTTGGTGGATGAGTTATTTGATCTAGTGATATAATGTGTTTTGAGTAGAAGAATTATTTTGGCTTCCTTTATTGTTGTCGTTACATCTTGGTTTTGAGCAATTTTGAGGAATAGATGCTGATTTGCATGACATAGAAATTGTTTGTGGGTTGGCTGAAGAGGGATGTAAATATTGGCATTTCTGACTTGCACTTTGTGTTCCATGCCTAGAGAGCTTTTAAGAAAGGTTTAGCCATGCTTTCTGGGTGATCTTGCAATTACTTATTGTGTGTTGATATGCTATTGCAAATTACGAAAAAGATCTGCCTATTTTTTTTTTTTTTTTTTTTTTTTGGATTCAATGGAAACAATTTTGATCGAGAATAGTATTGTTCAGAAAGATATGAGAATGTGTTCAACTCCTTTTGGCATATGCAATTGTCCAAATCCTGGAGTATTTGGCCTACTAAGTGTTTCTGGTAGTTTGCATTAGAAGGGGAGATGTGAATGAAATTGTGTTCATTTATCTTCTTTTGTTGTTGTAATTGGTTAAGAATATATGCTTCTAGTTAGCTAATGGACAAAAATATAAACTATTAGAAATTGCTTTTATGTTTTTTGCCATTGAAAATGCTTGCCTGATTCTTTATTATTTTCTAATGGAGGATAATGAACTTTATTTGCAAACCTTTATTCCAAGGCTTCTTTGGTGGCCACTCCCTTTTGTTGTTATGACCCTTATTGATTTGATATTTGTTTAAGGTATTATCTTTTACACTTTTAGATTAAGTTGACTAACCAATTAGAAACTGCCTACTTTATGCTTATGTTACTTATGGAAGTGAAGGTTTTGCCATTAGTTTGATGCTTTTGAACTGTGGGGCTACTGTTTAGGATTCTTTGTTATCGAGATTTAGATTTGTGGTGATTCTTAATTGCTTTATGTTGAAATTTATTATGCTGATTGCCTTAGACTCAAAATATACATGGCCAATAATCTGAGTTCTATGGACGAATATCTGGTGCATATTTGAAGTCAGAACCCCAAAATAATAAAAAATAATAAATAAAGGGGAGTGCAAATATTTTGTTTATTGATGCCAATAAGTTTGTCAGCCTTGTTTCTCGCATGTAGGGAATGGGTTCACACAGGACATGGGTGATCAGATTTGAAAAACTTGTATTGTTGAGGTTGCTACAGAAGAGAAGGGGAAAAAAGGAGATTTCTTGTTTTCTCTTTGAGAAATGCTACACACCCGATTGCCATGCTAGCTTTAAACAATTTGGCCGAGTCTTTTCTTTTCATTTTAAGAGTTATCCTTAGTATTATTGCACATGCTCTGTATTATTTGCTTTTAAAACTGAAGCTGATGCTCTTTTTTGGCCATTGGTTCATGTCAGGGATGCACTACAAGGATTCTTGCTCCTTAAACTGGCTGGTTTCACATGTTCTGTCTATTCTCCTTTCTTCATTTCAAGATGGATGGTTAGTTTTGGTTGATTTCTATTGCTACCTTATGGTAATCGAGAACTTGGCAAGAAGATGCTACATTTTACAAGATTGGAGGGGAATGACTTCAACCAAGTAATGTGCCTGGTGTCTTCTTTGCTCTGGAATTAAAATACAGTGTTTCTAGTTTATCACAAAGTTAGGTCTTCTCTCTTCTTGGGACTACCAGTCTGGAGAATGTAGAGATCTTCTTACATGAGAGGCGGCCACCATTTTAAGCCAAGTTGTTGGTGGTCAAAGCTTGTAGAAATAACAGTAATAGCTTTTACTTGAAGAGAGAGTGAATTTCATTTTAGCTTCTTCTCTTTCTACTGTGTTTCTTGCGTATTGAACCCTTTAATGGCTATCGATGATATCTTCAACCCTTGCCCAAGGATGCTACCATAGGGTAGTATGTTACATTACCTGTTTTTGGGTCTTAAAGAGGGGGCTGAACCCAACGGAAGGAAACTTGGCAAGGATTAGCACAGCCTAGGGTTCACAACCTCCATATAAGCTTTTAAAGGAAGAAAAGGGGGGGGGGGTGTCAAGCATGGTAAAGCCTACATTGCAGCTGTGAGCATGATTTGCTAGCAGGTATGCTGAGCCATTAGCTTCTAGTCAACGTGTCAGATGCAGCATGTCTGGTTTCTTTCAATCAAATCTGTTCATTCTCACCCACCTTTGGAGGGGATGGAAGCTTGGAAGATCTTTCTCAAGCAACCTGAGAGTCCATTTCGACTTCTAGCTGTTCTACTGCCATCTCCTTTGCTAATTTCAGGCCATGCCAGAGAGCCCAGGGTTTTCATATTGATAGAACAATCCCTGGGGGTTTACTGGGGAAGCCTTTTTATGCAAATAGTTTCTGCATTTCCGAACAGGCATCAGCCCCTGCTTTTCCTTATCTTTTATTACGCTCCCATCCACATCCACATTCAACTTTACCACCATTAGGACTTGGTGGCAGTGTCCCAGCTTGTTTTCAGTATTTTCTTAAGTACTTACCCTTGAGCTCTTTCCTTTGTCGTAGAGATGAGCTGGCTTGATGGGGGAATTCTAAGCAGTAAACACGATCTCATTTCTAGAATTCTAGATAATCATTTATTCTTTCCCTTTCTCCTGTAGAAGAATGCCTTGTGTTCTTTCTGAACCATGAACCATAGTTTTCGTTTTGATAAAAAAAACATATAGTAAAAACGTGAAAACAACTTTTGTAAAAATACAAGGGAAGGGAATACAAGGGAATGATGTGTACATATATCCTCACACTAAGTCAGGAAACATTTTATATATTGAATGAACCATTTTTTATTACACGTAGTAAAAAAATATTAAAAAGAGAGAATATCCTTAGAAGTTTGAAAAAGACCAATATATAAACTAATATAGTTTTGCTCTTTTTCGACTCCTTTATTAAGGCATGAGTTAACATTTTCAACTCCTTTATCTTTATAAATGTTAACACAAAAAACAATTTTATTACATAGAAGTGGAGAATCAATTTTCTAGTTTTGAAGTATCATGACATTATACTCCTAGTCCAATCAAATCCACCAACACAATAGCTACAGAAGTGCATCTCTAGAACAAGAAAATATCTCTTTGCCTTCCAAAATCTATTAAATTTTGTTATAAACAAAGTGGGAGAGGTTTTTGAGTCAAACTTGGTGATTGTTACATGGTAAAAAGACAAATTTATATCTCCAATATGGTTGAACAACATAAAAATTTGATCTCTAGTTTTATAATTATTATAACACAGAATCTAGGACCCAAAAAAAAAAATAATAAATAATGCTTAAACGAGACACATAACAAAGACCAGGCACCAACTAGCAAAATTGTGCGTTGAAGAAAACTAGAAACCACTAAATGAAGGACCAAAGAAACCAAACATAAAAACTGGAAAAGAAACTCAGGGGCATCACCATCCACAACCTTGTTGGATCAAATCTTTGACAACGTTCGTGGGAAAAGCCTATGTCCAGATTATTTTATTATTATTGTTATTATTTTTTATAATGAATTAGTATTCAAAATTTCAATTTGATCGTTGTATCTAATTTAAAAGGAGATTTTTTAATATAGATTTTTTAAATCAAAATTTAATTAAAAAATTTTATATATTTATTAATTAAATTGATTGTTCGTTCATCTATAATTAGAATGAGCATTTCTTTAAATACAACAAATCTTTAATTATAAAATCCAAAAAATTCCAATTCTCGAGAATAACACCATTGGACCCAAAATTCCCAATCGTCGAGAATAACACCTTTGGAAAGGAGAGAGAGGCAAAAAATTGAGGCACGCTAATGCCCACAACCGGCGAAGAGGGCTGAATACTTTCAAAAGGAATCTAGCCGCCGCCAATCAGAATCCAAAATGCACAAAACCCCTCCAGGCCCTTTTTGGCGCTAAGGATCTTTTCACTCCAAATCAGAACATTGATATGGTCGTTAAAAATCAAAATTTGCCAACAACAATAATCGTCAGATACTTCCTTGCTGTGTAGTTGCAATGGGTGGTGGATGGAAGATGAAGAGAGAGAGAGAGAGAGAAGGACAAGAGACTCTCCCAAAAGAGAGATTTTTCTCTAATGTTCGCAGAAGAGGACAATAGCACTCTTATAACTTTGGCTGAAATCCTTACTTTCCAAATAAAGTTGGTTAAAGGAAAAGAAGGGTTTCCGGGGAAAGCTAATGAGATGTTGGAGCAAAGATTTGCAAGTAAAACTATGACCTTGGTCGTGAGGTTAGCATATAACCAGTGCCATGGTCAACTGCAAAAACTAAATGTGGTAGTCACCATTAGCGAAGAAAACCAAACTTTTGTTATCTTGGTGCCGAAGCATAAAAAAGTACTAACTGAAGTTTTTGCTTTTCTGGTTTTTTCCTTCACCTTTTTGTTGTCATTTTTTAATATACAAATATAAGATTGAACAGGAGAATTGGAAAATAACCCTACCATAAAGCCCCCATTGACCTTTTGATGCCACCACAAGGATCCTTGCAAAGTTTGTAGCTGAAACCGGTTCTTTCCCACTCAATTGATTGGTACACAGTTCAAATTTCATACACTTAGCCCTAGTTTGGTCAATCTTTGAAATGGAAGAGGCAAATCTTATCCGGGCAATGGTCATGTCCCAATTTCAAGTTTGGTAATGGCTCTCAGAATTCGATTCTTCTTAGAGTGTCTCAACGTCTTTGCGTGTACCAACAAAGCAAAGCAGGACTACACAAACAAAAAAATCCATGGAAGTTTGTAATGTTTACTGGTTGCCAAATTCCATCCTTGAACATTTACAGAACAAAATGTTTATCCTTTCTAGACACTGGAAGTAAACCAATAAAAAAGAATTTATTTCACAGAATATGTACGCGAGAGGCATGGGGGGGGGGCATGTTTACAACCATTTTCACTAACAAAATTGCCTTACTATTGTCCATTGAAGTTACACAAGGGCTCTACAGGTTAACCAAATTCCATCACTGCATGAAACACAGAAAGCCCGCTGAAAGTCTCCATAGGAGTTGACACCAGAACCGGGGGCTCATTAAAAACTCTGAGAAATAAAAATATTGCTCCTGCAAGAATTGATGTCAATCCTGAACATCTAAACCGAAATGTTCCCTTAGCACATTTTTAGGAGTCTTCCCAAATCCCTTGAAAATAATTCTCATATCCTTGAGTTTCTTAGCTTCACGTTTGATCTGCTCCACTCTGGCCAAAACAGCATTCCTCATCGCATCTGACGGGCTTCTTGCAAGTTCAGACCTCTCCATCTCAACCTGCTGATACAGGTTGAGAATATAATCCCTTTGCGCAGAAAGCCTCTCCTCTGCGATCTTGTACTCAGTTTCCTGTGACTTTCTTAATCTATGAAGGACACGGTCTATCACTTCATCTAGTTTTTGAGATGCGCTTCGGTGGTCAAAATTAATAGACAGATCCTCTTGCATCCCACAATCTACAGTTTCTTGATGGTTTGTGGTTTCTACTGCATGATGTAAATGCGAGCCAAATTAAATTAACAAGGACAAATTAAATTACATGTTAATATGCTGTCAACACATAAGCATACTTCTAAATGCAAGTTGAGAGGGCATCAGGAGAGCCACATATGGAGTTGTTCTCTTCTTCATGTTACTCAAAGATGTGATTCAGCTTATCAGATAAGAAACTGCAAGCTTGATTTTGAGTATATTAAAGTACGTTGATTTAATTTTCGTCAGCACCTTGGAAGTCCAGAGTACTGCACTATCCCTAATATATTTCTGAAGATCCACACGAAACTTAAGGCAAAACTCACCTGTAGGAGCAGTGGATATGTTATCTTCCTCTTTCCAGACATCATCAAGAGAATTCCCATGCTTAAGCTGACAGAAACATCAGAGGTCAAGAAGTCAGTTTTATGACACAAGAAACAGAGAATAGTAAACTTATGAAAAGGCAACACAAGCATGTTCTTGTTGTCACTAGGCTTTACCTTTTCTATCACCATTCCGATGCGGTCATGTAAGCTCTTTGCACCAGGTTTCTGTGAGTTCCGAAGGATGCAAAGACCAACATTTAAGATCTTCTCAACATTTTCTCGAGTATTAATGGCTTCACAGGTTTTCAAAAGTTCTGCTACATGAGGTGTTAGATCCGTTCTAGCATCACATCTCCGGCAGTAATACTCAGCATCCAAACCAATTGTACCTCCAACTGTCCCAGCCATGAACGATCGAAGAGCACAATCTAAATGAGCAACATGACCACAAATATAACCCTCGGTTGCAGCTGCTTTACATTTGATGAAACTGTAGCCTCCATGGGATGAATCAACAGTCTTGCAGCAAAGAATACAGCAGCAATCCCTGCAGAAACCTGGTTCACTGCAGCAGACATCACAAGGCATGGCAGTGGCAGGGGGGCTTCTTTCTTCTGTTGTTACACTGCAGCAGGTCTTATTACCTGCCTTACAGTGTGCACCTCCAAACAAGGAATCAGATTCAGAATCTTCAGATGTCTCTTCAGGTGGTATAGTCAGAGACATTTGCCCTTCATCAAAGTCTATCAAGATCATTCGTTCTTTTAGAAATAAAGAAAAACGTCAAAAACAAAGTGTTTTGACAGAATGCCATCACTACAATTAATTGACCTCAACTGAAAAACATCAAAAGAGAAAAACAGATACGTAACCTAAATAGCAACTCAACTCAACTCTGTTCGACACAACTTTTAAACCCATTTTGTTGAGGTTGGGTGAATAAGTACTTCTTATCTAGTATACTCTATTAGGACTATGCCACTGCTCATTTCCTCAAAAAGAGCGGGAAAAAAATCAGCATGAGGGAAGCAAAACAAGTACATACAACACACTGCACTTTTATGGGCATCAACTCAGAAAATGCTTCTAGATCCTAAAAAGGTCATAATGGGAAACAGGCCTAAATCAAATTGCCTGAAGTATTATTCTGATACATTCATGAAAAAACAGATCATTTAGTTTCATAATAAACCTCCTTCTTGCACATAATTGCAGCCAAAACAGACCATAACAGAATGGAATGCAATTCTAAAATTTATCAGAGAGAAATCTTGCAAATTCAAGAGAGCGAAGTTTAAAATTTGTAGAAGAGGAAAAACCACTTCAAATGCAAATAAAACCATGGAAAAGCAGTGTCATCCCACAAGTTTAGACCAATGGACTTGTCATCAGACAAGAAGCTTTAGCTCAAGTTTCGAAGTGAATTTCATTAATAAGAAACATTGCAGTAAAGCATATTAAGTTGCTATTGTTCACTGGGTCAACACCAGCAATGTGAAGATCAGTGGCTTTAAGATATGGCACTGCTAACACTACTGAGGAGTTAACAGCTCTCCAAGTACCGTCACAAAACAAATATATCTGAAAACAATAGAAAGGGGAAAAAAAATCTCAAAAAAACAATGACGTTAATGGTATTTCCTTGATTACCTCTGGTCAACCTTTTGGAGGGAATTTTCCAACTAAAAGAGGCAAAGAATGCATCAAGATCTGCATTTGGAAATGCCTCCATAAGATACTGTTTTACTGAAAGCTTGCTGGCAAAATTGCGTCTCATCTTTCCACCTTGTTGAAGACTCCTTGGAAGGTAGAGGTATCGGTCCAAAAAGAATCCAGAGAGAGAAGTTCTCCTCCCAACCTTCCAACCCCATACATCACCAGGCATAGGCCAATCAACAGGAGCATATGGAAAACCCTCACCATATGTATTGGGAAAAACAGGTGCAAGGCCATTTTCCTTTGTCCCATTTGGGAATTCATTATCTTTGTCAGCACTATCAATCTCCATTAAGTTTCCAGTTTCCTTGGATTTGACTGAGTCTAGAGAACTGCACCACGTATTGTATAGATGTCATTTGTACAGAAACAGATAAACAACCTTTCAAGTAGAAGATAGGCATGAAGGATTTATTAAAAGTTATTCGGTTTCATGAGGTATGTGATGGTGTAGTATTATCTATGTATATGCTAAATATGGCTGACTAAAATACTAGAGAATGTCTATTGCTGCTAGGTCCAGATAGATAGCAGACTGCTTCAGAGGCTGCTTTAGATGCTTTCATGCAATCATTTGTGACATTTTCATGGAACATTTCACTGGTTCCTCTGTCTGATATCACAAGCTATATAGCAACAAATTTCCAAGAAACATGAGGCACAGTGCAAAACAACAGTAACTAAAATAAGCTTATGAAGATGTATAATGTTTTTCTCCCTTTTATCTTCTTGAGGTAGCTGTTAGGATGCGAACATGTTAGAAAAGAGGATATACGACGTTGAAATACTGGCTTTCTGATCAATGTATTCTTCCTTGTGAATGATTTTGTGTTGTTTTCACCCTATTGGATCACTTAAACAACTTCAACTTCTAACAGTAAAAATAGAAATAACAATATGAAGATGGCATAGCTTGAGGCACCTTGCAAACTTTTCAAGACATCTTAAACCTTGACCATGAAAATTCAACAAAAATGCGGACCTTTTGTCCTGCATTAGAAGTACATGAGCTTATATGCAGATGTGGGATTAAGAATGCCGAAAAAGGGCCACCATCCTTTTGCCAGAGGAGTGAAACACGATGTCATTACAATGGGCTAGGACAAGAACATTAGACCTCAGACCGGAGAACAAAAAGTGGAAAAGCCAGAAATCATGAATGAAAGACTAATCCAATCCCATGTTGATGGCGCAGCCATAGCCTGGCCCAAAAAGTGTGATCCTTGGCAGCCTAGGGTAAAGGGCAAATGTTCCATCACAAACACAAAGACTTTTTGATCCAATAAGAAGTATCCTTAGTAACGTTTTAAATTTTTAATTATTAGTGGTCTAGAGATAAGTTTTTGTACTTTATAATATTTCAGAAATTTTTATTTTCTTAACATGTCTTGTTTTAGTTAGAGTTTACTATATATTTTAGATTTTTAGTTGGTAATTAGTATCTTTTTTAGAGTTTTAAAGTCCTATAAACATCTATTTAGTAACTTCACCATGACCGGTCCCAAACCCGAGCAAAGGAGGAGGGTTGTAAAGGAGGAAGGTTATGATAGGTTGATAGTTAGCGTAAAACCTTTTATCAAAACCAAAATGAAAGACAAATATAAGAAATTTGTTGGGACGTTCCTTTCTCAGCAACACGCTATATTGGATTTTGAGTGTAGTGACAAGTTAGCAAGAGTCTTTAGAGTGTCGTCCAGAAGCAACGCGCCATATTAGCGCCTTGATGTGGTGTCAAATAGGCAAGAGTTTCCGCATTTATGTGGACGGGTGCGGATAAGGAAGTTAGTCCATAAATATAGAATTCGTCTAATCACTTGGAATATAGGATCCTTAACCAGTAAGTTAGGAGAGATAGGAGAAATAATGATCAGATTAATATTATGTGTCTCAAAAAAACTAAGTAGATGGGGGAGAAGACTAGAGTAGTAAAATCTTATAAGTTTTGGCATATAAATAGAGATAGAATTAAGAATGGGATAAGAATAATTGTTCATAAGGATTTA
The DNA here is from genome assembly GCA_037126225.1 of Dillenia turbinata. Taxonomy (NCBI): domain Eukaryota; kingdom Viridiplantae; phylum Streptophyta; class Magnoliopsida; order Dilleniales; family Dilleniaceae; genus Dillenia; species Dillenia turbinata. Next base: position 8,080,314 of record JBAMMX010000012.1, read on the forward strand.
CGAGAGAATGTAGTGGAAATAAGAAAGATGAGAGAGAATTTTATTTATCAAGTTAGTGGAGAAGATATAATTAATATAGTCAGTGTTTATACATCTCAAATAGATATAAATACAATTAGTAAACAATAGTTCTGGGAAAATTTAGATTGAAAAGAAATTATTTATCGGAGGAGATTTAAATGAACTTGTAGGTGAAAATAATGAAGAATTTGAAATCGTATATAGAAACTTTGGCTTTAGTAGTAAGAATGAGGCAGCAATTCCATTTTAGAGTTCGCTACAATATTCGATTTGATACTCTTAAACACTTTTTTCAAAAAAAAAATCACATAATTATATATAAAAGTCAATTGAATACTAGCTAAATAGATTTTTTTCTCACCAGAAGGGGTGATAGAATGATCCGTAAAAATTGCAAGATTATATCATAGGACAGTATAGCAACTCAACATAGACTTTTAGTTTTAAATGTGCGTGCAAAAGAAGTATAGACGATTGTGGAGTCAAGAATTAAGTGATAGAATCTGAAAAAAGAAAAGACGACGACTTTTAAAGGCAAATTAATTCAAGTAGCAATTTAGTCCGCTAATAATGATTCAAAAATCATATAGATAGAAATGTCTAATAATATTAAGAATATAGATAAGAAAATTCTTGGTGTATTCACTGGTTGGACTCCAATAGGCAAAGAGTCATGATGATTGAACGAACAAATCCAAACTATTATATGAACTAAATGAAAGTGTTATAAAAACCTTAAAAGTAAGCGAGATAGCGATATATTTGAAAAATACAATATTGCAAAAAATAAGATGAAAATAATAATTCACTAATCAAAAAATAAGTTGTATAACGAATTATATAAGAAATTATAAACTAAAGATGGAGTATAAGAGATTTACGGAATTATGAAACTAAGGGAGAGAAAGAGAAAAAACCTAAATAGTGTTAAGTGTATTAAAAGTGAGACAATAGTGTCCTTGTAAGGAATGATGACATAAAAAATTGGAGAGATTATTTTGATAATCTCTTTAACGTTGAAGGTACAAGAGATATTGGCGATATCACATTACCTGTAAAGGAGATCAATAGGGATTTTAAATGCAAAATTAGCTCCCATGAAGTAAATGAGGCTTTAAAGTATAGAGTCATAGGACCCGATAGCATCCCTACTGAGGTGTAAAAGTATTTAGGTGAAGTGGGAATAGGAATATTAATGAATCATTTTAACAAAATCTGACATACAAAATAAATACCCAAATATGGAGGGAAAGCACACTTGTATCACTATATAAGAATAAAATAGACATACAAGAATGTTTCAATTACAGAGAAATTAAACTTATGGTCATACTATAAAGTTGTAAGAGAGAATGATGAAGCATAGATTGATATAGGAAGTAAATGTGTCTCAGGATCAGTTTGAATTCATGTTAGGATGATCTATCACCGAAACCATTCACTTGCTAAGACATTTTATGAAAACGTTTAGAGTACAGAAAAGAAACTTGTATATGGTATTCATTGATCCAGAAAAAACATATGATAGGGTTCTTAGATTTATATTGTGGTGGACATTGACAAAGAAGGGAATCTCCTTGAGATACGATGATCTCATCAAAGATATATGAGAGAGCTATTATTCATGTAAAAACCTGCGGGGGTTTAAGTGATGGCTTCCCCATCAACATTGGGTTTCACCAAGGTTCGACATTAAGTCCCTTCCTTTTTCTAGTAGTGACGGATGAAATCGTAAAAAATATCCAAAATAAAATACAATAGCGTATACTTTTTACATATAATATAGTATTGGTCGATAAAACTAGAAAAAAAATATTAGTGTTAAATTGAATTTATGGAAGGATATATTAGAATTCAGAGGATATAGATTGAGTCGGACAAAAACTGAATATATAATATGTACATTTAATGGCAATCATCAAAACAATAAAAAAATGATGAAGTTAAAAGGACAAGATGTATCAAAAAGTGAATATTTTAAATATCTTGAGTCCATTATTTAAAAAGATGACAACATAGATAGGGATATGAATTCTAGGATCCAAACGATTTTGATAAAATAGAGAAGTGCATCTGGAGTTCTTTGTAATTGCACGATACCATTGCAAGTGAAGGAGAAGTTTTATAGAAGTGCAGTGAGACTTATATTATTGTATGACACTAAGTGTTATGTTATTAAACAACAACAAGAGTATAAAATGACTATAACTGAAATGAAAATACTCAGATGGATGTATGGTAATATTAGAAAAGATAAAACTAGAAATGAAAATATATGTACTATGTTGGAAGTGAGTTCAATTGTGGATAAAATGCAAGAGTATTGCCTAATGTGGTTTGTAACGAAAACTCCAAGATACACCAATTAGAAGCGAGATCTTAAATGGAAGAGAGTTAGTGAAACATTGGAGTAAGCTATTGAAGACCTGGATGCAAATTATCTTTAAAGGTATGAGTGTCAAGAGTTTAATTAAGAAAATGACTTTAGATAGAAATGAGTAGTATAAGAGAATCCAAATCAATTAAATCATCTCTCATTATTTTAAGTTTCTATAAATAGTTTATTTTTATTTCGTATTATTTTCTCTACTTTTGTTTTCAAATTTTAATTTTATATTCTTTTTTCTTTCTGCTATATTTATCTTTTAAACGACCAACTTTAAAATTTGAGATTAAGACTCAGGTTATTGTATAAACTTCTATTTAGTGAATTTTGAATCCTATTATGTTTCTATATTTATTGGGGCACTTTTTAGAAGGTTTAGAGTGCCGTTAGATTGTTGTAGCACTTAAAAATATGCCTTGTTGAGGTAAAATATGAATAGAGTGAATGATTTGATGAATAAATTTACTCTTAAGTTATTTGCAGTGAAGACATGCATGCCTAGATTTCTTCTTTCCATGTTATCTTATTCTTTTTGTTCTCTACATACTTATTGATCAAAATTCTTACCAACTTTTGAACAGCTAATTATTCTCTACAGTTTTCAACCACAAATTCTAAGGGTTTTTTTTTTTTTTTTTTTTTTTTTTTTTTTTTTTTTTCACACATTCTTATGCTACAACACTTTCATAGCTTTTGTCCACAATTCTTCCAAATGTAGGCAATCTACCTTAGTTGTCCCATATCGCTTATCCATCTCCATGATGTGGCATAAGCATGTGGATGATGACCTGGAACTTTTACACTTTTCATCTTGGTACACACTAGGAGAAGGATCAGCCACTTCATAGTTGAAGGACCAATGGTGCTCAGCTTAGCTATTTCTAATTTGAGTGTGACAATAGTTCTTGTCGAAGCCATAGATAGACTCACCATCCCCTTCAAAATTTTCAATTATGGTCAAACAATAATTATAAATATTGAACAAAATACCAATCTCATTGTGGTTCCACAATCTAATACACTTTGTCATAGACAACTATTAAGGCCACACTTGGTTACAGAGTCAGATGGCACAAAAAAAGGATAAATAAATAATGTAACACATCTTTATATGTTTAGTGCAAATATATGTGTAAGATAGAAAAGAGGGTAAGGGAAGGGGAGTGAAAGGTCGTAATGTTAGTCTCTTTAGGAAAGATCACCTTAAGGACCCTTCATGAAAAACATGAGGCTCGCTGCCTAACATAAAGCAATGCATCTAAATTCTGCAGTTGTTTTTCTAAGTTTACCCACACCCACACCCACACCTTCCTTTCTTCTTGTACCAAGAGATGCGCCTAGACTAACATCAATTAGATGCATGACAATGTAAAATGCTACTCATATGTATATTTTGATTCTTCCAAGGTGGAGTTCCTATCAAACAAATTGCTCCAAAAGCTTAAACTCCTAGAAGATTGTAATACTCAACCTTGCGTAGAAGTTCATCAACAATGACTATAGGAGTAACCTGGATACATGGAACATTTTACTGGGGGTGAAAGGAGCTTAGCAACTTCCAAACTTAGAACATCTGTTCTCTGACACTATTTAAGCAACAGTTGCTATAAAAGGTTCAATCTATCAATTTAACCTTTTGGAGAAGTTGGTCGTCTTACAATCCCCATGAACTCATAGCTCAGGATTAACTCTTTGAAATTTTACAATTAAGAAATGGAGACACAAAATCAAATGTTTTCATCAAGCAATGGTATGTCCAAAAAGAAAAACCAGAGAACACAAGTATCATTACTCTACCTATGCATTTCTAAACTATGACACAACTTGATTTTCAAGTACCTGAAGAACCAAACCAAATTGATTAATATAGATCGGGTTGGTTCGAGTTTCCATGTGCATAGTTCAATTCTAGGTCCATTTCTAAGAACCAACCTCGGCCCACTGTTTTATACTTGGGTTTTAATCAGTATCACTAGTAAAAACCTTAATGTAGGGGTGTAGCTTAGTCCGCGAGTGCCTGAAGAACCGAATCAATCAACTCAGACTCAACTGTTTATTGTGCACAGTTCCCAGGTCCATTTTTTAATAATCATATATTAGGGTTCATTTTGGGGTTTGGATTGACCATTTTGGTTAAATTCCATCCCAAGTATAGTGCACTTTGAAATAGGGTTTATTTTGCATTAAAATATCATATAACAATTTTAAGTCAAGGTTACCAGAAGCAACAACAATAGTATTTAAAAGAAACTATTAACTAGAGATTGCAACAAAATGATAACAATTAACACAATTAAATTTTAATTTTGGAGAAAATAATAACTTAAAAGACAGATCAAATCAAAAGTAGTACAAAGTCATTTCCCTTTTTCGTCGATTTCTAGCACGCATTAGATAACTATTTTACAATCCAATCCAAGTTGCCACAGAAATGCTTCGAATGAAAGTCGCAAGAATGTAAGACGAGATCGTGAAGAGAGAGAGAAAGAGAGAGTACCGGATCAAACCGGAAGAGACAGAAAGAGAGAGAAGATGGGTCGATTTTTGTACCCTGGGTTTTGAGGATGTTAGGGTTTTGGTGCCCGGAAAAGAAGTTGGGGAAATCGCCTGCAGGTCGCCGTCCCGGTTTTTGCGTTGTTTTTGCCTCCGAAGACCCGAAGCTTTTCACTCACTAGGGAAAAAAATGTTAAAAGCCAATTAGTTGCAAATGTAATAAAATATACCACAATTAACAAATAAAGTAATTGATGATAAACAATCCATTGGGCTCAAGACTTGCCCACGATGCATTGAACGGTGCTCAGTAGCCCAACCGCTTAATCAGTCGGTGGTCGCTTGATCGACTAACCGTCTGGCTCAAGAGCTTGTCATCATCAAGAGGTTTTAAACCCTCCAAACCCCCGACTCATAGGATATATCATTTGAACCATGTTATTAATATGATATCTATCTTCTAAATAGGTAGACACGATTCATATTTTCCATGAGCACATCGACCATGTTCTGATCGGTAGACAATCAATTGGTCACAACACTTGCTTGGTGTTCGATGATCATCACTCGGTCTACTAAGACAAATATATATTTCTCCTACAAATACGAATAGAATCTCCCGTAAACAAAAGGAAAACCCCCAATCATGGTGTTAGAGGTGAGTTTTAATTCCACAAATTTAAACTCCTTTTAACTCGAACAGTTACTCTATGAGATGATTCAAAACCTATAAAAGATTGTCGGAGGATATTCCGACAGTGAAGGTTCCGACGCTCAAGTTAGAAAGAACGGTTTTCGATAAAAATGAAATATATTGAAAGTGAGAGAAAAGGATGGAGAGCTAATTACCCTGTGATTTGTATGTTAAGTGTTTTGTCTCAAATAGCGGCTCTCGCACAAGGTAACTATATGTACATCATGAAGTCAATCGACCAGGTATGCATACGTACTCTTTGAACTAGTACGAATCGCATTGGAGTTTTCTTTTAAACTGTTCTTCCCTTTCGAAAATCACTCTTTAAATTGAGCGTTGGAACTTTGCTCACTAGAGCACCCTCTAATAGTTTTTTGTAGGTCTCATCGATTGAGATCAACAAATGGCTAAACCCTACTGTTCGAGTTAACAAAGCCATTATCTGTGAAGTCAAACCCACCTCTAACAGACTAACGTCGTTTATGAGAACCGGCTAGAAAGAAGTTTGTCCCACACCACTTTGTCAACCGAGAATGCCTTCGTGAAGAGTAACTAGAGCCACTTTCAGAGCCACGTCTTTGATGGATAAGCACACGACCACCCCAACAAACGCTGCACCACCTGCGGCAGATAACCATATAAGAATTCCTGTTGTTATGGGCCTAACTTAGGTCCAATCTCTAACTAGTTACCAAAACCACCCAGCACCACTTGTCCCTCCTACCTCTCTATAAAGGGCTACTAGACCTCTAATGGGGAGGTTGGAATCTAGGCTACAGAGAATGAGAAAACAGCTAAAAGAACTCAGCCGTGCCCTCTGACTAGAAGCCCATCCTCCTCTCATGGATCGGGTCACATGCGTACACGGAGACTCGAGTCTAGGGAAACTCGAAATCCCTCGGTGACTTCTCAATGTGACCCAGACGATCTAAGAAGACAAGTTGAAGAACTAGTGGAAAACAAATTAAAACATGCAAATGTGGGAAGAGATGAGCCCGTTTAGTACCCCATTAAGCTCTCGCCTTTTGATCCCAAGATCTTTTCTAATCTGATACCTTGTGATGCACTTCCCCGCCTTTAGAGAGATATGATGGCATTGTTGACCCCAGGGATCACATTGCCCACTTTTATCACTGTAATGATTACAAGAGACATATCGGACGCTGCCATATGCAAACACTACCCGACGACCCTTAAGAGTAATGTACTGACGTGGTTCAATTCGCTCCCCCCATTTAGTATCAAAAGCTTTTCCCAACTATGACAACAATTCAAGACGCACTTCGTCATCAATAGAGGGCCTCGACATCTCTCCTCTCGTTGTGATAGAGAGATGATAAGCCACTGAGAGACTTCTTCGAGAGGTTCAAGGTCAAGATAATGAAGTTTTCGGCCTAGATAACTCTATAACACTAGTAGCGCTGCTCACAGAACTACGACCATCCAAAATAAAGACATTCATCACTAAGAATCTCCCATCCTCTATCCAAGACGCACTTCGTCATCAATAGAGGGCCTCCACATCTCTCCTCTCGTTGTGATAGAGAGATGATAAGCCACTAAGAGACTTCGTCAAGAGGTTCAAGGTCGAGATGATGAAGTTTTCGGCCTAGATAACTCTATAACACTAGTAGTGCTGCTCACGGAACTACGACCATCCAAAATAAAGACATCCATCACTAAGAATCTCCCGTCCTCTATCCAAGAGTTTTATACCTATGCAGAGAAATACATCATGGCAGAAGATGCTGAAACCTTTGATATGCGGCACAATTGACCAATTCAGAAAGAGCACAGCCATTCATCTCAATAGTCCCCACCTAAGAGGGCCCGCCAAGAGCCCCCACAATAATGAAGGTTCACTACTTACACCACTCTAAACAAGGCCCCTAGCCAAGTACTCCTCTAGATTTGGAACAAGCCTTATGTCAAGTGGCTTTCTCATTCCAGAGGACAATCTTAAGAAGGATAAGACTAGATATTACCACTTCCACTGAGGCTACAGTCATCTCACTAATAAATGTAAGAAACTAAGGGATAAACTTGAATTCCTCATTCGAAATGGTTAGCTTCAAAGGTTCATCAGTGTTATGCCCTGATCCTCGATCCGAGGCCGTAAACAGCCGCCCGTTACCCCGTACGCTGCCCATCACAGGATACACATACCAAGACAACGAAGGCTAAAATAATCACCTGCTCAAAACTGTTTAAAACCTGTTTTTCCTCAAAAACATCATTTCCCAAGTAAAAAATGTAAAATACAAGACAATGCCACAATGCATAATTATACAATGCTGATGAGAGTTTCAATTACATTACATAACAACATTTTAGTTATCCCGATAAATGTGTACCATGGTCATTCTATAGACCTCAAATGTACATCATCATCAAATACATCACCGCGGAAGAATGGTCGATACCATACCCAAGTCCAAGGTTTCCAAATGTGAATCAAGTGTATCGAACTCTCTCAACATGTCTCCCTGTCAAGTCTATAACTATAATTAAAGATAAGTGAGTGGTGAGTATTATTGAGAAATACTCAGTGAGTGAGGAGATCGATAATATGTTCTTAATAATAAGTGTGAATATGGAGTGTCAACATACATTTCAAAACCATAATGATATCAAAACCAAACATGTTAGTTCCAAAAATCAAGTGATCACATATCACACATCATAGTATTAAAGTATGCATCCATTTACATTTTCAAATCATTTAGAGTTTGCCAAGAAAATAATCCCGACGAAGGTCTATCCCAACCAATGACGAGCACGTTGGGGGTTTTTCATATGCAAGTATATAGATATAAATTTTAGCTCTCTACCCCAACGTTGGTCACGGGTCTCACCAAGTGCTAGACAGTGGCTCACGCATGTCCTCTCCTTTCGGTTCAACTTGACTAGCCCGTGTCTATACGCATATAAATAATCAACCATGTATAGAATCTCGCCTGGAGCTAGACAGTGGCATCACATATGACCTCCCCAATTTGGTTCATTCAGCCGTAACTATACATATGGCGTTTGGGGGATACCTCCGGCTGACACGTATCCGGACATAATGGGTGCCACTGCCAAAGTCCTTCGTAGCTACGGAAATCCATCAAGGATATTATCACATCATCATATTATAGGTAGTCATCCGGCCCACATATATCATCAAATCATATCAAATCCACGTGCCAATATATTTCATCAAATCATTTCAAATCAATGTACCAATGTAATGGTAGCATATAAATCATGTCAAGATTTCAAAAAGTGGCACGATATCATTTCATTTCAAACCGTGGATACATAATATTCAAATCAATCATTTGGGACACTCTAATAAATCATAAAAGAACATTTATAAAACATAATTCAAATCATATGTTTTCACACATGCCATGAAATATTGCATTTGAAACTGTAAAACATGAGTTTCGTTCAATCGAAAACACAGTGTCAAAATCCCACTCACTATACTAGGAACGATAGTCACTCCCGGACATCTCTGCAGTGAATGTTCTGTCTTGTTCCACTTTCGGCAACTCCTAAGGGACATAACTAAGTATCCACCATCATCAATATCAATTCTTTCAAGAAAACCCAAAACTCTAACATTGAATACCCAATCTTTCTCTCACTTACGATGACTCAAAACCCACCAATTCTTTTTCATTAAATTTCAGCATAACTCCAAGATCATGAAATAGAAAAAATAAACCCAAACTATAATTAAAAATATTACCTACATTTCAGTCTCCGATCTGTCTCAAGTCGAATCATGATCAAACCCTAGATTTTCTCTCATTAGAAATCTCAACTTTCTCACTAGTTTTAACATGCTAGAGGTTGTGTCATGAGTTTTGAAAGTTTTAGAGTGTGGGTCTAGAGATATTTTGATTGATCCTTGGAAGAAATAGAAAGAAAGAGAGAGAGAAGGTGTGAATCGAGAGAGAAAAGGAAGAAGAAGAAAAATGAAGTTTAGCCTTCATGAGTTCTAATGTCCTACCACTGCTCTTCATTTATAACTCATTTTCAATATTTACCTAGTGGTCTCCATCCTTTCCAAATTTGTACAAATATCCCATGTGATCTCTTGAGTTGTTAGGAAAGTCAACACAATAAATTTGAATTTGCTCATAGTTTTGTCCGGATGATAAAATGTGTTCCTTTGTAGGATTTCGAATGAGAATTGCAAGTTCATAGGAAGTAAGTAAAGTTTGAGCATTTTCAAAATATAAATAGAATATAAATTTTATATAATATAATTGAAGTTGTTGGATAGTCTAGTGGCAATATATCTTTTTGGAAGTATGGATGGTTGGAGGTTCAAGTCGGAGCCAAAATACGATGAAAAGAGAGAAATTTCTTGATTTCATGCTACAAGACCAAGGGCATTCTTGGGTTAATCGAAGGGACTTGTGAGAAATTTACAAGTGTTCAGATGTTTCAATTTCAATACCAGTTTGTACCGATTAGACAAGTATTTGAGAAATTTGAAGGAATGTCCAAAAAAAAAAAAAATGGAGAACTGATGGCTCTTATTGAAAGGCAGCATGCTGGCGGTGCCGAACAAAGATGGAAGGTTAAATGTTATCACCGAAGAGCATTATTAAAATGGTGCCGATCAGTAAATAGAGGGACACAGACTCCTCAAAATTACAAGTGTATACTGACAGGCTCCTGATAGCACCAAGAATTTATTGTTAATAGTACCGAATAGGATTTATAAATATCCAAAGGGAAATGTAACGGGTACTGTTCGGTCAATACCGAATGAAGGAATATTTGAGAAAATTTATGACCAAATAGATTGGCAAATACCTGAAGGGAAATGAAACAGACTGTCCGGTCAATGAAGAAAATTATGCCGTGCAGGAGCAAAATTGGAAGGCACCGATAAGAATTATTTAAAATTTTCAATTTTAGGTGCCGAATAGAAATTACCCAACAGTGCCGAAGAGAAACGGAAGATGCCGATTGGAGATTGGAAATGCTATTTGGTCAATGGACCGATGAGAAATAAATATTTAAATATATCAGTGAGGCAAAGATACCAATATGTCTATGAAAATGTTCCAACACCTGGAATTTTGAAAAATATGAGAAAGTCACTGGTAGGTAGATATCAATCGAGATTTCAATTATAATCGACGGTAATATACCGAACAATAGAAACATATAAATAGTCTAGAGATAACAATCTCCCAGGAACAGTCTCTACCGAACAAGTCAATACTCTACTAACCAATCACTTAAAATTTAAAACATCTACCAATCAAATACTTGATAAATTTTCTTAACAACCTCAAGGGCAGAATTTCATATTTCTATTAATTATTTCTCACTCACTTACATAAAATAAAATAAAATAAAATATAAAATTTTTAGATTCTTCATTTCAGAAGAAAAAGTCAAACATTGGACTTGTCCGGTATTACAATCAGTGCAGAGAAAGAGGGCATACCCCCTTAAAGCTCCCATAATTTGAAATGAGAGAATGAACAAGTTGACCAGCCTGTCCTAGGAAATACCCTTAACCGACCAGATAGGGTGATCCTCTAAGTGCAGAGTGGGTATGACCCCTCACAACCTTACCTCTTGGCCCATATTCTTTAAGCATTGGATCGATGTGACCGAGTATACGCACGGACAAATGAGAAGAGGTACCTAGTGGCCCAATCTTTCAAAAGACAAAGCCGTCCAGCTCCACATCCAAAGAGGTCCTTGCCACCCATACCGAGAAACCACCCAAAAAGAAGAGGCTCATGATCTGGTTCAGTGACAACGACTTAGTAAGGGTTGACCCAAACTGACATGACACCCTTATCATTACAGCCATGATTGGGCAATTCAAAGTTAAAAAGATCTTTGTCGATCAAGGGGCCGGCTGCAACCTCCTCTACTGAATGCCTTCCAATAGATAGGTTTTATCCCATCTCATTTATAGTCTCATGTTTGTCCCCATCAAGGGACTCTTAGATGAATGGATATACCCTAAAAGCATCAACTCATTGCCCTAGACCCTTGGGACTCCACATGACAACTTCGACCACGTTCAACGTGGTTAAGCTCCCCTCGCTCTACAATGTCATCTTGTGACAACTTGGTTTAAATGATTTTGAGGTACTACCGAGCACGAAATACATGAAAGTCAAGTTCAAAACCTCTGATGGAATTGGAATGTTACCCTATGATCTGGAAACCCCGGTGCTTCCTCCTGAGTAAGCTCTAAACTTTTCTCTCCTTATAATTGCTCCTATAGTACCCCTTGATAGGTGACCTATGTTACCTGGTCTTAGCACTTGACCTACTTGTTATTGATTTGTTTTTAACGATGTGTTTCATTCCCTTCTGTGAGCTGATTATATCAAGTTTATTCTTCCAAACGGAGTCAATCGTCAAGGATTTATCTCCCCGAACGGGCCATAACGCCCAGTCTTCCTAAACGGAGTCAATCGTTAGGGATCTATCTCTCTGAACAGGCCATTGACGCCCAATCCTCCCAAATGGAGCCAATCGCCTGAACGGAGTCAATAGTTAGGGATATATCTCCCTGAACGAGCAATTGATGCCCAGTTCTCACAAACATAGTCAATCGTTAGGGATCTATCCCCTCGAATGGAGCATTGTCAACCAGTCCTCCCGAATGTAGTCAATCGTTAAGGGTCTATCTCATTGAACCAGAGAGTGTTGCTCTGTCCTCCAAAGTGGAGTCAGTCGTTAGGGATTTATCTTCCTAAACGAATACACACCGCCTGGTCTATCAAGTGAAAGAGCCTATCGAATAAAGCTCGTGAACTCTCCTATCAAATGGCTCAAGAAAGGAAGTCTTACTATTAGATGAGCATGTCACCAACTGAGGGATGTGTCTCCTCGATAACACTTTACCCACCAAGGAGTAATTCAACTGACACAATGTGTAAGCCATGATGAAAATGAAAGAGCATTTTATTAAGCGGGATCCACAGTGTCCGGGGAATGGTGCTTACCAACCCTACATGATGAAAGATCTCTATAGCATACTGGAGCCTCTCCAGTAGCTTGTATCGAGTGCACACATGATTGTCATAGTTTCTCATGATAGTAGCCCCTAGCTCGGTTATCTTTCACTCGGCAACCTAAAGAGATTGGTCACACACCTTGGCCAGCCTCTTTGCAGCCTATAAAGAGGCCTTATGAACCATAACCTCTGCCTTCAACTTTTCGACCTGATGGAGTGCTGCATCCCGTTCGGCCCTCAACTACTCCATTGTCTTGTTATGAGCACTCACGATGGTTGTAGAGGACCTCGCCTCCTCAAGCTCCGTTTCCTTTTATGAATAGGCCTTCTCCAATCGAGAGATATCATTCATTGTTTGGTCAGACCGATGCCTCATGTGATTCTGCGTCTGCTTTCTCCGTCGTTTTTGGAACTTTGCTAGGACCATGGTTTGAAAGCATTAGTCAGTAGGCCGAAAAAGGAAAAGCAGGTGAACACTGAGAAAAAGAAGAATACCGTTAAAGTTATTGAAAACAAGGTCTTGTTGCCCTGTTTAAGTGAGAGCTTGTTCAGCTCCAACTCTAAATAAGAGAATTCTAGCTGATCGGCTATCTGCTTCCCACCAACAACATCCATATAGCTATGACGATTGTCCCCAGTATAGATCGTCACCGTCCCTCACTCCTCCGAGCCTCGATGCTTATCGAAAGAATGAATAGGGATTGTGTAGGGAAACACCTCCTCCTTAAGCACCATATGCTTACCCTTGACCCAAGACACTATTGGAATAGCAGTGGATAGCCTCGTACTAGGTCCCTCCTTCAACTCGGGGCCAGCAACTTCAAGATGACCTAGGGGAAGTCCCCTTGCCTCTGCCGAAGTCTTAGGAGTATAACCTTCTTCTCTTACTAAAGAGCCCTCACCAATTACATTGCAAGGCCATCGGATCTATGCCCGCTACCGTTAGCCTCCACCAATTCATCAGTGGTCAGTTGAGCAAGCTTTTGAGTGACCGGGGGCCTCTCTTTTGGACTCTTACCGGTCTTCTTCTCAGGAAGCTTTTACAATTGCACTTGCCTCTTCTTGACTCTTAAAGAGGCGAGTGGGGTCGAGTTAGGCAAACGAGCCTTAACAAACTCTCAGTTTCCCCAAGGGCTCTCTCTACTTTCGCCTTCATCTAACGATCAATGGTAACCCACCTTAAGTCCTCCGCCGCGGCAGAGTACAAAAAATCAACGGTCCTCTTCTTTTTCTTTTTCTTTTTCTCAAGCAAGTGGGGTTTCTTGATTGCCCTTTTCTCCCTGAGCAATAAACCCACTAGTGACAACATCTTATTTTCTAAGAGACGATCAACCCAAATGCTCCTCTAAGACGCTTGGTAATAATCAACAATGGATCGGATGAAGCCAGAGTTATGACAAGACTGACAAGGTTTCAACCCAAGCAGCTAACTAGCATTAGGTGTTGGAAGCTCCAACATCAAGCCCTTCTCTAAGAAGTCAACAAACAAGTACTTGTACATGTAGCTCTTGTTAAAGGTTTCACTATAAAAGAGCCTCCACTAGGACTCTTTCCAAGTCTGCAAGCAAAACTAATCCTTAGTGGAAGCTTTCATTCTGCACTTCTTCGGTGAGAGTATGGAAGCCATGACTTCAAAATCAAAATGCAAGCAGCAAAAACTCATGTGAGAGATTACTGCAACCACCAAGCACCAAGCGATAGGAATCAACAAAGTAGAAAAGATGTTCCAATGTATCAGAACCCTAGCGATTGTGCCAATATACGGTACTTTTAGATCATACTTCACCTACTGTTTGTACATCTGGACTCGGCTCCTCGAAGCCATGTTGGTTCTGTCAGCCTCCGTCACTAACATGACTTCAAAGTTATCCCCCAACAGCATATCACTCCTAATCTCACGTAGCTCTTCCAACGACATAGTACTCCTAATGTCTCCAATGCTAGGAATATAACCAGATGATGGATCCTTTGCCTTTTTCTCTTAGAAAATCTCCATGGAAAGCTGAATCACCAATGAAAATTAACTATAAAAAAGTGGAATTGATAGTGGAAAAACCAATCATGAGACGTGCACCATAAGAAGTGTACGAAGATGGTTTGTGGCCATTGAAATGGCACGTACCCCATTAAATGCCTTGATTCGCAAGATTTGAAAAGTCTCTTTAGACTGTACTCCTAACTTTCCTTCTTTAAAACAACAACAGGACTGGAGCAAGTGATGATACATAGTCGAAACGGTCCATTGGGCCCAAGACTGGCCCATAATGCATCGAATGACCCTCGATAGCCTTATTGTTCAATTAGTCAGTGGTCGCTTGATAGACTAGCCATCTGGCTTAAAAGCTTGTCATCACCAAGAGGCACCCTTCGAACCGCTAGCTTATGGGATACATCAATCGAAACATGTCATCAATATTGTATCTATCTCCTAGACAAGTAGACACAGCCCATACTCTCCAGGAGCACATCGACTATGTTCTGATCAGTAGATGATTGATTGTCACAGCACTTGCTTGGTGTTCGATAATCGTCAATCAGTTTGTTAAAGCAAATATTTACTTCTCCTACAAATACGGGTAAAATCTCCTGAAACAAAAGGGAAACCCCTAATCATTCATGGCCACCTCGACTTTCCTAATTGACAACCATTAAAATCTTTAAGAATCTTTTCATTAAGATCCTCATAATCTCGAAACACTTCCACAAGGAAATTAGGGTTTTGACATCCCATTGGTATGCATCTCTTGCATGAGGTAACCATATATACATCATGAAGTCAATCGACTAGGTACGCATACGTATTCTCTAAAGTAGCACACATCGTACGAGAGTTTTCTTTTAATCAGTTCTTCCCTTTCGAAAACCAATCTCTAACTTGAGCGTCGAAGTCTCCTATATCGGAACACTCTCCTATAGTCTTTTATAATCTCATTGATCGAGATCAACAGACAGCTCAACCCTACCGTTCGAGTTAGCATAGTCATTATCTGTGGAGTTAAACTCATCTCCAATATAATATTTATCATGTCTAAGATTTTAATTTTTAATTTCATAATATATAAGATCTTAATGAACTTTATCTAATTTCCTTATTAACTTAATGAAATTTTAGAAAAATGAAGAAAAAAGAAACAAGAAATGAGAAAGAGAAAGATTTATAGATGAACTTGTCATTATAGAAGTATAAGAAAAAAGAAGAAGGAAAAAAAGAAGGAATAGGCAAAAAAGTTTATTGGCAATCATAGTCGATAGAACTAGAGAGAGAGAGAGAGAGATTTGATGAGTTAGATAATGAATCATTAGAATCAAACCACGATCAGAGAGAAGAAAACTTTAGGCCAATGAATTACAACTCAACTGTCATTATTCCTCTCTTCTCAAATATCTCGAGTTCCAGTCTTCCTATGTAACAAAAAAGAGAAGAAAACTTTAGAAAGAGAAAGAGAGGTTTATCAATGATCTTGTCGTTGGGAAAGAATAAGAAAATAAAGAGAGGAAGAAAAAGAAACACAAACATAAAAGCTTATTGGCAGTTGTCATTGATAGAAACAAAGAGGTAAAGAGAGAAAGATTTGACCAATTGTAAAGGAGTAGTTAGAATTAAATGATGGTGGTAGAGAATGAAACTTTAGAATGCTTAAAGAGAGAGGTTGAGGGAAAAAGAGAGAGAGAAAGACTCATCGATGATTGTGTCATTGGAAAACACTAAGAAAAGAGAGAAAGGAAGGGAAAGAAACACAGAAGGACAAAAATGATTGTTGAAAATTGTTATCGATGGAAACAAAGAAAAAAAAAACAAAATGGTTTGAAGAGTTAGATAAGGAATTGTTAGAATTAGACTCTCGTCGAAGAGAATGAAACTTTAAAAAGATAGAGAAAAAAAAAAAAAAACAGAGACAAAGAAGAAAGAGGAAAAGGCTCACCAATGATTATGTTGTTGGAAATGACTAAGAAAAAAAGAGAAAGACAGAGAAGGATAAGCAAGAAAGATTTGACGAGTTAGATAAGGAATCATTAGAATCAAACCATGGTTGAAGAGAAAGGAAGGAAAGAGAAGCACAAGGAAGTTCTTGCAAATTCCATAGAATGAGAAAGAAAGAAAGAGTGCAGGAGAAAGAAAGCCTAAGAGGGAAAGATAAAGAGAGTGAGATGGAATCAGATTGGTTCCAAGATGAGATTAAAAATTGTCAAAGGGGATTTAGTGGAAGGAGAATGGGGATCTACAATTTTAGAGGCAGATACAAAGAAAATGATATGACATAATATTTTTATCATTAGTTTTATCACTAGTTTTAAACCCTATTTTTAAACCCTCGTGAAACAAACAAATCAGATTGTTTTATCACTAGTTTTAAACCCTATTTGGGTGGGTGGTTTCTAGTTTTGTATATGCCCTCTTGTGCTTTGGTTTGTTTGTTTGTTTTTGTTTTAAGTTGTGCCCAATATTAACTTGTTAGAGTAGTGTCCAACTTAGGTTTTGTTGGTATTTTTACTAAGGGGTGTATCTTTTGTGTGTTTGGTTTTCAACATGGAGTTTAGTAATTTAGCTAATAGCTGATAAAATTCGACTAATAATTCAAAAACTTTTAAAAAGTTATCAGCAATTCACAATATGTTTTGACTTTTGACAAATTGATTTGGGATTTTTTTATTTTTTTACTATTTTTATATTAAGGACAACAAATGAATTTAAAATAGTAAAAAATTATTTTACATATCTTACTTTTTTTTTACTTTTTATTATTTTACTTTCTATTTTTTTACAAAATAATATTTAAATTATTATTATGGTATACATTTAGATTAATTAGTTATCTTTTTTAAATAATTGAAAAAAATTATCTTTCTTATAAAATCATAGATACTAATATGATTTTTATCATTTTTTTATAATATATATTTAAATCAATTATCGCTTTATCAATCTTATATTTATAAATTTTATATTTTAATTATAGTAATAATATGAAAAGAAATATTTTAAAAAAATTAAAACAAATTTTTTAGCAATGACACCTCATTGCTCTCTCTATCTCTCTCTCGCGAACCCCTTTGTCTCGCTCAATCTTGGTTACCACTTCCGCCCTATTGTGATTGATTGAGTAGTGCTTTATGCTACTCGATTAGGTAAGTAGTCTCTATCTCTCTCTCTCTCTCTCTCTCTCTCTATATCTTGCTCCAACTAAGGAAACCCAACCTCCTACGGCCTCAGATGTCCCGGATTTGCACTCCTCCCATCGAAACCCTACCCTTACACCTCTCTCTCTCTCTCTCTCTGTATATATATATATATATATATATATATATATATATATATATCTCCTTCACTTAGGAAAATTCACCCCCTACGACCCTCAGATCTACAAAATCCTTCTTCTGCCCTCAGATCTATAACAAAAACCCTTTGACCCAAATCTACCCCCATATCTATCTCTCTTTAGCCTAAATCTATGCCCTCTCATCCCTTTCTTACCTGACGAAAACCTTGTGACTGCAACCTCCCTTCGGCCCAGCTATGCTCTCGTCCCACCGCCGTCGCCACCTAAAATCTAAAATCCACCAGAGACGAAGCCTTCTACTGAAGCCTTCTGCCTCCCTTCGCCTATCCTTTCCACCTCCTACCAACTTTCAGCTGAAGCCTCCAAAGCTCTCCCCGTCTACCCCCTTTCTGCCTTCATTGGTCTAATAATAATAATATATATTATTATTAGTATAAAATATATTATTATGAATTTAAAGTTATTAAAATTTAAAATATTTCAAACTCATAGCGGTCTAGTTAGAATATAAAATCTATTACTTTATTATTTTTATATATATATATAATATCTTAGTTTACTTTATTTTATTTAGTTTCTATTTTTATTTTTATTATTTTTTTAATTTGTTTTGTATATTATTGTTCAAAAAACTTCGTTACGCCTGGTTAAAGGAGTAGGGTTATGGTAAGTCAATAGCCAACATAAAATTTTTTGTCAAAATGAAAAAAATGAGAAAAATATAGAAAAACTTTTGGAACATTTTCTCCTTAGCGATGCGCTACATTGGTCCCCAGGTGTAGTGATTAGTTAATAAGGGATCTTAGGGTGCAGGTGAATAAGCTAGTTCATGATAATAGAATTCGTCTAGACGCTTGAAATATAGAATCTTTGACCGGTAAGTTAGGAGAGATAGAAGAAATAATGAATAAATAAAAGATTGATATCATATGTCTCTAAGAAACTAAGTGGGTGAGAGAGAATGTTAAAATAGTAGAGACTTATGGTTATAAAATTTAGTACACAAGTAATGATAGAAATAAGAATTGGATAGGAATAATTGTACATAAGAACCTACTAGGGTATGTAGTAGAGATCAGGAGAAAGGGAGAAATGATCATATTTGTCAAGTTAATTAATGGAGAAAACACAATTAATATAGTCAGTGTGTATGCATCACAGATAGATATAGATGCAATTAGTAAAAAATAATTTAGAAAAATTTAGATAAGTTTATACCAACCATACTTTTATTATAGGAGATTTAAATGGACATGTAGGAGAAAATAATTAGGGATTCAAAATTGTATATGAAAACTTTGGTTTCGGTAGTAAAATGAAACAGGAGATATCATTTTAGAGTTTGCCACAACATTCGATATAGTACTCATAAATACATTCTTTAAGAAAAAAAGTCACACATAATTATATATAGAAGTGAGTCTAATGCCACTCAAATAGATTTATTTCTTACCAAGAGGGGTGATTGAATACTTATAAAGATTGCAAGATTATACCAAGGGAAAGTGTAGTAATTCAGCATAGATTTTTAGTTTTAGATATATGTGTTTCTAAAAGGCAAAAGAAGTAACATCTATTTATAGAACTAAGAATTAAGTGGTGGAATCTAAAAGAAAAAAATATCGCGACTTTTATAGACAAATTAAGTCAAGTAACAAATTAGTCTGTTAATAATGATCTAAAAAATGTAAAAGATATGTTAAATAATATTAAAAGTATAGGTAGAGAGGTTTTTTGTGTATCTAAGGATCGAGTCACAGTAGGCAAGGAGTGGTGGTGGTGGAATGGGAAAATACAGACTGCTATCTAAATTAAACGAGAGTATTATACGAATCTTAAAAGCAGTAGTAGTAACGATATATATGAAAAATATAAAATGGTAAAAAAAATATAAAAAAGATTATTCACGATTCAAAAAATAAAGTATATAATGAATTATACAAGAAACTGAAAACAAAAAATGAGAAAAAGAAATATACAGAATTACCAAAATAAATGAGATAAAAGGAAAAGATTTAAATGATATTAGATATATTAAGAGTGAAACTAATAGTATACTTATAAGGAATGAGAACATAAAAAAGTGTTTGAGAGATTATTTTGATAATCTCTTTAATGTTGAGAGTTCAATAGATATAGGAAACATTATGATACCCATAGAAGAGATTAATAGAGATTTTAAATATAATATTTGTCCACATGAAGTAAAGAAGACCTTAAAGAGAATGAGGAATAAAACCATAGGATCTGACGATTGAAGTGTGGAAATGTTTGAATGAATTTAGTATAGTAATGTTAACAGAAATTTTCAACAAACTTTAGTAAACAAAAAAAATGCCCCTAGTATAGAGGGAAAGTATAGTTATACCAATATATAAAAATAAATGAGACATATAAAATTACTCTAATTACAGAGAAATTAAACTTATGAGTCATATTATAAAGTTATGGGAGAGAGTGATAGAGTATAAAACGAGATTGACGATAAATTTGTCTCAGAATCAATTTAGATTTATATTAAAAAGATCTGCTATTGAAATAATTCACTTGTTAATACATTTGATGGAGACATTTAAAACACAGAAGAGAGACATACATATGATATTCATTGATTTAGAAAAAAATATATGATAGAATTCCTAAAAACGTATTATAGTAAGTGCTGATGAATAAATGGATCTTTTTAAAATATATTAATTTTATTATAGATATGTATGAAGGAAGTGTAACCAATGTAAGAATTTGTGGCGGTCTAAGCATTAGCTTTCCTATTAACATTGGGCTCTATCAAGGTTCGATATTAAGTACCATCTTTTTAGCAATAGTGATAAATGAAATCACAAAAAGCATAAAGGATGAAATACTATAGTGTATATTTTTTACAAATGATATAGTATTGGTTGATAAAATTAGATAAGATATTAGTATTAAATCAGAATTATGGAGGGTCACACTAAAATCCAAAAGGTTTAAATTGATTAAGTCAAAAACTGAATATATGAGATATGAGTTTAGCGATAATCATCAGGATAATGAAAAAACGATTAGATTAGAAGGAAAAGACGCAGCAAAAATCAAACGCTTTAAATATTTTGATTTCATCATTCAAAATGATAGTAATATAGACGGTGATGTGAATCATAGGATTCAAGTGGATTGAATGAAATGAAGAAGAGTATCTGGAATTCTTTATAATTGCACGATACTACTATATCATTATATTTGAAAGAAAAGTTTTATAGAATCGCAGTAAGACTTGTATTATTGTATGGTACTAAGTATTGAGTTATTAAATAAAAATAAAAATAGAAAATGATTATAAGAGAAATGAAAATATTTAGTTGGATGTATGACAAAACTAAAAGAGATACAATTAAAAACGAAAAGATATGTAATAAATTGAGAGTTAGTTCAATTGTAGATAAAATAAGATAGTATCATCTGAGGTGTTTTGGGCATATGTAACGAAAACCTAAAGACATACCGATGAGGAGAACTAAGAATTTAAATATAGAAAATTTAGTAAAACATAGAAGTAGGCTGTTGAAAATTTGGATGTAAATTATCTATAAAAACATGATAGTTAAGAGTTTAGTTGATGTGATAATTTTGGATAGGAATGAGTATGTAGGAGAATCCACACAAATTAAACCAAAATTCTTGTATTTATTTATTTATTTATTTTATTTTTTGTTATATTTATCTTTCAAAGACCAACTTCAAAATTTGATATTAAAGTTCAAATTATTAATGTTGTAAAACAAACTTAACTAATGTAAACTTTTTTTAGTTATTTTATATTTGAATATCAAGTGATATCAACTAAATAACCAAACATTAATATCAATTAATAATAATTATCATTTAATGATTATTTCGACCTGTCAATCATTAGACATCAATGATAAACTAAGGTGGCGTTTGGTTCGTAGTTATGAATCGGAATCGAAATCAGAATAAAAGTTATTAGAAATCGAAACCATAATCGAATTTCGATATTAAATGTTTGATTTATATTCTGAAATGGATATAATTACCATTATTGATATTTAGTTTGAATAATTTTAAAAATAAGAATCATTTAATTATCAATTTTGTTAATGATAAAAAATATTTTAAAATTAATATTTTTAATATTTTATTTTATTTCTCAAATTAAAACTATATTGATCATCCATTTTATTTTTTTAATCAAATTATTAAAATAATTCTGATTTATTTTAATTATTTAAGGTGAGTTAATTAATTTATAATATTAAGCCTCCTAAAAAAACAATTAAATGACCTGATAATAAATTTATCATCTACGATTAGGCCCATCCAAATTGGAGTCTTCTTGAACCCGGTGTTCAGTGAGAACAACATTGGGGACCAAAGAGGAAATTCTGTAAAGTAGCTGCTTCTGCCATCGTCAATTTCAGAATCTTCTTCGAATTTGTTTTTGGTAAAGTAACCGCCTCGATCCTCGTTGTCGAAAGCGGATTTGGATGAGGCGGCGGAGGACATGATCGACGCTATGCTTGTGAAAGTAGAAGGCAAAGATTGCCATTAACGACGCTCCGAAGAATGCCGCCATGGCTAAATGAAGAGCCGAAGCAGATGAAGATGAAGCAGAAGACGATGAATCCGTTGAATCTCCCCCTGGGTTTTTGAGAGGTTTAGTTTGTGTGTTAATGTGTGCTGTTGAAGAGAGAGAGGGGGGGTGAATGATATGTAAAACCCTTTCGGCAATGAGGAGGGGGAAGAGGGCAGTGTTAGAGTTTGAGAAGAAGTAGAAGAGAGAGGGAAAAAGTGGAAATTTTTTTTCTTGGTTTGAAATTTGGTTTCCATCAACTTCCTTCTATTAACATTTTGAATTTGAATTATCCATCGATTAAACTTGATTAATAAAATATAATTCAATTAATATCATTTTATCTCTTTTAAAAAGATCCGAAAATCAAATCTTTCCCTGCATCACGCGAAACAGAGTGCAATCCCTCAAGCAAACTCCTAAACTTCGCTCCTGATGTCATCGAGTCACTTCACATCAAGCCTAAATCAAGTCCTGGTCGCCAAGGATAAGTCCAAATTTTGTCAAATGGTGACCATAGGTCCATCAGACTTTGCAATTCAGTCGAACAATGGGAAGATTTAGACATCAAAACCATGCATTTCATCCTTTCTAGTTGTTTTCCCAATTTATCACTTCTACTACTTATTTATGACAAGCAACACAAAAACTTTAATATATTTTAATGCGGAAATGGCCTAATAGGTTTCGGGTTCAAATTTGACTAAAATAGCATAAATATATTTTAGGATTTTCAAGAATTATAAAAAGTATTGCAATTGTTGACACTTAGTTTCGAGTTATGATAATCGATAATATTTAATGACTCAAATTAAATATTTTACAAGGGAGGCAAATTTCATAATAATATTTAGAGAGCTATAGCCTTTTGCTATCAATGTCTAGTTCATCCGGTGGTTAAATATTGATACATATTGATTAAAGTTGTGGATTTGAGTCCTATTCATGAAAAAAAATGGGCGCAGAAAAAGTTTTGGCCCTTAACAAATATACTCGAGTTAAATTTAGTTAGATTTAATATAATTATCAAATATGAATGGTTCGAATTTGGCTATTAAGTTGAAAACTTTTGCTTGAATTTGAGTAACAATTTAAAAACTATTGTGAGAATTTAGTCAAACATAATATACTGATGGTTTATAAATATAATTATTGAATACCAACTACAAATGATTTTTAAATTAAATACGGACCTAATTTGAGCAATAGTTTTCAACTTGTTACTCGAATTTGGCCTATAAATTAAATTGAGTATAAATATTTTTTAATTTAACTTTCATGTTAAAAATTTCTAAAGAAAAGAAGCTTACAAAGCTCATAGCTTTCAAATAGTTTTAGTACTAGCATTCAAATAGTTTCAGTGCCATTGCCGTGGAACGACCTGAAATAGAAGAACATTGGGCTATCCAATTCTTTTTCAATTATGAACAATACAATATTTACAAAACTATGAAAATCACATACTGGGGTTTTATGTTATTTCACTTTTAGTAAAATCTTTTGAATTTAAAAA
The DNA here is from genome assembly GCA_037126225.1 of Dillenia turbinata. Classification (NCBI taxonomy): domain Eukaryota; kingdom Viridiplantae; phylum Streptophyta; class Magnoliopsida; order Dilleniales; family Dilleniaceae; genus Dillenia; species Dillenia turbinata. Next base: position 8,104,270 of record JBAMMX010000012.1, read on the forward strand.
CTAAAAGGGTATAAAGATAAAAATAATATGTTCTTAAACATTTTTTTCCTTATTTCTCTTCAAATCTCGAATAAAAAAATTATTTCTTTTCTTTTCTTTCTTAAACTCCCAAATAAAATAATACATCTTCTCTCTCTCTCTTTTTTTTTTTTTTTTTCTCTCTTTAAACCTTAGAGTAAATTTGTCATAAAAAACTCACATCCCGAGTAATAAGTATTTTTCCTTTTATTTTGAAAATTAAATAATTTTTTTTCAATCCAAAATCTTAAACCCACCTTGATCTAAATCTAAGTCTCGAGCATCGCGGGTTAGCTAAACTAAATCAGATGTTGAAAAAATATGTAGGACTTGGTAATCCAATGGACTATCATTAATTACAGGCATTGCAATTATTGTATTTCTTGTAAAAAAGTATTTACTTTTTTTTTCTTTTTAATTTATCACTGTTTGTCATGACAATTAATAAAAAAATATTATTTGTTTAATGCTGAAATAATTTTAGTAAATATGTTTCCTTAGTAAATATGTTTCCAGGGTGAGGGAAATAGTTGCCTCTTATATTTTTAAGAACAAAATTATTTATATATAATTACAAAAATTATGAATTTTTAATCGCAAATATATGCTATATTTTGTACACTAGTATAAATTTTTGACTTCAACCCCTTCTCCTTGGAGGAAAATCGACTCTTTGTGTCTCATGTGTTGCCTCTTTGTTTATAACAATTACATTTTGTTTAAAAAAAAATAGTTTATTTTATTTTCAAAAAATGAAGTAAGAATTTTTTGAATAAATGATGTGAGATAAATTTTCAATAATTATTCGAGTGGCTCAAGAAAAGGGAAAGAGATCCGTTAATTTAGTTAGTTTCTAATTTTTTTTTTATAATTTCTTAATATTTATAGTTTCTTAGTTTCTCTAATTTTCTAATTTTTTTAGTTTTAGTTTCCTAATTTATGAGATTTGTATTCCCTATAAATACTTATAGTATTTCATTATTTTGGCATTCATGATTAATAATATTTTTTTAGAGTAATATTTCTCTTTTTGAGAATTTTAGGGTTTTCTCTTTTCAAACCCTATTGTCTTCCTTCTATCTCTCTCGCGTTAGGTGGTATCAGAGTCAAGACTTTCCCTTGTGATGGCCAACCAAGGCGGTGAAGGTAGTACTCTTTCTTATGTATTCAGAGAGTTGCGAGTTATGATAACTGCATTTCAAATTCTGTCTGTTCAAATAGAACGTCGAATAGAGTGAGAAGAGACAGAACTACAGATATTGAGCAAACCGAGGCAATATAGAAGTTGCAGATGATGCCAGGAGAATCATTTAGGAACCATACGTCAACCCTATGTTATCTCAATAATCTCGTAGGATTTATACCAATGAGGATAAATTTTTAGATGAAAATGTGCAAATTCTGACGATAGCTGAGAAGATAATGGTTCCAGGAATACCTATTTCGAATGATTCTTTTATTGAAACAAAAGACAAACTGGAAGCACTGAATAAAAAGGATGTAGGGAGAGAAAACTATGGAGTTAAAAAATAATTTGAAAAAATACATATATGCTTTTAAAGACAAATTTGATCCATTCAAAGTGTTGGGAAAGATTTTGATCGGTCAGGAAAAGCAATCTCTCATTGAAAGATTTGATGAAACTGATTTAAATGATGGGTTAATGAAGATATAAGATTGGATTTATACTGATGGTGAAGATGTCGCTGTTTCAGAGTTCTAGAAGCATCTAGATTTTTTAAAAATTATTAAAGACTTAATATTTTTTAAATTGAGTGAACTTGCAACAACAGTTGTTTTAATATCTGTCATGCTTAATATATGTTTTTGGGTATAGAAACCAAAAGAGAGAGTTGAGAATATTGTTATAATTCATTAGAGGTATCACTCGAGAGTGAGTTCTTTTCAAGAATGAGGGACTGATATATGACAAATTGTCAATAATTATTCGAGTGACTCAAGAAAAAAAAAAGAGATCTGTTAATTTAGTTAGTTTCTAATTTTTTATAATTTCTTAATATTTAAAGTTTCTTAGTTTCTCTAATTTTCTTATTTTTTTAGTTTTAGTATCCTAATTTTTCTATTTTTTATATTTCTCTAAATTTTTAGTTTTTATAGTTTCCTAAGATTTGTATTACCTATAAATACCTATAGTATTTCATTATTTTAACATTTATGATTAATAATATTTTCTTTAAAAATAATATTTCTCTTTTTGAGAGTTTTAGGGTTTTCTCTTTTCAAACCATATTGTTTTCCTTCTATCTCTACCGCGTTAATAAATCACATATATTCAATAATCATTTTGAATCCGATTAAATCTTTTTCAAATTGGATTGAATTCTTAAGTGATAAAATTCCCATATTACTTATTTTTTTTCAAAACATTGTTTAAGGCTATCAGTACCAACCATTGGATTGATTAAGCGTTAGCAAAGTGAGAATATTTTGTTGACATGCAACAGTGAATTTTCTATAATTTTTAACGGTAATCGATGACTCTTGTGTTTGTAACCGTGAATCTCCCTTCAATGGCTAATATTGTCTACAAGGCAGAATGATAAATTAGTAATGGTAGATAATAATCCAATCCAATAACTACTATCCCATGCCATGAATATTAATACAGATCATAGAAAATCCCATTAAGGAGGCAGACGAAAATATCACACCACATTGATGGCATCCACCAAGCTTCAGATAGTCCATCCCTTATTGGAGTCTATCTGAATCCAATTAGATATATCCTCCTCTCCCTTACCCTTCCTTGCCATCTCTCTCGCTATCTCTAGAACAATTTCCAAGGAGGAGGCGGAGGAGGAGGTGGTGAAGAGAGCATTTCAAAGCAATTGAAAAAAAAAAAAAAAAAAGACACAGGTGAATGGACTCTATAGAGAAGAAGGGTGTCGCTGCAACCTATGAGTTGAAGCCAGAATTGCATTCTCTCCTCCGAGAAAGGATATCGAAGATCCTGTCGCAATGGACGGGGCTTCAGATGGCTGTCCAGAATGAGTGGGGAGGCCGTGACTCGCACCACAAGTCCCAACAACTTGTTCTTGATATTCTTTTTTGGTTCTCTCATTCCAAAGGTTTTCTCATGTTCAACATTAATACAGATGAATGAATTCAGAATCATATATTTTCATGTTGATCTCTATCTTGTTCTTAGATTTGCCCCTTTTTTCTTAATTGGGTGTTTAACAGCACCACATCATGTTGAAGATTTGGAAAGTTTTCTCCATGAAACCTTGTTGCTTTCCTTTAACACAGAGATTGAAGATGGCAGCATAGAAGAGGTCTCCCTCTCTCTCTCTCCCTCTCTCCCCCCCAAATGCAATTTATTGCTGTTGGATCATGGCGAATTTCTTTCATTTTTTATTACGAAAATTTACGTTATTTGCTAAAAAAAATTTGCTTAATAATCAATAAAATTATAACACAAGCTTTTGCTTTTTATGTAATGATTAGGTTGCAGAACAGCTGATGATCATGCATGAAGAACTATTGCGATGAAACAACTAGTCAGTCGCAAAAAGAATCCAAAACAACAATCCTTGTCTCTCCTTTCTATTGGGAAAAGCCTTATTCTCAAATCGGGGTGGTGAAATTTTTCTAAAGTTGTAGCTTAAATTGAGGTCCATTTCTTCTTTAGTTCATGCTTTGTTGGTTTCAGATGTTCCATTGAAGGACGAATGACAGCAAGGCAAAGAGAAAATGCAGCACCCATTCGGACATCAAAATGAAATTCTGATTGCAAGGGGTGAGGCGTAGACAAGAGAGATGATAAAGACCGATTAGAGTTGTATAGGACACCCACACGGCTCATGAAGTGCAGAGAGGGCATTGTTGTTGAAATTTTTGTTTCAACTATGTTTGGATTCTGATGGAGAAATTCTCATGTTTGTTGTTGTTCTCAATCCAATTGATTTTGATGAAATCATTTAAAAATAATTCACTTTTAATGTACTGTTTTTATGAATGAAATTTGGATTATACAAATAAAATCCAATTTGTTGACCCATCCACAATACCAAATTCAGCATAAGGCCTAAGTGACCAAAAAGGAATTTATGATTATCCATCGTACACTTTATTATTATTATTATTTTATACAAGAGTGACTTGAATTTAAACTTATAAGAGACAGAAAAAAATATTAGTTGAATTATGATTTATTGATATTTATCATAAATTTTATTTATTTATTTATTTTTTAGTTACATAGAGACCATAAAAATACCTCAATTTTGAGGAAGATATTTGAGCAAGAATTTTTACCACCCACTCGGATATGCCAACATAGTCACAAACTTTATTAAAACTTAATTTAACTTCTTTCATATGATTTGAATCAATACAAAATGCTATTTTTGGAGATTAAAATAGCCTTGAATTTAACTTCTTTCATATGATTTGAATCAATACAAAATGCTATTTTTGGAGATTAAAATAGCCTTGAATTTATTTGACATAAAATAATTAATCAAATTTTATGTTGCTATTCTAATTAGATGTGAAATTAATCATGCGTGGCAAATACTTGGTTGACCGGGAAAAAAAAAAGGCTTGGGGGCCTGAGGCAAAATTAGGGCACACGTACTCTGTGGGAAGCTTTAACGGTAAAACAACTAGTTTGCGCGCAACTCAGTGATTCCGATCTCCAATTCCAACTTCCAACTCTATAGCCCATATAAAACGAGTATTTGCAATTTCTGAATTTCCTTTCTCATGCTTCTTCTCCGCTACCCTTAAACAATCATGACCCAACCCACCACCACAAATGTCTTCTCTCACTCGCACACCCAATGCACTCGCCTCCCTCCTCGAATCCGCCATTTCAGCGCGCTCTACTCTCCTCGGAAGAGCTACACACACTCTCATCATCAAAAATCTCCAACCCCACATCCCATCTTTCCTCCACAACCACCTCATCAACTTCTACTCCAAACTCGACCTTCCCAATTCTGCCCTTCTTTCTCTCTCTCTAACCCCATCTCCCTCTGTCGTTTCTTTCACTTCCCTCATTTCCGGCCTTGTTCAAAACGGTCATTTCACTTCCTCCCTGACCCACTTCACTAACATGCTCCGTCTCTCCATTTTCCCCAATGATTTCACCTTCCCCTGTGTCCTCAAAGCCTCGGCTACTCTCCGGAATCCGATTACCGGAAAACAGCTTCATGGGGTTGCAATTAAGGTAGGTTTGGATAAGGATATCTTCGTTGGATGCAGTGTTTTTGACATGTACGGTAAGACCGGGCTTGGTTGTGATGCTATGAAGGTGTTTGATGAAATGCCTGATAGAAATGTTGCTATGTGGAATGCTTATATTTCGAATTCAGTTTTGGAGCGAAATCCGAGGCATGCGATTTTCGGCTTTGTTGAGTTTCTAAAGGCGGGTGGTGGGCCTAACGAGATTACTTTTTGTGGATTTCTGAATGCTTGTTCGGATATGATAGATTTGTTGGTTGGGAGACAGTTACATGGTTTTGTTATAAGATATGGGTATATTATGAATGTGTCAGTTTGTAATGGGTTGATTGATTTTTATGGAAAGTGTAAACGGGTTGAGGAGGCAGAGATGATTTTTAGAGAAACGTGTGAAAGGAATGCTGTTTCTTGGTGTTCTATGATTGCTGCTTATGTGCAGAATGATGAGGAAGAGAAGGCTTGTGTGACTTTTTTGAGGGCAAGGAAAGAGGGGATTGTGCCAAGCGATTTTATGGTTTCGAGTGCTCTTAGTGCTTGTGCTGGGCTTTCTGGACTTGAACTGGGGAGGTCGGTTCATGCATTGGCTGTCAAGGGGTGCATTGAGGGGAATATATTTGTTGCAAGTTCGCTTGTGGACATGTATGGGAAAAGTGGGAGTATAGAAGATGCTGAGCGTGCCTTTGATGAGATGCCAGAGAGGAATTTGGTTAGTTGGAATGCTATGATTGGTGGGTATGCACATCAGGGATATGCTGACATGGCTTTGTCATTGTTTGAGGAAATGACATGCGGGCTGGATCAGGTGGTGCCCAATTATGTGACTCTGGTTTGTGTATTGACAGCTTGTAGTAGGGCTGGAGCAGTGAAAGTGGGTATGGAGATATTTGAGTCAATGAGATGGAGGTATAGGATTGAGCCAGGGACAGAGCATTATGCTTGTGTTGCAGACATGTTAGGCCGGGCAGGATTGGTGGAGCGTGCTTATGAGTTTATAAAGATGATGCCTATTTGTCCATCGATTTCTGTTTGGGGAGCTCTTCTAAATGCTTGCAGAGTGTATGGAAAGCCAAAACTGGGGAAGATTGCAGCTGAAAACTTATTTGAACTGGATCCTCAGGACCCTGGCAATCATGTGTTGCTGTCAAATATGTTTGCAGCTGCTGGGAGGTATACATTTTGTCATAGCTGAGGAAGAATTTTAGTTAAATCTATGGAATTTAATGTTTGTGTGCGGCTCTTGCCGAAGTATTTAAAGTGTCTTTTATATATATATATATATATATATATATATATATATATATATATAATTCAACAATTCATGGACCTACCTTTGCATGCCTAGTGAAGATTGAGTCACCATCTCTGAAACTCTGAGAACCCTTTTTTCTTTCATGCCCTAATTCATAGTTTTGATGCAGGTGGGAAGAAGCCACGCTCGTGAGAAAGAAGATGGAAAATGTGGGGATAAAGAAGAATACAGGATGCAGTTGGGTCACTATAAAGAATGAGGTACATGTCTTCCAAGCAAAAGACACAACGCATAAAATGAACTCTGAGATTCAAGCTATGCTAGGGAAGTTAAGAAAAGAGATGAAGGTGGCTGGTTACATGCCTGATACAAATTTTGCACTGTATGATCTAGAGGAGGAAGAGAAAGAAACTGAAGTATGGTACCATAGTGAGAAAATTGCCCTTGCTTTTGGCCTCATTTCTATTCCTCCTGGGATCCCTATAAGGATCACAAAAAATCTAAGGGTCTGTGTAGATTGCCATAGTGCCTTCAAAGTTATATCAGGCATTGTTGGCAGAGAAATCATTGTGAGAGATAACAACCGATTTCATCGCTTTAAGGATAATCAGTGCTCTTGTGGAGATTATTGGTGATACCTCAAAATTTTGTAGCGGGAGGTCATCAGAAAGAGCTTCTAAGTTCTACCAGAACTGTACACTACAAATTTTTACTCATTTTAGATGTCTATACGAGTACAAGCTTCCCCTGCTCCCTATTCTGGAGCTAGTCAAGCTTTAGTTTTTTCAAAGTCTTCAAAGGTGCAACTTTTGAGTAAGAATCATACACATTCTTCATTCCTAATCTAGTAGAATACCATTTTTTCATTTTGATTTTGAGGTTGCGCTTGCTGGTGAACCAGCTTCTTTGTCTTATTCTGAACTTTGTTTGGCTAGTACTATAAATGAGGTCATCTGTTTCTCTTTTACTGGATTCAAAATCTGCCCACTTGATTTCTTCATCTCTAAGCAGAATTCAAAGTTCTCGACTCAGAGGGTGTCCACATATTCACAGAAACGGGGAAGCCTTTCTACTGGTAGCACTCTTAATACTTGGTTGCTGTTCTTCAAATATTGTACATTATAGCAATACTTGATTTTCCTTTCATTAGTTTTGCATGTTGATAGCATATTTTAGCTACAGACGAAAAACTGTTATATCAATGCTGAGAAGGTGTGGAAAGACATACCGCACTGGACTAGCTTCCCACTTACATTGCACCAACATTTCAAAATGTAAGATGTATTTATGTTGATATGTCTTTGAAGAAAGCATGATACAACATTTTATACATTTAGTAGTACAAAAATGGTTTTGACATGCTTTAATGCTTGCCCATAAGTGTATTATAGTGTTAATTGAATTTTTATACTAAAATAAAAACAAAGTGGGGGGATAAAATTTTTTGATATTGCTAATATATTAAATTACACTTCACTCTTTCTATTTCAAAAGAGCACAATAAGAAATTGGGTAAACCCACAATTTTTTTTTTTTTTTTTTGGTGGAAATTTATTTTTCGTGAAAGTTAGTAATTAATTTTATATTTTTTAATAAAATTTGAAATTAAAAAAAAAAACATTTTAGTTTTATAAAATCTTTATGAAATTCATTTGATTATTGATTTAAGTATATAGCGTAGATTTTTTTAACCTCTCGTGAATCGGGGCTGACCCTGTTTTATCACGTCATAGAAATTATGTTTATTTTGTGATAGCAGCACCCGATCACCACAAGCGTTTTCGGCTGCTTCGGGGGAACCGTGTCGTTTCTCTCCACTCCGCCTAGAAAAACATAAACCGCATAGAGAGAGAGAGAGAGAGAGAGAGGGAGGGACAGAGAATGGGGTTAGCACAAGGTGTGACTCTGGCTCACATAGCAAGAGAAACGACCAACGTCAAACGTCTTGCTCAATTCTACATCGAGGTAAATGATTCACATAAGCAAAACACCATTTTATATCAGTTTCGTCTTTAATTTGTCGATCTTTTTTATGGGGTTGAATTGAAGGTGCTGGGTTTTGAGGAGATTGAGGCACCTGATTTTGGAGATTTTGAGGTTATATGGCTGAGACTGCCCTCTTGTCCGATGTTGTCACTACACCTGATACAAAGGAATCCAGAATCGAGGCTTCCTGAAGGCCCTTGGTCTTCCAGTTCCAGTGTCAAAGACCCCAGGTTCCTCCCCAGAGGTCATCACATCTCTTTTGGTGTCTCCAATTTCGATTCTTTTGTCCAATCTCTCAAGGTCTCTCTCTCTCTCTCCCTCTCTCTAGCTTGGCATCTGGGGATTGCATGTAAATTGAGAATTCTTCCGTTATTATACAGTAATTATTGCATATTATAGATTTTTCAATCGATTTTTTTTTTCCATGATTACCCGGGGAAAGAAATCTTGAGAACAAAAATATTTATGTATATAATTTCGAAAATTAAATTATAACTTCTGAACCCATCAAATTATAACCTCAAATACGTGTTATATTTTGCTCAGATATTAATTTCTGGTTTTGCCCCTCGTTGAGAATTTCTGAAGTTAGCGTAAAATAATTTTCCCTTTTTTTGGCGTTTCTCATGTTGAGAAAAAATGGGATTTAAGATTGGAAAAAGAAAGTAATGGCCATTCTTACGTTGGTGTTTTTTCCTTTAGACGTAAATACGAAGGAGAATTTTGTGGTTCAATGAACGGATCTCCTATATTACCTGAACTCTGTCTATTCATGTTGATAAAGTATGATTGTTTGCAAGTAGACAATTTATAGAACAGACTGCAGAGACCTCAAAACTAAGGGAAGCTCTTTTGAGTGAGGGTAGCATGAGAGACTACTTGCACCTTTGCACTCACGTAGCCAGATCTGCCGCTCCTTTAAGTAGTTTTGGACTTGGAGCTTGTGGGGATAAAAGAATAGAAAGGGGTGGTGGGTGGGGAGCAACACCAAAATTTTTTATGGTGAACAATATGCAGTAGCAAAACGATACAAGGAATGCAAAGTTTGGTTGAGGACGCAACATGACAGGAAATCAGTGAAGTTAGTAAAGTTTTACACCAATATAACATGTAAGGTATCGTATTCTGTCATGTCTAAAAATCGTGTTGCTATGGACATGGTCAATTTTTGGTGGGTCAATGCAATATAAATTATCATATTTGTGTATGGGATGTGGTTGTTTGATTTAACAATGAACGATTAGAGACAGCTGAATTTACTCTGGCTTCGAAATTCTGCTACTTAATAACATAACTTATATTTCCTACATTTCCTACACTTCTCCTGTCCCTCTTCTGTTTGTGTAATTTGGGTGAAAATTTTCAACAATATCATGCAGGAAAAGGGAATAGAGATGTTTGAGAAGACCCAGCCTGATGGGAAGACCAAGCAAGTTTTCTTCTTCGATCCAGATGGTAAACTTTTATGAGTCTTCTGCTTGATGTCATTTCCTTCTGCGACTATTGCCTTGAGAAATGAACAACACCCTTCCACCATTTGATTGTCCTTAATCTAACTAATGCTTGATGTCATTTCCTTCTGCGACCATTGCCTTGAGAAATGAACAACGCCCTTCCACCATTTTATTCTCCATTTGATTGTCCTTAATCTAACTAAATGCAAAAGTGTTCGCATTTTGCTCATCTTTGCTTCCACTCTCTATGTGTGTGGGCCTTTTTTTTTCCTCTGAAAACTCTCAGCGAGCTTAGCTACCTCTGCAGAGGACTTATGGATCAAACTAATAACTGGACATGCAAATTGGGATTTGCAGGTAATGGCTTGGAGGCTGGTACCTGGTGAATATCCTAGTCAATCAAATAGCCGAAATAGCCCGTGCTGTCAAAGCTTTAGTCGGTGTCTAGTAATGGGTGCAACGCATGTATGTAGCTCAATACCTGGAGATTCTGATCAATTTGCAGAACAATATCCTGTGTGTTTGTGCGTTTTGTTCAGGTATAAAGCATGTGGGAGTGTCATAGTGAGACCAAGTTGGCAAGAAGTGTTGATTCTTGCCAATAGGTCAATAATATAAACTCTGTGCTTACCTACTTGTTTACTAAAGAGTCATCTCGTTATAGTAATTTTCCATTGTCCCAATGCACCTGTGTGGAAGGTGAGCAATGTGTTGGCAAGACAATTCATTATTGAAATTGATCTAACGGTGATTAAACATTCTACATTTTTTTTTCTGGGTATATGGTGGGATCCAATGGCTTCTCATCATCAGTGGCTATTCGTTGAAAAATACTTCCAATAAACAGTTTACTTTAAGCTCACTAATCTAAATGATTTGGTAGGGAATATGATTTATATAAAATGTTGGTTGGGAATTATCCAAGTTTGTATGCTGGCCAAGGTTCAGAGGAAGGGCTAAGATGTTTAGGGGCATGATCACGGGTGTGAATCCCATCTTTGAACCCTGAGAATAATATTTTATATGATTCATAATCAAAATTGTGAACGTAATTATAATAAATTAGTTTGTATGCACCATTATAAGGACTATGATCTCCCAACACAAGGTTAACCGAGCAGAGGCAGAAAAATCAACTTGAAGAGCCAACCCATTTCATCCAGAAATACAAACATTGCATCTTCGTGGTTGAGGCCAAAGACCAAAATGGCTTTAGCCAATAACTTTTTTAATCAAATGTTTCGAATTCAAGTTCGAAAAAAGATTTAAAAAAATTAATTCTTCAATGGGTCTATAGTACTCAAATCAGATTAGTTAGACAAGTATACCGGTCGATGAAAATCAAAAAGTTAAATAAATAAATAAATAAGAAACTTGCTTATGACTCTTAGATTTCTTTTTTTTTTTTATCCCTGATTTGGTCATCACCCAGTATTCAAAGTTTTACTCGATTAATTTGGATCGATTTGTTGTCGTCGGACCTTTTATAGAGGAAGTCTCCCAATAACGATTTTTACGTTCTCATAATGATTCAAACTACAACCATGATTAAATAATTGAACTCCCTTTCAATTATGCCCCCAAACATTGATCTTATGACTCTTAGATGCCTCTAAATATAGTGTGGTCAAGGAGGAAGTAGGTAAGATATAATTCAATTAAATTTTAATGCAGAGAGTTCGAGATAAGGTGGAAAAGGATGAAAAGCTAATATATATACATATACATACATTATAATTTAAAAAGAAATTATATTTTTTATTGGATATTCTTTTTCTCTTCTCTCTGAGTTTCTCTTTAAAAAAATAAATAGATGAAAATAACTGGGAAAAAATATTTCAAATATTAAAAATTTCTCCTAACTTAGCTATAAAAGAGTAACTTTTATAAAATAAATTTTATTCTTAAATGGTTTTATTTTTTTTTTATAACTGACATTTTACAAAGATTGATCAATTTTTTTGCACTGCATTCATTTTAATATTTATATTTGAACTCTAGTGACATAAAAAATTGATTGTTATTATTATATATATATATACTCTGACAAGTTCATAGTATATGCATGTAAAATATATAATATATATCAAATAAAGTATTAAGATATTATATATTAATTTATAAATATATAATTTCTATTTTTCTTATTGTATTTTATAAATTCTTATACAATAATAAGAAAAAGAAAACGACATTATCATGGGTTTGAAAAATTGTGTCAAATGATCTCCGTATTTATTTAAAATGTGTGCGGCAGGGGGGGCTTCCCCAAATTAGAATTTACTTTCCCGAAACAATTCTCCCTTTACGGACACCTGTCATTCTCCATGTGTATTTTCTAAAAGCATAGTCATTTCCCAAGCCCCATGAAACATAGGACAACTGTCTACCGCTTGTTCTCCTTCTTCCCCGTGTCACGCATCCTGTCAGCCTTTGCTCATCACAGCAACCCAAACAGCAGATATATAATCCGAAGTGCTTAAATCCTTCTCTCTCTAAGCAAGTGTGTGAGGAAAAATGAGTCAGGAACAGCCAGTGAGGCCTCAGGACATGGACAAGCCGATCAGGTTCGGAGACATATTTGATGTCTCCGGTGGGCTCGGGAGCAAGACAATCAAGCCACAAGATGCGGCCATGATGCAAAGTGCTGAGACTCAGGCTCTGGGTCAGACCCAGAAAGGTGGAGCTGCTGCGGTTATGGAATCTGCGGCTGCTCGCAACGAGCAAGCCTGTTTTGTTGGGCATTATGATGTCACCAAAGAGGGGGCTGAACGTGGTGTTTCCGTTCGCCAGAATAATGTCCCTGGAGCTCATATTGTCAAAGAAGAAGTTGCCGAGCAGGTCAGCAGATACTAATACTGAGTCTATGTTCTTATTAAACGTTGTTCGTTTGTTTTATAGTGTAGCGCGTTTTGCGAATTTCAGGTTGTTGATGCCTATGTTCAACCTATGGCGGTTAGTGGGCCAGCAGTGGTGGGAGTGAGACAAAGTGTCATAACCGTTGGGGATGCACTTGAAGCTACTATTCACACTGCGGGCAATAAACCTGTTAGCCAGAGTGATGCCGCCGCAATTCAAGCGGCAGAGATCAGAGCCACCGGAAACAATAACTTGACTGCGGGCGGTGTTGGGGCCGCAGCCCAGTCTGCAGCCTCATTCAATGCTGGGCTTTCCCGTGAGGAGGACAAGGTCAAGCTTAGCGATGTTCTTACTGTAAGTAATTTATAACGACTCCCTAGCAATTTTTGTTCGAATTGTAGTAAAATGAACTGAGCTCAGTTTTTAATTTTTGTTTTGTTTGTAAATTTGGGTTTGGGATATAATGTAGGGGGCTACGGAGAGGTTGCCGGCAGATAAGGCAGTGACGAGGGAGGATGCGGAGGGAGTGACGAGTGCGGAGCTGAGAAATAATCCGAATCTACGCACAAGGCCTGGCGGGGTTTCTGCATCCATGGCTGCTGCAGCAAGGCTCAATGAAAGTGTTGCTTAAAGGAACTTCACTAATTTATTAGAGGAGTAATGTTCTGCACATAAAAAGTATGTGAATGATCGACTGTAATGTCTGTTTGTGTCAACACCGTCTGGTCCTTGTCGGGTGTGGAGTTTTGTTTTTCGGGTTTAACTTGGGTCTCCTAGGATGTGTATGTACAGGAGTGATAACTTTGGCCATGCCAAATCTTTTCCCATGTGTTCTACTTGGTTTTAGTGTGCATTTGCCTTTCTTTTCCACCTTTTCTCATGTGTTTATGGTTTATTTTGTTCTGAAGTCTATTTTTGCATTTTCTTTGATGAGGATTTGCCATGTTGGCCACAATCTCTACCTCCAACCCATATTCTGAAATTTCATGTAAATCCAAAAAAAAAATTATCTTCTCTATCCATTTTAGCAAGCATGGACCCAAATCAATTTGTCGTCGAAATTTTAAGCTAAAAATTTTGTTGTGTATCATTAAATTAAAATTCTTTTTTGGAAATTTCAAAATTCAAAAAACCGAGAAAAAATGGGCAGCATACCATCCGATTGGTTGCAGTCTCACGGTTCGTCCGGCCATTCCTAGGTCAGGGCCGGGCTGGCCAAGCATATTTGGAAGCAAGGTGGTCTAGAATTGAGCGGACCTAAAGTGGGCTAGGCCAGGCCCAGACTACAGTCCTGGGTTTTACCTTTTCAGTGTGGCCAATTTAATGGTAATTCGACCTTAAAATCTCTGTGGATGGATCTGGGCCTAATATGTTTGCGCAAGTAGCAACTGAGATCACATTAACAATTTTTTTTTTTTTTTTTTTTTTACCACCACGGTTTCGAATTCATATTCTACTAATTCGATTTAAGAGTTTATGATATTCTATTTAGGGAGTAACCATCTTTTTTATTTCCAAATTTGTATCTAATATTTTTAAGAGATTTAATATCTTATCTCACCGGACCGACGGCCCATGGTGAGTCCATGTGATTTTTGCCAAATCAACACAAAAACTTGAAACGAAATCTCTGTAAAATAACCGAAAGTCTGGACTAGACCAGAGGGTCCACGTTTTTGAAAGCAAAAACCACTTTTCTGCAACATTTAACCAGAATGCCATGTGTTGGCGGCAGGGAGGTACCATATTTTGTTTTTTGGAAGTAAATAGGGTCTAAGAAGCAACCAAAATTAGTTCCAGAGTAGGAGGGAGTTGGGGACAAACAAGGACATGCATGGTCTTGTGGAGTTCGGAATTCAGATGGGAAGGACAATGATGCACCCAAAAGACAGCCACAACTCTCATCTCCTTCTGCTTCTGTTACAGCTGACCTCAAACTCACTAAAGCATGTCTCCTCTTTCCAGCTTTTCTCTTCTCTCTCCCCAGTTGGTAAATTTATATGCATTTTCAATTAATTTAAATAATTCTTTTCTTAATTTTGATGAATAGCATATCTTTGTACGTGATATTTACTTTAATTTATTGTTGTATCATATATTAAATCATTGTTGAGCTGTTTTTTAACAAATTAGTGAAATATATTTTTATTTTTATTGGAAAGAGTTCTCTTTCCCACAAGAAAATAATATGTAAAAATGAAAGGGAAGAGCAGAAGAGCAATTCTGAGACCTTCACATGGGCATCACCAAGTACCTCATCTGTAACCCAGTACTGTTGGCACGTCAAGAAACCAGCTTGTGACTAGTGAGTGGTGAGTACAACCCTTTGGGGCAGCTCAAATGCCAACACCGATTGACAGACTTCGACTCAAGTGGAGGAAATGAGTTTGTCCCACATGAAATAGTAAAAATTCTCCTCCCCCCTCTCCCTCAAAAGATTTGATAGGCTTCAACTCAAGTGGAAGAAATGTGTTTGTCCCACATAAAATAGTACATATTCTTTATCCCTATAGATTTAAGATGCTTTCCCAAATAATTCTTCAAAAAGGGATGGGTACAAGAAGTTTGTACACTTTATACAAAGTGCAGCGGGGAAAAAAAAACAAAAAACAAAACAAAACAAACAAAAAGGTTGTAGTCTAATGTCCTTCATTCAAATATAAGCTTTTAAGGTTATTTTTTCCCACACGAGATCCAAAATTTCATTCTAAAAGCTCTTGTTAAGATCAGTCTTGCTTTTTTTCCCCAATTATATAAGAAGATTGAAACTTAAAACCTTTATAAAAAAAAGAGAAGTCGGTCTTAATTAAAAACTTTGTTAAACGACATTTCGTTTTGTGCTTCCAAAGGATTGAAATATGAAACAGGGTTGGAGAAATGTTATGACAAGTGAACTCGAACCGCCAACAACCGCCGCATGGTAAACCACTGCCTCTCACGTCCCTGACTGATTCTACCATAGAGGCCAATGATAGAAAATAGCTCACCCGGAACACAACATGGCTCTATTAGAACTTAATTTCCTTTCATCAAAAACGAAACTTCAGGTTAGCTAAACTTGTATTCACGCAAATGCAACATTTGAAAATGTGAAAATAGCAAATTTTGTAATGATCGATGGAGTCCAAAAAATAAGTCTATTTCACATGGACTTAGTAACAAGAAAACTACTAGGCGCCCAGAGGGACATTTGACATCAGGTTCAATTGAGATCATATACAAATTTAGTATAAAAATTATTAGTTTGGTAAAAAATTTATTCTTTTTTTAAGAATTATTTGATTTTTATTTATAAAATTATATATATTAAAAAATAATTTCATATTAAGTGAAGAATATTATGACTAAAATAAATCGAAAATAAAGATAAGCTAAATAGAAAAAAGCTCACTCATATTCTTTTAGTCTCTTTTCTTTATTATTTTTTTTTTAAAAAAAAAAGCATGGGTCAAGTAGTCTCATGACCCCTCTAAGACTCTTCCTGATCACACTATTTTCAAGTGCTAGATTTGGGGGTAATAAACCTGCGCTGCTGCCTAAACTTTTAGAGGTTAGATTGGACTTACCAAACCCATTAATAG
The DNA here is from genome assembly GCA_037126225.1 of Dillenia turbinata. Taxonomy (NCBI): domain Eukaryota; kingdom Viridiplantae; phylum Streptophyta; class Magnoliopsida; order Dilleniales; family Dilleniaceae; genus Dillenia; species Dillenia turbinata. The sequence goes on from JBAMMX010000012.1 coordinate 8,120,625, forward strand.
AAGAGCCAAGAGGTCCTCGTGGACAGCTCAAGCGGACTTCTATTCTCTCTTTTTCGTTTGACCCCAACTCGTTACATCTCCTTAAAAAAAAAATAGAAGTGCCAATTGTATTTTTTTTTTTTAAATCTCAAGAGAATACATCCCAAGAAAACAAACATTACAATTACATAAATACTTAACAGAGGATACAAACAGACAAAAGGCCGGTAGATGAGAGAGAAGAGAGTCCACCCTGCATCTACAAATACACCACATCCTCTCCCTCCCTTCCCCTTCTCCTCTTAGCCAACATCAACATTCCCAACCTCCCTCCTCTCTCTCTCTCTCTCTCTCTATCTCTCCCCGCTTGTGTGAGACACACCAAAGTGAAAATGTCAGGTATACTCTGGAAGCACTTCCAACTGTGCTTCACAAAAATCAAATGCGCCCCAGAAATTCTCTCTCCTCAGCAATCAGATCAAGAAAACAAGACCAACCCATCGTCACAAATCTCATCAGCACCATCAATCATCATCAAGAACTTCAACACCATCTATGACTTCTCCACGAGCTCACCAACTTTCTCTTCCACATCGTCGTCAAAGCCACTAAGCACCACACCATCCATGACCTCTTGCTCCCAGGATTTCTCCACCTCTGACGATTCCTCCGAACCTGACACCGCCTTTCCCGCCGATCTCTCCGCCGTGTTAGCCTCCCAACGCTTCTTCTTCTCATCGCCCGGCCTCTCAAACTCCATAATTGACTCCGCCATTGACTCACCGGAAAATGACACAGTCGTCGCCGGAGGAGTGGCCATTCCGACGTACTCGCCGGACCCATATTCGGATTTCCGCAGATCAATGCAGGACATGGTTGAAGCTAGAGGGTTGAAAGATTTGAAGGCTAGCAGAGACTATTTGCATGAGCTTTTGCTATGTTTTCTGACTTTGAATCCAAAGCATACTCACAAGTATATTGTTAGTGCCTTTGCTGATCTTCTCATTAGTCTTCAACAAATGTCTTCACATGATTCACAAACTCCTATGTAATAAATTTATTTTATTTTATTCTAATTTTTCGTTTGGGCTCTTTTAATGTAGAATGCTTTTTGTTAAGATAATATTCATGGTTACAAAGCTTTAGAGGCGATGTTCTAAGGCATGGTGTCAAATTATATAAATTTGCAATAAATTTCTTTAGTAGTAGGTTTTTTTTTTGGGGGGGGGGGGAGACATTCGAAGAGACCAATCAATCCCATAACACTTATTATAAATTTTTTGATTTGATCACAAATTTTATAGGCTTTTTAAAATGTTTTTCTACAAAAATTACACTTAGAATTAAATTTTTTTTGGGTTCACACTTATTATGGAGAATTTTTTTGATTTTCTTAAAAATTGTATATTTTAAAATTAAAACCTTTTGTGCTAATTGAAAAATGAGAAGAGGAGATGATAATTCTCAAACATCCCATAATTAGATTTGTAAGGTAATGTCCATTGCAGTTTATCAATTTTCATCAAAGCTTACAATTTGATCGGTATTGTTCATGGTGTGAGGAGGGTGTTTGTTGTATAAGGACAAAAGATTTGTCTTGAAAAATTAAAGGTGGGATGTTGGAATTGCATTGTTGGTGTCTCGATGCAATGTTAAATTTATATTTAACAACATGCATATGTTATTGTTCGTATATATATATAGTTTATGGTGTGTTCTAGTAAAATGTGCTTAGTGAAATGCTTTTGTTAGCTAGTGGAAATCTTATCTTAATCTTTAATTTGCATGGATGATTGGCAAACCAAGATGGAGACAAAGGAGTTGTATTTGACCGTTTACCTTGTCAGGGATGATAACCCGGATCAAGAAAGATACTGCACCGCATGCACACATGAGAGAAATGGTGGTCCAAACCCTAATATTGTGGGCTAACTTTTATGTTATTTGGATTATGTTTTAGTTTCTCGATTTCCAAATTTACTCTCCAATTGCGTTGTCTTGCTAAAGAAATAACTTCTGGGTTTTATGTTTTGGGACGACTCTAACTACCTATTACAATTCATGCACTTATATTAACTTGATATCATTAAGTACCACCAATGACTTGTGGATGTAGCGGTTGGACGCTAAATTTTCTTAATTAAAATCTCAAATTGAATCCTAGGAAATAAATGAAAAGATTTGAGAACTAATTCCTTAGTTTTAACATTTAGAGTAACTGACAAATCATACCCAAAGAAAAAGGGAAATGGGTTGTCAAGGGGTTTAAATGGTTCAATCTTTAAGTCCAACTAGGTGGATTGGATATAATAATCAAAGATCGAAATGAAGGTAACCCCAAGACATGCATGGGACAAAGGTAAAACATGGAGATAAGAAAATCGAGAGAAGGGTTTGCCATTTCTCTTGGCACACAATGAGGGGACAAAGAAAAGGAATCCAATGAGACATATCAAATTTGAAATCGCACACAATTACTTCTTACGCAAACGTTTTGATGATTTTGTACTCTTTTCCACTTTATCAACCCATGTTTCCTGTTTTTTAATCTAAACTAGTTGGTTTAGGTAAGGAAAAATCCTCTTGGATTTCATTGCTCTTTCCTTGGTTTTGTCATTTGCGGAGACATGTGGAACAAAACCTTTCTTGCGCATTAGGCATCCTTTTAAGCATGGAAAATACATGTTTGTTTTGAACGCATAATAATTGCTTTTTGTTTAATTTTTTTATGCAATAATGCCCTTTTTTTTTTCATAGAATACAATAGCATAAAATGATTCAAATATTAGACCCACTTAATGTGACAAAGATTTGGTTGTTTTTGTTGTTGTAATGTTACTTTGTATGCATTAAGACATATATATATATATATATATATTTGTGTTTTTTTAAAAAAAAATTATTTATCAGGCAGTATATTTCTATTTATAAGTAGTTTCTTAGTTTCGATTTATCGTAACTATATTAGAATCATAAACAAAATTTGCTTTTTTTTTTGCATTTGGTCAATATGCATGATTTATAAGTTATCATTACCGAAGCTCTTCTTGAAATTTTTACACTTATAAAAACTAATTATATTATTTATGACCTTATTTTATTATATAAAGAAATAGGAAATTCAACCTTCTGAGTTATAAGCTATGAAAAAGGTTAGGGATGAATCTTATCAATGACTTTCACTACCAAAGAAGTGCACACTCAACTTAACTCTATTCTTTTATTCTATTTATAATATTTTTAATTAAAATAAAAAATATATATATTTTATAAAAATAATAGAGCTTATGAAATTATTATCATATTAATAATTTTTTTTATATATATTTCAAGGTCTACCCTAAATTGTGCAGATAAAGTAAAAACAGAAGCATACATTGTAGCTTTGAAACTTTGATTTATAATGTGAGGGCAGTTGGCGTTCCATGGTAGATGCAGTAGTTGCTGTCCATAGCCAAAATGCAGAGCAAGAGGAGACAAAAATCCAAATGCACGCGTGCTTTGTTCTCTACAATAAATAAAGAAATCAAGAGTGACAAAACTTTAGATTTAGATGTAGCCAAATTTTACCAAGCTGGACATATATTAATTTTAAAATAAAAAATTGAAAAAACAGGCACCCCAAAAGATAAAAACAAGATTAGGGAATCTTAATTTTGTCTCTCTTACTATCTTATATTAACAAAGTGTCCTTTAATTGGACACTGTCCTTGCACGATGTGGGGATATGTCTGAAACAAACCCACCTTTTGTTCCCAAATACCAAAGCTATTGTGCTTGTACGTACTACCCATTTTCTTGAAAGATGCATCATTGCATGTAATTTTTTTTTTTTTTTTAAATGCATGCAAGGGCTATTAGTAATGTTTGATCAAAATATGCTCAACAAGCCATCATAGGTTAATCATAATTTCTTGGAATTTGGACAACCTTCAATGCAGTGATTATAGGTAATAATGAAACGTAATGGATTTTATTAATCTTTAAAATTATATGCAAAGCAGGTGCATAATTTCATTTGTTGATCCCATTTAATTGAATCAAAACATAATTATTGTTTTTTTTTTTTTACACCATATCCAGAATAATACTCTAAATAATCTGGTTTGAGACTTATAATGATCCATTCTGGGGCCTATTCTCTTAGCATAATATTTTTCATTCTCCAAACTCGAATCGAGACTTTGATTAAAGAATGTAATGTCACGTCCCACTAAATCGACAATCTATTAATAAAATTATAATTATTATTATTATCATATAAAGAAAATAATCATATAAATAAGTATATAATTATAATGGTATAGAAAAATTTGTGTAGTTGATCCCATTTGATAGGATAAAAGATTGATTGTTATTGTTATTGAACAATGTTTAATAGATTATAGGATATGTAAAATGAAAATAATAAAATAGATTATTTGAATTTGTCCTCCAAATCATTTTCTTAGATGTCGATACCCATGCGGATGATTGAAAATTTTATTCTTGTAAATATTTATAAATTCAGGAGAGAGACGTGAGTATGTAAAAGGTAGGAAAAATTATGAAATAATATATCAGTGAGGTAGAGGCAGAGGTTTGACTGTAATGTGATCTAGGTGGGAAAGGAATATTATATCGCATCAATGTCATCCTGTTTGCATAACAATAAAATATTAAATTTTTTTAATTAAAATCTTAAATTCAATCTTAAAAATGAAAAAATAGACATTGAGAAATAGACATCGAGAGAGAATAACTCTTAAAATAATTCAGTGCTCGAATCTATAATTCAGATACGAATCGGTTAAAATTATAAAAAAAAAATAACAAATAGGGTATTGTTATTTTATTGGACAGAGAAAGGAATAGGTAAGGGAGGTTGCTTTACTACTTTGTCTGCACATGGTATCTTACAAAGGCCTCACACGACCACGAGAGAGGAAGACCATCCTGCTCAGAGTCACTGCAGTTCCACAGTGTACCCTCTCAGCTTTACTTCTGTGAATTAAGACAGAAGGGCATAAAAATTTTATCAAATTCCTTATATGAGATATTTTTTATAATATATGGTGGAGTGACAATTAATTCTTAGGAAAATTAAATAGTTCTGACAATATTTCTCTTAAATTTTAGAACAATTATTAGAGGTACGTCTAAAGGAGAGATGTTCTTTATGCACACTAATTGACTAATAATCATATCGTACTAAAAAACTTCGCCCTTTCTAACCTCATTTTGGGAAGTCTGCCAAAGAAGACATGGTTTGTTCGTAATTTTAGTCTCATGCTTTTCATATGGGGTTTCTGTAATCCATTTCCCTTGTATAGTATTTGAGGGGTATGATTTCTCTCCCAAGAGTGTTGCGATTGTCGCTTATAGTTGTACTATGGCTAGTGATTGTTGGCGGATCTCAACCTCCTCGCTGCTCGGGCTCCTGGAAACGATGGTCTCTGGGTTTTATAAACTGAATACGGATAAGTACTCAAGTACCCAATCTCGTGTGGTCGGCGAGGGAGGTCTATTACGTTAATGAGTTCAATTTATAGGTTCATGGCTTTATGGTGAATTTAGGGTGGCAGACTCTTTCACAGCAGAGCTTTGTGCAGTGAGAAAGGAGCTCCTCTTTCTGTTTCATACTAAGTTCTTCCCTGTGGTACTCGAGACCGATTCTGCCAAGCTCGTGTCGGCTCCTCTCCTCGAAGGTGGATCCCTCATATCGGAACTTTCATATTCTCCATGAATGTGAGCAGCTTATTCATCGTACCCTGGTTCACGAGGTGTTTTTGTTCCCCATGAGGGTAATTCTTGTGTTAATATCCATTCCAACTTAGATCTGTTGGTTTTCCTTGATATTCTTGAGTTTTATTCTCCTCCTTGTGAGGTATATCGTTCCTTAATGCATAATAATATTCGAGGTATAACTTCTTTTAGAAATTAATTTTTTCTGACTCCTACTTGTTACCAAAATATCATACAAAAACAAGTAAATTCGATCAATAAAAATATTTCATGTGTCTGATATTAGGGTTAACATAACCAAAATAAATAACATCTTGCTATCCAATATTTGGTGGTGATTACACCGGAAGCAGGGGCAGAGCGAGAAAAAAATTTAGTGAGGCCAAATGTAAAAATTAAGTTAGGTCAAATGATATGAATTTTTATTTTTATTTTTTATGAGTTCAAATGTAAAAATCAAGTGGAATCAAATTTATACATTTTATATCTTTAATAAAAATTTGTAAAATTTAAGTGGGGTTCATTTGACCCTACTCAATGTACCATACGTCTGCCCTTGATTAGAAGAAATATAAATATTATATTTCATAATTCACATGCATCATGAAATATAAATATTATAATATAAATGAGGCTGAAATTTACCGGTTGAGACAAATAAACAAAATAATTATTAATCTCCTTGAGTAATAAATAAATTCCATAAAATGGATTCCTACCTAGGGAAAATTATACTTTATTTTGGTAAAATTTAACAAAAAAATTTATAAAAATTAAATATAAATTCTTCTCAAATTCATGATTTTTAAAGCCTTTGTATAAGAAAATATAAACATAAATTATATGATATTGGATTGCATGATTAAAGGAAACAAGAATAAAAAATCGGATTCGAATCCATATGAATTGTTTGGATTAATGAAATAGAAATAGAGATTTGGGAAAAAAAAAATCTACAAAATAAAGGATTTGTAAAACCCAAATAAAAACATAAATATTGTAAAACCCATATTAAGATCTCCGAATCCAATTTGCGAGCCAAACACCCCCTTAAACTTTCCAAATGGTATAACCATTTTTTCTATATTATGTGTACTCAAAATAAAAAAGAAAAGATTATTTGGGGTTGGGTGGGTGGGAATTCATCATGTTTTAGGTAAAAGAAAGCCAATAATTCATTTTAGCAGATAATTCATTTTATTTTGAAAGAATTATTTTTTATACATAACACAAGTTCAGAGTTTTAAAAGAAAGGAAACGGTATTAGAAATGGTATTAACTGTATTATAGTTGAATCATATCTTATGGTATGTTTCCAAAGAAATTTAGGAGACTGGGCAGTCCCTCTCCACCCACTCCCTCAACTCTCTTACAGTATATTTGGGAGTTTTGAAAAAAAAAAAAAAGATTAGTTAGGAGAGAAAAAAAATGAATTTTCTCTCCATTTTGTTTGCGAGTTTTATGAAAAAAAGAAAAAAAAATAAGATTTATTGAAAATAAAAATTTTTGTTTTCAGTTTTTAAAGGGTATTTTTGGAATATAAAAATTTTTTAACTCTAACATTTTCTTTTCCTTCCATATCTTTCCATTTTTTGGGGAGAAAAAATTTTAAATTGAAATTCCTTCAAATTCCTTATTTTCTCACATTTTCTCTCATATTAAAACACTCAAAGGAAAGAAAATCATAATTTTCTCTCTTAATGTTTTTTCTCTCCAAATTTTTCTATCCAAACAACCTGTTAATAATTGATGTGCGAGATAAATGTTGACAGCAAGTATGCATCAAAAGATTAGTTTTTTTTTTTTTTTTTTTTTTTTTTTTTTTTTTTTTTTTCTCTAAACTCATGTTAGAGCTAAACAATTTAGGTTTCACATAGGATAGAATAGGCAGTGATGGGACATGGAGGAATCAATCGTTGAAGAGCCCATTAAAGGCGTCTATCGACCGATGTCCAGCGATCACTATTAAAATGTATCGAATGGTCTTAGTCGTCCAGATCTCCTGAACGACAGTGACTTAATCGCTCTACTAACCGAACGTGGTACACCTAGCAATGATGATCATCCCGATCAGGCAATCAAGCGTCAATTCTTCAACCGAACAAGATCTAAAGACTTATCAACGGTCGAGTAACTGATCGATAGCCAACATTTCTAACGATTTTAAGGAAATGCCAGAATATCCTAATAACCCTAGTTTCCTATTTCAGAATGACATCTCTAGAATCTTTCAACCAAGGAAAGTATCCCTCTCGAAGACGAAAATTTTTCAAAGGATGAGAATCGCAACCAACGCAGAATATTGAGTTCCCGAAATTTTCGGATCAACCCGATAAAGAAGATAGGGTTGAAACCCCCAAATGGTACATGATTCTGAAAGGTATAAGATCTCTCAAAACCCTATAAGCCAAGTATGCTCTCGATGTCAAACACATTGGACACACCAATCACAGGGAATCACTCCCCAAAGTGTCAGTCTGTTCTTTCATTCAAAAATTGCTCTTTAATGATTTGAGCATAGGAGTCTTCCCGCTGGAGCATCTTCCAACGATTTTTTTAAGTGTTTTTCTCTCCACTAACGGAGGTCGTTCAAATCTATAAAAAATTGATATGTATAGAGTTATAACTCACCTCCAACGGATAAAAACAGGAACAGTTATGAGATTCTTGTTCGAAAGAGTTATCAGAGTTATCACACTGACATTGTCCCAATCCAGAGAAGCTAGAGGACACCGTGAAGCACACAGAGGTGAAGTCCATCCCTTTGTACGTAGTGTGTGCATTAAATGATCAACTCTGAAGCTAAGCTGAAGCATGAAAACAACACCTGTCTACTACCAATCCAACTTCCATACATCGAAGGGCAGCACCAACAGAATAAAACAGAAAAATATGAGCTGTTTGCTATCATATCCTTTTCTTTTGACCCCCCACAATCTATATGATGCGCACCAAAAACAAAACCTCACTCATCATACGGCCCCTATTCCATGCAAATAATTCTAGACAGATCACAATTATTGAGAGATATGGTAGCTTTCGTGGTAGCTAGCTTCAAGAAGGAGAGAGAAAGAGAGAGTCATTGCCAAAACAATGAAAAGATGGTGATAGAGAGAGAACATTAGATAGGTAGGTTTCAAGGCGGTAGAATCTATCTAGTTGTTTTCTTCTTCTTATTGATTTCTGTAGCAAATCTTATGGCTGTTTGAAACTTCATTATCAACTGTTTCTTTTTGGGTTTCTTTGTAACACCGAAAATTCGGTGTTAAAGATATTTTGTAAGTGTCTAGATAATTACAAAAGAAAATTTTAAATTTTAAAATTTATTGATTTTTGATTTTGGGGTTTTAAATTGGAATTTTTGGTATATTTAAAAAAATATATATATATATATCCGTGTTCCGATTTGAGGTACATACATTTTGTGTTGATGATAAATTTAGAGTTTTAAATAAAATGAGGGTATAAATATATATATATATATATATTGATAATTGTTTATTAATTAATTAATTAATTTGTAAAAAAAAAAATATATATATAAAAAAAAAAAAAAAAAAAAAATTCAAAAGAAGGGGGGAGACGCAGCGTTTCAACTTGAAACGCCGCGTCCCCGATTGTCCCCAAATCGATTAGGGCAGAAGCCCTAATCGATCACTACTCCCTCTCTCCCACTCTCTCTTTCGAATCTCCTCCCTCTCTCCTTCGCGATTTCTCCATCACAGCCTTCACTCTGCCATCTCCGCCGCTGCAACCACCACCGGACACCACCACCGCCACCTCCTTCTTCTTTTTTCTCTCTGTCTCTCTCTCTATCCCACAGTCTCTCTAGGTTTCTCTTTGCGCTCTCTCCCCCTCTCGCGATCGCTCGCCACCACTCCCTCCACCGTCCGCAACCACCACCGTGACCACCGCGAACCACCGCGGGTCACCATCTCTCGGTCTCACGAAATCTCTCTCACTCTCGTCGATCCACAGTCGCTCTCGGTCTCTCTCTCTATCGATTTGCTCCACCGTGACCACCACTACGAGCCACCGTGTCACCGTCTCTCTGTATCCCTTTCTTCCGCGCGCGAAAGCCCTCTCCCGCGCGCGAAGAGCTCTCGCTCCTCCCTGCTTCCGCATCTCCTGCGAGCAGTCTCTTCTGCCACCTTGCAGAAGCCCTAATTGGAAGCCCTAGACCAGCAGAAAATGGACATCTGAAAACCCTGGTTTGAGACTGCGATTCCTTCCTCTCAGGTAAAGGCTGACTCTTAATTTTACTTCTAGGGTTTTGATTTTTCATAGAAATTGAGGCTAATTACTGAACTGTACTTCGAATTTGGAGCATTTCAGGTCTTGAACTAAATAGAGCTTGAATTCACCAGTGACTGGAAGCTAGGTTTGCACACTGAGAAACCCTAGGTGAGGGATTTTCAATCCCTTCAGTAATTCAAATTATTTTTGTTGAATTAAGGTAGAAACTACATCTATATATATTCTGAAATGTGTTAGACTTGAAAGAAATATATTTCCCTAAGTGTTTGTATGAAATTATTGAGGTTAAGTCTAGAATTTGATGTAAATTGGACTGTGAAGCATGTGAGAAAGTCGTAGATAGTATTAGAGTTGTATTTGATTGAATTACATAGTTTTCCTTGGGATTTGAATGGAAATCGGCGTGAATTAAATTAATATTAAGGAATTCGGGAGAAAATGGGTAAAATTGAGGAATATTGTAAATTTAAAGTCGTTAGTGATTTGAAATGATACTAGTTTGAGGAAACGAAAGTTTTGGAACGTAATTATGCAAGTTAAGGCTATTGTACATAAAAAGGGGGAATTTGAAAAACCCTTTAATAGAGCTTTAATTGATCTTTATTCGTCTTGATTGGTCTAGGTTGACCTTTGGAGACTCGAGAAGAGTCGTTATGAGTTGGTTTCGGAAATAGAGAGTGAATACCCTCTCTAGAGGTGAGTGGACGGTTCATTGTGTTCGTAAATGAGAAACCTGTTTAAAATTGCTTTGAAAATGATTTTGAAAGATTGTTATACGTTTTATATAAATTGTTTTGTGATTGTGGGCTGTCTGAACTGAATTGTGAAATACGAATGCATCCATTGTATTTATAAATGCTTTTGTGCCATGTGATATTTGATATTGCTCTATGAGCTGCTTTGGCATGAAATTGTGGATTATTGGTTGAAATTATGGCACATTGTTGAGAAATGGATTGAATGAGAAATGGAGGGTGCCGCAGATGACTATAGTCATATACCTACCACGGAGCGACCCGGACGGGGTGACGTGGTTTGAGGTTTAGATGTGCGGGGGAGTAGACGTCCCTCCCTCAGCAAAAGTCGTGCTATATCTGGTGCACCCCGGTGAGGCACGAGCCAACGCCAAGGAAGGGGGTTTGTTTTGAGATATTGGATAGTAAAACCCTTGGCGGATTTTCGTGTGGGTTTGGCCGCCCTGAGACGGAAGCATATTTCGATGGAACCCCAGGATTTTCTGAAAAAATGATTGATATGGATGCATATTTGTGAAATGTGATTTATTGAAATGATTTTATGGATATGAGATGATTTATGAGTTATGCTTTGACCGCCCCACATTCACACCTTATTTATTAGCACAAATGCACCATTGCACTCCACTCATTGAGTATACCCCTATACTCACCCCTCTCTCTCCCCATTTTCGAGGAGACTTAGTTGGGTGCCTACTCGACAGACTTGCGAAATATTTTTGCGGATTGGATAAGTATTGGCATGCGGGGTTACTTTTGGAGATTGATAGCTTGCAAAACATGGAAAGGGAAGTCTGAACATCCCATGCCGTGCGGATTTTATTGATACTGGCCGAGTTGTTGGCAAGTATTGATAAAACCCGACGATTTTTGATTTATTTTGATTTATTTTGATTTCTCTAGTTTTGGAAAACTGTTTATATCATCTTGGGACATTTGGATTTGTAAATCTTATTTTCAATGCTTTTTCTTTGATTTTGTGAAGTTCTGTACAACTCATACCGTTAGGATTTTATCGATCTTGTGCTTTTTCCTCGGGTAAGTGTTGGTAAAATCTGACGGCTATGTTTTGGGACTTCTTGTTTGTTAAATGCTTTCAGAGTGGCCAAGATGGTCACATTGCATGCGTGCATGTACAGGTTCCCGCTCCCGTTGTGTGTTCTTTGTGTAATCGTGCATGTACAGGTTCCCACTCCCCGATGTGTGCTAATGTATGATTGCATGTACAGGATCCCACTCCCCGATGTGTGTAAATGTGTGTGTTTGTACGATCAGGAATGAGCCGGATGGGCTCCTTGCATGTGTAATGCTTTTGTGATTTCTTGTTTTTGAAGAAATTTATACTTCTGATGATTTATTGTGAATTTGATAGCCTTGCGGAGTCCCGGTAGATGGGAAGGTTTTACCCATGTACCGAGACGACGCGGCGGTTGTCGCGTGGTCGATCTGAGGATCGGGGCGTGACAACTTTATTGGTATCAGAGCTCAGGTTTACGATTTTAATAGTTTGATGGTTTTGAAATGTTTTCAGATAATTCCAAATGTCCCGAACGTTTTCTAAAGACTTTGAAATGTTTTATTTTTGAAAAAGGTTTAGATCTTTTAAAGATCTTCGGAGAATGTACAAAAACTTCCATGGATTTCTTAGGAAATTAGAAACATTCTTTTTAGGGGGTTAAGTATTAGTCTTAGCTTAATCCTTTGACTTAATCATAGTTTTTTGTTTTGTAGACAACTATGCCTCCACGAAGGAGAATGAGGAATCTGAATGAGATTCCTTCATCGGAGCACGAGGATGAGTCGTCTTCGCACGCTCTTCCTCCTGTGTCCACACACCCGGCTCCTTCCACCGGGATTCCAGCTCCTCCTATTGCCGCACTTCAGCAAGTAATGGAGTGGTGGAGTACGTTCGGAGCACAATACCAAGCTCCGTCTGAATATTCAACCCCTCCACCGGCTCCTTTCAATCGGCTGCTATATCTATTACACCAATAGCTCCTCCTCCTCCGGTTGTTACAACAATCGATCGCCCTATTGGGGAGTTGTCTAAATTGATAAAAGAGGCAAGACAACTAGGGTGTGAAACATTTGCAGGTACTTGTGATGCTTCAGTGGCCAAGGAATGGATTGGCCGAATTCAAGAGACTGTCTCTGACATGAGATTAAGTGATGAGATGAAATTATGGTTGGCGGTAAAACTGTTGGATAAAGGTGCAAGGACATGGTGGGAGAATGTGAAGGGTAGAATTCCTGTTCCTCCTACTTGGACAGAATTCCTTAGGGCATTCGGCGAAATATTCCACCCGATTCTATCGGGATCGGAAAAGAGAGGAATTCTTCAAATTAGCTCAAGGAAACAAGACGGTATTTGAGTATGAGACAGGCTGAGAGAACTTGCGACTTATGTTCCGGAATTTATGAATTCTGAGGAGTCCTTGTGTTCAAAGTTTGAGTCGGGACTTAATTTGAATATAAGAGAGAAAATACCTATTACTAAGGGGCATACCTTCGAGGATATTTTGGAGTTGGCGTTGAGAGCTGAAAAGATGGTTATTGAAAGAGGAAAGGTTAGAGAAGACCATGGGAAGAAAAGGAAGTCTAAATTCTCGGCGAGCCAAGGGTCCAAGAAGAATAGGAGCATAAACTTCTCTAGTGGAGTTACAGTTTCAGGGTCCGTTGGCTCTCCACAAGGCCAACAAATGCCAAGATTTGACACTCCCACCTCTAGTGCAAAGTCCAGGAGCCAGTCAGCGAAGCCAAAGAGAGAACCCTGCCGAAATTGTAAGAAACACCACTTTGGACCATGCCTTGAACGTTTGAAATGTTTTCATTGCGGGAAAGTGGGGCATTTTAGAAAATCTTGCCCCGAATTGGGTTTAAGTGGATATAAAGGTCCATCGAATGTCTCTATGCCATCGGCTAGTACCGCTCCACAGACTGGTATTGGGAGTAATACCATTGCTGCACCTTCTCAACGACCCTGATATAGCCGCAGGTAAATTCCTTAGAACTTGAACTGATGATTTAGAGATTTGGATATAAATATTAAGTGATCATGATTGCATGATAATGAATTTAAGGAGAGATGATTTTGATGCCTTGAGATACTCATGATGTTAGTGATAATTATATACCTTGATTGAAATTGGTAGAAATCGTCATTTGACTACATTGGTGGTCAACTCACTGAGATTTTGAGTTGAGTTGTTTCCAAATTTAGAGATATTTGGGTCAACTTGTTGATAATTTGGTTAACTCTCTTATGGAAGATGTGAATGGACGACTTTGATGCATATGAATGGGTTAATTGTTTTCAATTATGAATTATAAATTGAGTTTTGAAATGACTTTGCAAATGGATTCGAAATTGATTTGTGAAATAAATTTTGAAAGAGGGTTAAAATATTTTGTGAGTGTGGTGTGCCTGAAATGAAATTGCAAAATATCCATGACTCATGACTTTGAATATTGAACTATTTGCACTTGTTACATTTGGATACTTATGTGGATTTTGAAGAATAGCTATATCTTATATTTGAGAGTGTGAATCGATTGATAACTTAAGCTTGGGAACATGGTGCTGGAAAACCAATAATGACTAAGTCTTGCCACGGATCGAGGCCATGGAGGCAGCGTGGCAAAGGCTGGGTAGGAGAGTGATTTTGGATAGACCCGAAAGTTATTGAAAGGAAAATATAAAATTTGTTTATTGAATTGGAGAGTATGAGTCATGGAAAATTTGATATAAATTTATGTTATTATAAATGATTTTGGCATTACACGGAAATGAATTTTGATATATGTGTTTGGCACAACCACTTTCACCATTCATTCATGCTCAATATGCCATGCCGTCTATTCACTAAAAATTTTCATACTTAATCCAATCCTTCCTAATATTCTTTAAAAAAAAATCTTAGATTCGAAACATGAACTTTGATTTCTAGCAACGGCTAAAGTCAGATTCTAAAAAGCACAGATATCTATAACTAGTGAAACACGATAGTATTATTAAATGAGACTTACAAAGGTAGGTACCTGTGATGAAAATGATTCGCTTCAGTAGGTCTTTTATTTTGTTTGGTGAATTAATATTACTTTAGAGAGAATGATTGATAGTAGAGAGATTTTGTACGATAATGCATTGAGAAGATCTATATGTATCTAGGATATGTTTTGTTAATTTAATCGTTTTGGTGACGTGGCTTTGTTTAATGAAAGGTTTGTTTGTAACCCTAGGAAAGACTTATTGCTACTCATGTTGGGAGTTCCTTTCATATAATAATGAGCAGTTGGATTTTTAGAAAGAAATGGAAAAGGGAAAATTCAGAATTTTATCACTAATTATGATTTTTTATTTTAGTAAATCGAGACCATCAAGCTGTTATGGGAGAGATCCAAGTAATTAGGATTTTATTTCTCTAATGTCTACCGGAATGG
This sequence comes from Dillenia turbinata, assembly GCA_037126225.1. Classification (NCBI taxonomy): domain Eukaryota; kingdom Viridiplantae; phylum Streptophyta; class Magnoliopsida; order Dilleniales; family Dilleniaceae; genus Dillenia; species Dillenia turbinata. Next base: position 8,135,780 of record JBAMMX010000012.1, read on the forward strand.
AGCCTTTGAGTCGATTAAAGTCGAGTGACAAGTGGATGTGGTTGATCGAGTGAGTAAAGTTGAAGGGATTGAATATAGGAAACTGTTACAAGATAGATCCATAAGCAAGGTGAGGTTTATGGGTAATATTTAAGATAGTTTAGATAAAAAGGAATTTGAATTCAAGTAGAGGTTTAAGTTTAGATTGAGCACAAATTTCAAGTCGCATGATTCCATTGAGTTTACTCTCAAGAGAGGTTAACCAAAATGTATATGGCGGAGATTGTAAGGCACCACAGGATTTCGATGTCAATTGTATACGATTGTGACTCTCGATTCATATCTTGATTTTGGGCCTAGGCGTAAGAGATTGCGGAACGGACAATACCCTATTGTTAAGGTCTAATACGAAAACGAATAGGTGGATGAAGAGATTTGAGAACCCGAAGATACTATGAGAAAGTAATAAACACATCTTCTTAATATAGAGTATACTTTTAAATTTCGAGGACGAAATTTGTTTTTAGGGGGTTAAGAGTTGTAACACCGAAAATTCGGTGTTAAAGATATTTTGTAAGTGTCTAGATAATTACAAAAGAAAATTTTAAATTTTAAAATTTATTGATTTTTGATTTTGGGGTTTTAAATTGGAATTTTTGGTATATTTAAAAAAATATATATATATATATATCCGTGTTCCGATTTGAGGTACATACATTTTGTGTTGATGATAAATTTAGAGTTTTAAATAAAATGAGGGTATAAATATATATATATATATATATATATATTGATAATTGTTTATTTATTAATTAATTAATTTGTAAAAAAAAAAATATATAAAAAAAAAAAAAAAAAAAAAAATTCAAAAGAAGGGGGGAGACGCAGCGTTTCAACTTGAAACGCCGCGTCCCCGATTGTCCCCAAATCGATTAGGGCAGAAGCCCTAATCGATCTCTGTCCCCTCCCTCTCCCACTCTCTCTCTTCGAATCTCCTCCCTCTCTCCTTCGCGATTTCTCCATCACAGCCTTCACTCTACCATCTCCGCCGCTGCAACCACCACCGGACACCACCACCGCCACCTCCTTCTTCTTTTTTCTCTCTGTCTCTCTCTCTATCCCACAGTCTCTCTAGGTTTCTCTTTGCGCTCTCTCCCCCTCTCGCGATCGCTCGCCACCACTCCCTCCACCGTCCACAACCACCACCGTGACCACCGCGAACCACCGCGGGTCACCATCTCTCGGTCTCACGAAATCTCTCTCACTCTCTGTCAGTCACAGTCGCTCTCGGTCTCTCTCTCTATCGATTTGCTCCACCGTGACCACCACTACGAGCCACCGTGTCACCGTCTCTCTGTATCCCTTTCTTCCGCGCGAAAGCCCTCTCCCGCGCGAAGAGCTCTCGCTCCTCCCTCGCTTCCGCATCTCCTGCGAGCAGTCTCTTCTGCCACCTTGCAGAAGCCCTAATTGGAAGCCCTAGACCAGCAGAAAATGGACATCTGAAAACCCTGGTTTGAGACTGCGATTCCTTCCTCTCAGGTAAAGGCTGACTCTTAATTTTACTTCTAGGGTTTTGATTTTTCATAGAAATTGAGGCTAATTACTGAACTGTACTTCGAATTTGGAGCATTTCAGGTCTTGAACTAAATAGAGCTTGAATTCACCAGCGACTGGAAGCTAGGTTTGCACACTGAGAAACCCTAGGTGAGGGATTTTCAATCCCTTCAGTAATTCAAATTATTTTTGTTGAATTAAGGTAGAAACTACATCTATATATATTCTGAAATGTGTTAGACTTGAAAGAAATGTCACGTCCCGAACCGGGAATCGTGAACAACCGCCCGTTGACCTGAATGCCGGTTGTATTTCTACAAAAAATCGGGCAGAACCTCCCCATAAATCGGAGGTCTCCCATGTACAATTATACCTGTATAAACCTGTAAAATTCAAATCAATCTGAAAATAAATCAAATGGCCATCCCGGCCTCTCCAAAACAATCCACCAATCTCCCAACCGACATCCAGACAACGCCAGGCTAACAAATCAACAACAGTCCTAGCCACAGACCTCTAATGTCATGCCCAACTAGAGCATGAACAGCCGCCACATCGAGCGGGCCTAAATTTATACTATTATATTACAACTTTCCCAAGTTAACACTTTACAAAGTTACAAATGCCTCAATGCAAGTGAAATGAGAGTTTTACAAATAAACATACATAATTTATACAGTCATCCCAAATATATGTACACGGCCAACTACGGACCTCAACAAGACCTCGCAGGGTCAACATAAAGTATGAAATTCATATTTTCAATTTAAAACTTAATCTCACCGTCCAATACCAAGTCCACCAACGAGCTATCAAGCCCTCTAGAGCCAAAAGCGTCTCCCTAGCACCATAATCCTGTCTGGGGAGGGAAAAAGGAGGGGTGAGTACTCGGGGAAAAGTACTCAGTGAGTGAGGGGTCAATGTAATCGTGCAATATGGGGTGTGAAACTGGAGTGTCAAAACATAAGTAAACAAATCATATTTCAAAGCATCATGCTTTTCATTTCAACAATATATCATTTCACGCATCCACAAATCAAATATGCATCCAAAACACTGTCATCAAAATCATAGAGTCTTGACCAAAAATGTCCCTACAGAGGTCTACCACGACCTATGACAGCGCACCGGGGTGTTATATGCGATTTTATTAAAAGTGCTCTCTACCCCGGCGTTGGCGACGGACCTCGTCCAGGTGCTAGACTTGGATAGCATCCAAATCCTCCCCCTTTCGGGTTCAACCTGCCTAGTACCGTGTCGTAAATATAATCTCGACAACTCGTGGGATACCCCAGGCCTTAGGCATATCCGGACGCCACCAAAGCGCCTCTCACGGTGTCCTTCGTAGCTACGGAACAATACATATCCAGGCCCTCAAGGCCAATATCAATATCACAGTACAAATCACAGCCCTCAAGGCCAATATCAATATCATATCAAAACATGTGCCATAAATCAGGTTCACAAACCAAATGCAACATATTTCATAAAATGGCACATTTTACATTTCAATCACATGGATGCATATTTCATAATTCAACCACATTTTCAGACACTCCATCGGTTCACAAAAATCATTTTCAAAGCCAGTCAAAACATTTTAAGCACGCGGTAAATCATGCTCATTTATCAAACTGTTGTAAAACAGAGTTTGCATATTAAACGAAAACATTTCAATAAAACCCACTCACAGTATACGGGAGGGTCAATCACTCCCTATAACGCACATCAAGTGCCAAAACCTTGCTCCCCTCGATCGTCTCCAAATCAAGTCACTACAATTATAACACATCACATATTTCTCACACCTCAACCTCATATATACTCACAATTCAATCAAATGAAATCTTAATCGATCCTCGATTGACATTTTCTAATACAAATCATAATTATGTCATCAAATTTCCAATTTCTCTAATTTTTGTACAAACCTCAATTCTGCAATTCATGAATACAATCTAATAGCTGTCACCAATTACAATTCATTTATAAATAAGTGACACAATGAAAATCAATTCTCCTGAAACCCTAAAAATCATTCAATATCAAAATTTACCATAAAATAGTAAATTTTCTCCCAAAATAGAAATTCTTTGAAAAATCATAAACTTTCCGATTTTCTTCCGAATGTTTCAAAGTATATGTCATTAATGCAATTCCAATCCATTCTAATACATTCCTAAATATACACAATGTATTTTATTCTAATTTACCCTAGATTCATCCAAATACATCAATTGAGTTAGAAATCCTCACCTAAGGTATTCGCAATTCACGGACTCAGCCTCTCTGTGTCAATCAATTCAGTCCAAACCTGCAATGTACACTAAACTTTCAAGAATTTTACTAACTCACTAGAACTATCGAAACCCTAGACCTAATCATCCTTACCAGTGCAGAAAATGAAGTTAGCCGATTCGGCCTAGGGCTTTGAAGGCTTCCTGTTGTTGGGGTTTCTGCATAGGTTGCAGAAATTTGTTGAAGCGGCGAAGCGCCGCGCGAGTGAACGGAATCGACGGGGCGGCGCGGGGGGAGAAAGAAGGGAGAGCCCGTCGCGCGCGAGAGAGAGAAGAACCCGTGAGGGAGGTTGAGACAGCGGGTGAGAGAGAGTGATAAACGAAGAGAGAATGGACCGAAGGTGAGGTAGAGGGATTAGATAGTGGCGGAAGACGGCGGAAGAGATGGAGTGAACGCGGTAGCGAAGTCGCGAGAGGGAGAGATCGAGAGAGTGAGTAAGTGAGAGATAGAGAGAGTAACAGAGGCTGAGAAAGAGAGAGAGAAAACCGAGGGGGAAAGACAAGGAGAGAGAAAGCGGTGGAGGAAGGAGGAGCAAACGGTTGCTCGCGGTGGCGAAAGCGGCGTGAGACGACCGCAGGGAAGAGGGAGAGTCGCGGGAGTGAGAGAGAGGGAGAGAGAGAGAATGGGATTAGGGTTTAGCCCTAATCCTTAATGGGTGGCAAAACGCAGCGTTTTGCTGCGTTTTGCAATCCTCTCTCCTCGTTTTTTTTTTTTTTTTTTTTTTTTTTTTTTATACAATTAAATAATAGTAAGAATAATAATAATAATACTAAAATTTCTCACATAATTTATTTAATTTCTAAACAAAATACAATAATACGGACACTGCAGTGTCGGCGTTACATTTTCTAACCCCCTAAAAACAAGTTTCGTCCTCGAAACTTAAAGAAAGCTATACAGAAAATAAATGGGGGTACTGTCTTCTCATGGCCTCCTCAGGCTCCCAAGTCTCTTCCTCGATCTGATTATTGCGCCATAGTACTCGGACAAGAGATACCTCTTTGGTTCGTAACTGCCTGATCTGCCGGTCGAGTACGGCCACCGGCTGAATAGGTAAACTCAAGTCCTCTTGTACCTCTACTGGCGGAGGCTCCAAAATATGCGAAGGATCTGGGATGTACTTCCTCAATACTGATACATGGAAGACATCATGGATCCGAGATAACTCACCTGGCAGCTCTAGTCTGTATGCCACACTTCCAACCCTATTAAGGATACGGAACGGACCAATATATCGGGGGCTCAACTTGCCCCGCTGCCGATGTCGAATGAGTCCTCTCAAAGGAGAAATTCTCAAAAACACCATATCACCCACCTCAAACTCTAAAGGCCGGCGTCTCTGATCCGCATATGCCTTCTGTCTGTCTTGGGCGGCTTTTAACCGCTCGCGGATCACCCTGACTTTTTCCTTAGTTTCATCAACTAACTCAACATTAGTAAGGTGTCTCTCGCCTACCTCATCCCAACACAACGGGGTGCGACACTTCCTGCCGTAAAGTGCCTCATAGGGTGGCATACCGATACTGGCCTGATAGCTATTATTGTATGCAAACTCCACCAGCGGTAAATGCCTGTCCCAACTACCCCGAAAATCCATAATACAAGCTCGAAGCAAATCCTCAAGCGTCTGAATGGTCCTCTCCGACTGACCATCTGTCTGTGGGTGATAAGCTGTGCTAAAACTGAGTCGCGTGCCTAAAGCTTCCTGCAGCTTAGGCCAAAATCGAGAAGTAAACCTCGGATCTCTATCTGAGATTATGGATACGGGAACTCCATGCAGTCTGACTACTTCGTCAATATACAGACGTGCCAATGTCTCCAATGGAGAGTCGCTGCGCATTGGAATGAAATGGGCGGACTTGGTGAGTCGATCGACTACCACCCAAATGGCATCATACCGGGTCTGAGTCCGCGGCAATCCCATAACAAAGTCCATAGTCACATGTTCCCACTTCCATACAGGAATGGGCAGAGGCTGTAATAAACCTGCTGGCCTCTGATGCTCAGCCTTCACCTGCTGACAGACTAAACATCTAGCCACAAACTCTGCAATGTCCCTCTTCATACCTGGCCACCAATAGCTATGCCGAATAGTCCGATACATCTTTGTACTACCCGGGTGCAAGGCATAAGCCGAGGAGTGTGCCTCCTCCAATATGGACTTGCAAAGATCCTCATCGGCGGGTACTGCCACTCTATCGCGATAAGTCAGAAGTCCGTCACTACGGACTCTGAAATCATCAATATCACCTTTGTGGGCTCTCTCAATAAGAGCCTGGAGCTTGGTATCAGTGCCCTGAAGCTCCTTAATACGATCCAACAGTGTCGGTCTGACCTCAAACCTGGCTAGCAGAGCGCCCTGATCATCACTAGCCAAGCTGACTCCCAAATCCCGGAGTCCCATCAAACAAGTAAGGTATGCCGTATCATTCTCCTGAGACGATGAAGCTGATTTCCGACTCAAGGCATCAGCAACCACATTGGCCTTGCCCGGATGATAATCAATGATAAGATCATAATCTTTGAGGAGCTCTAACCATCTCCTCTGTCTCAGGTTAAGTTCTCGCTGAGTAAATAAATATTTCAGACTTTTATGATCCGTATACACCCTGCAAGTCACGCCGTACAAGTAATGGCGCCATATCTTCAAAGCGAAGACTATGGCCGCAAGCTCTAGATCGTGTGTCGGATAATTCACCTCATGTTTCTTCAACTGTCTAGAAGCATAGGCGATCACCCGACCATTTTGCATCAAAACACACCCCAACCCCTGTCGGCTAGCATCACTGTACACTGTGTACTCCCGACTACTGGTGGGAAGTGCCAAGATCGGAGCTGTAGTCAACCGTTGTTTGAGTTCCTGAAAACTCGCCTCACAACGGTTATCCCATACAAACTTGACGTCCTTTCGCGTCAATCTAGTTAATGGAGCAGCTATCCGGGAAAACCCCTCAACAAATCTGCGGTAATACCCGGCCAGACCAAGAAAACTCCTGATCTCAGTCACTGTCTGCGGCTGCTCCCATCTCATAATGGCCTCGACCTTCTGCGGATCAACAAAAATCCCCTCCGCAGAAATGACATGCCCCAAAAATCCAACCTGTCTTAGCCAAAATTCACATTTTGTGAATTTGGCATATAGTTGCTCATTGCGGAGGATCTGTAAAACAGTACGAAGATGCTGAACATGATCCTTGTCACTCCGCGAATACACCAGTATATCGTCTATGAAGACTATGACAAACTGATCCAAATAGTTATGAAAAACTCTGTTCATCAAGTCCATGAACGCAGCTGGGGCATTAGTCAGCCCAAACGGCATGACTAGGAATTCATAGTGCCCGTACCGAGTGCGGAAAGCTGTCTTTGGCACATCTTGAGTTCCAATCCGCAGCTGATGATATCCTGATCGAAGATCAATCTTCGAGAAAACTCGGGCACCTTGCAATTGATCAAACAAATCATCTATACGAGGCAGCGGATATCTGTTCTTCACAGTCACCCGATTAAGCTGCCTGTAATCCACACACAATCTCAGTGATCCATCCTTTTTCTTTACAAACAATACTGGAGCACCCCAAGGTGACGTACTAGGACGGATAAATCCTTTATCCAGCAACTCCTGCAGCTGGACCTTGAGCTCTCTCAGCTCAGCCGGCGCCATCCTGTATGGCGGCATAGAGATAGGGGTAGTCCCCGGAGCTAAATCAATCTCAAAGTCACACTCCCGAACCGGTGGTAATCCGGGTAGCTCCTCGGGGAAAACATCAGAAAACTCCTTTACCACTGGGACATCCTCAAGTTTCGGTCCCTGAACAGTGGTATCTATGATGTGAGCCAGATATGCCGTACATCCGCGGCGAATCATACGTCTGGCCTCCAAAACTGAAATGACACAGCGGGGTAAAATCCGCCTCTCGCCCTCAAAAATCAACACTGGCTGATCGGGTCTTCGAAATTCTACCTGCTTCTTAAAGCAGTCAACAGAAGCCCGATGCATATATAGCCAATCCATCCCCAAGATGACATCAAAATCAGTCATGGCGAGGGGGATTAAATCTGCCTTCAACACTGTATCCCAAACCTTGATCTCACATTCTCTATACACCGTGCTGCGCACAATTTGCTCACCCAAAGGAGTGATGACCAATATCTCCTCATCCAAAGGTGAGAGTAACCTATCAGCATATCGGGAGAATAGATCGCTCACATACGAATAGTTAGAACCCGTGTCAATAAGGATACGGGCATCTATTCCAAAAATCGGTAGGGTACCTATCATTTGAACAAAATGCACATAGATTTAGAATAAAAACACCGCTGATATACATATATGCCAAAATAGTGGAGCCTCTAAGGCTTTTACAACTTCGGTGTGTAAAGATGTCAGAGTAGTATCATGTAGACAAAAGGTACACAACATAACTACCTATACAACTAGCATGATACAATGCTGACATCTCCAAAACAAAAATGAAAACACTAACAAGGATCCTATTCTACAGGATTAGAAGGAGGAGTACCCGTAATGATATCGGGATTGGCCTGAGCGTCCTCCTGTGTCATGGCATAAACCCGGGCCTGAGCCCTAGGCTGCTGTCGTGCCTGGGTCTGCATTGTGTTACTCCCGGTGGTCACCCTAGGAGTAGAAGATGCTGGCCGAATAAACTGCCCCTGCTGACCCAAATGAGGAGTACTAGTACTGCTTTGTGAACTCTGTCCTCCGATTCCCAACTCAGGGCAGGAGCTCCTGATATGTCCCGGCTTCCCACACTGGAAGCAAACGACTGACACTGAACATGCTCCTATCGGATGGGACCTATTGCACCTGCGGCAATGAGGATGCCGCTGAGTAGTATACTGTGCTGAATGAGTCGGAGCGGGCTGTCTGAACCCCTGGGAATGCTGTCTCCATCCCCGCTCAGAAAATCCAGATCCAAATCCGCCTCTATACGAACTGGATCCACTGCCCCTCTTGGAGCTTTGCGCAAAATGCGACTTCTCATTCCTTCTCTTCTGCTCTCTGCTTTCTCTCTGCCTAGCCTCGGCGCGGACCAAAGCCTCCGCGCGGTGAGCAGAGTCTACCACCTCAGTCAATGTAAACTGTGGAGTAACAGTCATACACCTTCTTATGCTGAGGTTAAGACCGTCCTCGAACTTGAAACGCAAATACTGAGGTGTAGCCATATCTGGTACAAATGCGGCAAGCCTCCGCATTTCTGCCTCATACTCTGAGACAGATCTGGTCCCCTGGGTAAGTCGTCCCAACTCTGACCTCATCCTGTCCTGCTGGTAGAGTGGGAAGAATCTGCGGTCAAATTCCCGAAGGAAGTCAGCCCACCGCAGTGGCTCTGTCGCCTCATCAGTGAGGGCCTCCCACCATAAGAGGGCCTCTCCTTCTAAAAATTGCTCCGCCACTTTCAGGCAGAGCTCCTCTCCAATCCCCAGATTAGTCAAAATCTTTCGGGTGCGGTTGATCCAATGCTTGGCTACAGTAACATCACTAAGCCCTGTGAAATTAGTGCACCCCAGCTGACGGGCCTCCTTAATCAACTGTGTCAACTCGTGAACCCGTCTAAGGGTAGCCGATGTGGTCTCACTCGGCCCCGACAAGGTAGAAGGACCGGCCACCGGCGGTGGAACCGGTGCCAAAGGAACTGGCGCTGCTGCAGATGCAGGCACCGCTGTAGGAAGTGGTGGGGGCGGAATCTGGGCCCCATGTGAAGTGTACCACTCGTATACCTGCCGAAAGGCATCAAGTGTAGGTACGGAAGTCTCAGCCTGAGCAGCTGGCTGGGTAGGTGCCTGTGGTGGCACGCGAGTCGAGGAAAGATCCTCCGGCTCGCCTAAGTCCTCTGGCGAGGCAGAACGGGTGTTCCGTCGAGTCGTCATACTTCTGCAAAAGAAAGATCCTTCTTAGATCTCAATCCAAGAATAGACATGGTTCAAGAAGTTTGGACTAATCACAGCATAACTACCCGCACAAAAGAATGAGATCCGTAGTTAAATAAAGGGTGACAAATAAGATTAAAAAATAACATATTAGGTTAGATACTAACGTATCTAGCCCCCTAAAAACATATGAACTCATATACCTATGACCATGTACTGGGACTTCATGACTGTATGAAACTCTCATGCATTGAGGACTTTAAGCACAACACACTTGGGAATGTTTTCAATACTCTTTTCCTACATAGCTCTCAACCTAGAGCTCTGATACCAACCGAACTGTCACGTCCCGAACCGGGAATCGTGAACAGCCGCCCGTTGACCTGAATGCCGGTTGTATTTCTACAAAAAATCGGGCAGAACCTCCCCATAAATCGGAGGTCTCCCATGTACAATTATACCTGTATAAACCTGTAAAATTCAAATCAATCTGAAAATAAATCAAATGGCCATCCCGGCCTCTCCAAAACAATCCACCAATCTCCCAACCGACATCCAGACAACGCCAGGCTAACAAATCAACAACAGTCCTAGCCACAGACCTCTAATGTCATGCCCAACTAGAGCATGAACAGCCGCCACATCGAGCGGGCCTAAATTTATACTATTATATTACAACTTTCCCAAGTTAACACTTTACAAAGTTACAAATGCCTCAATGCAAGTGAAATGAGAGTTTTACAAATAAACATACATAATTTATACAGTCATCCCAAATATATGTACACGGCCAACTACGGACCTCAACAAGACCTCGTAGGGTCAACATAAAGTATGAAATTCATATTTTCAATTTAAAACTTAATCTCACCGTCCAATACCAAGTCCACCAACGAGCTATCAAGCCCTCTAGAGCCAAAAGCGTCTCCCTAGCACCATAATCCTGTCTGGGGAGGGAAAAAGGAGGGGTGAGTACTCGGGGAAAAGTACTCAGTGAGTGAGGGGTCAATGTAATCGTGCAATATGGGGTGTGAAACTGGAGTGTCAAAACATAAGTAAACAAATCATATTTCAAAGCATCATGCTTTTCATTTCAACAATATATCATTTCACGCATCCACAAATCAAATATGCATCCAAAACACTGTCATCAAAATCATAGAGCTGCCAGCCAAAAATGTCCCGGCAGAGGTCTACCACGACCTATGACAGGCGCACCGGGGGTGTTATATGCGATTTTATTAAAAGTGCTCTCTACCCCGGCGTTGGCGACGGACCTCGTCCAGGTGCTAGACTTGGATAGCATCCAAATCCTCCCCCTTTCGGGTTCAACCTGCCTAGTACCGTGTCGTAAATATAATCTCGACAACTCGTGGGATACCCCAGGCCTTAGGCATATCCGGACGCCACCAAAGCGCCTCTCACGGTGTCCTTCGTAGCTACGGAACAATACATATCCAGGCCCTCAAGGCCAATATCAATATCACAGTACAAATCACAGCCCTCAAGGCCAATATCAATATCATATCAAAACATGTGCCATAAATCAGGTTCACAAACCAAATGCAACATATTTCATAAAATGGCACATTTTACATTTCAATCACATGGATGCATATTTCATAATTCAACCACATTTTCAGACACTCCATCGGTTCACAAAAATCATTTTCAAAGCCAGACAAAACATTTTAAGCACGCGGTAAATCATGCTCATTTATCAAACTGTTGTAAAACAGAGTTTGCATATTAAACGAAAACATTTCAATAAAACCCACTCACAGTATACGGGAGGGTCAATCACTCCCTATAACGCACATCAAGTGCCAAAACCTTGCTCCCCTCGATCGTCTCCAAATCAAGTCACTACAATTATAACACATCACATATTTCTCACACCTCAACCTCATATATACTCACAATTCAATCAAATGAAATCTTAATCGATCCTCGATTGACATTTTCTAATACAAATCATAATTATGTCATCAAATTTCCAATTTCTCTAATTTTTGTACAAACCTCAATTCTGCAATTCATGAATACAATCTAATAGCTGTCACCAATTACAATTCATTTATAAATAAGTGACACAATGAAAATCAATTCTCCTGAAACCCTAAAAATCATTCAATATCAAAATTTACCATAAAATAGTAAATTTTCTCCCAAAATAGAAATTCTTTGAAAAATCATAAACTTTCCGATTTTCTTCCGAATGTTTCAAAGTATATGTCATTAATGCAATTCCAATCCATTCTAATACATTCCTAAATATACACAATGTATTTTATTCTAATTTACCCTAGATTCATCCAAATACATCAATTGAGTTAGAAATCCTCACCTAAGGTATTCGCAATTCACGGACTCAGCCTCTCTGTGTCAATCAATTCAGTCCAAACCTGCAATGTACACTAAACTTTCAAGAATTTTACTAACTCACTAGAACTATCGAAACCCTAGACCTAATCATCCTTACCAGTGCAGAAAATGAAGTTAGCCGATTCGGCCTAGGGCTTTGAAGGCTTCCTGTTGTTGGGGTTTCTGCATAGGTTGCAGAAATTTGTTGAAGCGGCGAAGCAGCGCCGCGCGCGAGTGAACGGAATCGACAGTCGCGCGCAGGGGAGAAAGAAGGGAGAGCCCCGTCGCGCGCGAGAGAGAGAAGAACCCGTGAGGGAGGTTGAGACAGCGGGTGAGAGAGAGTGATAAACGAAGAGAGAATGGACCGAAGGTGAGGTAGAGGGATTAGATAGTGGCGGAAGACGGCGGAAGAGATGGAGTGAACGCGGTAGCGAAGTCGCGAGAGGGAGAGATCGAGAGAGTGAGTAAGTGAGAGATAGAGAGAGTAACAGAGGCTGAGAAAGAGAGAGAGAAAACCGAGGGGGAAAGACAAGGAGAGAGAAAGCGGTGGAGGAAGGAGGAGCAAACGGTTGCTCGCGGTGGCGAAAGCGGCGTGAGACGACCGCAGGGAAGAGGGAGAGTCGCGGGAGTGAGAGAGAGGGAGAGAGAGAGAATGGGATTAGGGTTTAGCCCTAATCCTTAATGGGTGGCAAAACGCAGCGTTTTGCTGCGTTTTGCAATCCTCTCTCCTCGTTTTTTTTTTTTTTTTTTTTTTTTTTTTTATACAATTAAATAATAGTAAGAATAATAATAATAATACTAAAATTTCTCACATAATTTATTTAATTTCTAAACAAAATACAATAATACGGACACTGCAGTGTCGGCGTTACAAGAAATATATTTCCCTAAGTGTTTGTATGAAATTATTGAGGTTAAGTCTAGAATTTGATGTAAATTGGACTGTGAAGCATGTGAGAAAGTCGTAGATAGTATTAGAGTTGTATTTGATTGAATTACATAGTTTTCCTTGGGATTTGAATGGAAATCGGCGTGAATTAAATTAATATTAAGGAATTCGGGAGAAAATGGGTAAAATTGAGGAATATTGTAAATTTAAAGTCGTTAGTGATTTGAAATGATACTAGTTTGAGGAAACGAAAGTTTTGGAACGTAATTATGCAAGTTAAGGCTATTGTACATAAAAAGGGGAATTTGAAAAACCCTTTAATAGAGCTTTAATTGATCTTTATTCGTCTTGATTGGTCTAGGTTGACCTTTGGAGACTCGAGAAGAGTCGTTATGAGTTGGTTTCGGAAATAGAGAGTGAATACCCTCTCTAGAGGTGAGTGGACGGTTCATTGTGTTCGTAAATGAGAAACCTGTTTAAAATTGCTTTGAAAATGATTTTGAAAGATTGTTATACGTTTTATATAAATTGTTTTGTGATTGTGGGCCATCGAATGAATTGTGAAATACGAATGCATCCATTGTATTTATAAATGCTTTTGTGCCATGTGATATTTGATATTGCTCTATGAGCTGCTTTGGCATGAAATTGTGGATTATTGGTTGAAATTATGGCACATTGTTGAGAAATGGATTGAATGAGAAATGGAGGGTGCACAGATGACTATAGTCATATACCTACCACGGGACCCGACGGGGTGACGTGGTTTGAGGTTTAGATGTGCGGGGGAGTAGACGTCCCTCCCTCTCGCAAAAGTCGTGCTATATCCGGTGCACCCCGGTGAGGCACGAGCCAACGCCAAGGAAGGGGGTTTGTTTTGAGATATTGGATAGTAAAACCCTTGGCGGATTTTCGTGCTGGGTTTGGCCGCCCGAGACGGAAGCATATTTCGATGGAACCCCAGGATTTTCTGAAAAAATGATTGATATGGATGCATATTTGTGAAATGTGATTTATTGAAATGATTTTATGGATATGAGATGATTTATGAGTTATGCTTTGACTGCCCCACATTCACACCTTATTTATTAGCACAAATGCACCATTGCACTCCACTCATCGAGTATACCCCTATACTCACCCCCTCTCTCTCCCCATTTTTCAGAGGAGACTTAGTTGGGTGCCTACTCGACGGAGCTTGCGAAATATTTTTGCGGATTGGATAAGTATTGGCATGCAGGGTTACTTTTGGAGATTGATAGCTTGCAAAACATGGAAAGGGAAGTCTGTACATCCCATGCCGTGCGGATTTTATTGATACTGGCCGAGTTGTTGGCAAGTATTGATAAAACCCGACGATTTTTGATTTATTTTGATTTATTTTGATTTCTCTAGTTTTGGAAAACTGTTTATATCTGTACTGGGACATTTGGACTGTAAATCTTATTTTCAATGCTTTTTCTTTGATTTTGTGAAGTTCTGTACAACTCATACCGTTAGGATTTTATCGACATCGGTCCGTTTTCCTCGGGTAAGTGTTGGTAAAATCTGACGGCTATGTTTTGGGACTTCTTGTTTGTTAAATGCTTTCAGAGTGGCCAAGATGGTCACATTGCATGCGTGCATGTACAGGTTCCCGCTCCCCGTTGTGTGTTGCTGTGTAATCGTGCATGTACAGGTTCCCACTCCCCGATGTGTGCTAATGTATGATTGCATGTACAGGATCCCACTCCCCGATGTGTGTAAATGTGTGTGTTTGTACGATCAGGAATGAGCCGGATGGGCTCCTTGCATGTGTAATGCTTTTGTGATTTCTTGTTTTTGAAGAAATTTATACTTCTGATGATTTATTGTGAATTTGATAGCCTTGCGGAGTCCCGGTAGATGGGAAGGTTTTACCCATGTACCGAGACGACGCGGCGGTTGTCGCGTGGTCGATCTGAGGATCGGGGCGTGACATTCTTCCTCTCATTTTTTTCTTGTCATAAAAAAGTTTGCTTTTGCATCAGTGCAGTAATTGAACAGATCCTATTGTTTGCATGCATGGTTGTTGATTAAAAATCCAATAAATTTTAATTTTCTCACATAAAATTCAAAAATCTAAAATGGACTTGAATCATTTACCTTTTTCGACATTTGAGTATTCTAGAAAAGTGTCACAAGATATATCATCTTTTTTTATTCAAATTCCAAATGCTCTTAGTGAAAAATGATCAATCTTTGTTTAAGTCCTCTCTCTATTTGTGAACGCGAGAAGAAGTTCTCCTTTTTCTCACCCTATCAAAATGCCACTTGCCCGTTACCGAATAAAGACCTAAAATTCCTCATAGTAAACCAAAATCCCCTCCACTTTAGTTATAAATGCTTTTTGACAAGCATTTGCTGCAATAGGTCCAATCATTGATACTAACAGGAACTAAACCTTATGGTAAGAAAAAGTTTGATTCAGATGGAGAAGAAGAGACAAAAATTAGAACAAAAATATCATTTGATTTGTCGATCCTAAAAAAAGAATACTCATTTCTTAGGAAAACGAAAATGGGAAAACGAAAATGGGAAGTGGGGAGTTGAGAGATTTGAGGGAGCCAAGAGGTGGATTCCAAAAACCATTTCCCTTTCTACTTTCTCTTCCTCGTTCAAATTCAAATGAAAAGGTTTTGGATTAGGTCTATCATGACCCGCACCCATTTTCCAACAATTGTAAAATAGCGTCCGAAACATTTCTTCAATTTTTCCCAGAAGTGCATGATTGCTTACAGTTGCAGATTGCAGGAAACCATGCTTTGACTGTGGGCTTCCCTTGTGGGTATCATGGCAAAAGCCCATCACCCTGTTGATGCATAGTGAGTTTTTTTTAATTGAAAATGCCTTCTCCTAGTTCCAAGCGACGCCCGAACACTTGTATGGCGGGGCTTAGAAGTATTTGTCATACTGGTTAAACAAATTGATTTTGTATAAAATTTAGATTCAATTTGTAAAATGAACTTTGAATTTAAACAGAATTATATGTAAAATTAGTGAAATGTAAACACATTTTGTCTGGTTTAAACAAGACTGAATTCATTTCTTATAGTCGGGGTGTATATACTATATAGAGATGCCAATAAAATGAGTCAACTTGAGTTGAAAATGATCCAATTTATCTCTTTAACTAAACAAATTAGGCCAAGGCTCGCCACAGGATCATTCCAAAATTTTGTTTAGGTTCTACTCACATGATCTATTAAATGTTGAACCCATAAACAAGTAACCCAGGATTCATTTAAGATAGAAATTTGATTTAAGCTGGGGTGTTAATATACCCATCCAATATGTAAACCAAACCAAATCTCATAAATCAATCTGAAAAATTCAAAGTGAACCTAAGATTTTCAGATTACAGGATTAGATTTAGATATATATGTAATTGGCTTAGAAATGTAGGTCTCCTTAATTTTGCTGGGAGGGTGACTGGCCAAGCCAAGTCTACCCTCATTGCAATTCCTACCTACACCATGTGGACAATGTGGCTTCTTCAGGGTGTTTGTGATACCATTGTTGAACCGTCAGGGCCTTTACTTGGTCTCACAAGCAAAACGGTAAGGGACTGAGTTTGGTAATTTGGGAAAGAGTATTCAAATTCACGGAAGAATGATGTCTTGTAGAACTTGGGAAATACTTGGGGGATTGTTTCAGGATTTGATCAGCTTAAAGGCGAAATACTTGTCAAAGAGAGACGTGTTCAGTCATTCTCCTCCGAAGTCTTCTTCTTATATATGGCGATCTATATATCAAAGATTCCCTCATCTTAAGGAGGGTTATAAATGGAGGCTGGGAAACGGACAGGATATATCTTTTTGACCCGACCTTTGATGGTCATTTCAGGGGGGAAGATGTTATATCTGGAAATGGTAAGTGGGATCTTTATAAGCTACATTCTTCACTTTCCCAGGAGTTGATTTCTCTTATTTTGGTTGTTCCCATCCTTTATACTCCATGCTCAGATCTGGAGATCATCTATATTTAATGGTATTTATAATGCAAAATCTGAGTATGTGTAGCTGACTCAATCAAAAAGGCAGGGAAGTAATTGTTCCCATCTTTAACTGGGTGTAGAATCTTCAAGTGTTGGAGAAATGAAGTACTCTGTTGCCAGAAGCTTAAGAGAGGCTTCCTTGTGAGATCATGAGAAAAGAAATGGGCCTAATGACCTCGGATATGTGTCAAGATGTGCTCAAAGTGTTGAATCAGTTGATCACATTCTTCGCTAACGCTGGGAGGCCAAGCAGATAAGGGATTTCTTTCTGTCCTCCAGAAACTCCTCCGTTCATTCTTGGCCCCCTAGTTGAGTGGCTGAAATTCCATAGCTTCAGTGCAGATTTTGGACAGTTTTGATTACAGTCTCTCAGTGTATAGGAGATAAATATGTTTGATCATTGATTCAACATTGATCTTATATGTTTAAATAATTATGTATTACATATTGTCAAACTCATAAGTTAAACTCATATGAAAGTGATATGGTAAATTTGAAAAATTCGATAATTTGGGTTTAAGAATATCAAAGGATATGAAAATAAATTAATGTATAGATATTAATGGATATTTGTTATTTCTGACGAGTTAAATAGGGAATATCGAAAGATGACTTAAAAATAGTTAGAAAGCTATCTAAATTTAAGTGAATTTGGTAAGATAACTGAAATAAACTAAATAGGTAAATTTTGTTACGAATTTAGAAGTAAAGTCATCCCTATAGCTATAAATAGGGTTATGATACCCGGGTCAATATATCACTCTTCTCTCTAATACATCTATTATATAAAGAGATTTTGTGAAAATACATTTGATCTGGAAGGTCGTTCTCCGGATTCTGCCCAAACGAAGGTCGAATCAAGATTTCATCATATTCAATTTTCGATTACGAAATCAGGTATAATTTAGATTCGTTTTAAATTTCAATTTCAATTTATTAAGTTTTTAATTCAAATGACTGAATACGATGTTTGATATGATTTTGCATCAAATTTATTTTTACAATAAGTGGTATCAGAGCCACTCGTACTTAAATTATTGAAATTTGTCTTTTTTGATTTTGGTACTGTATAAATTTTGAGAATATGTATAACTTTTGTTATGGATAATTCAATTTTCAAAAAAAAAATTCAAGAATTTTGGATGTGGATTTCAATAATAATAATAATAAAAATTTTGAAAAGTTTTTCATCAAGTCGACATTCAGTTTTCATCAAAGTTGATATTAAATTTTTCATTAAAGTCGATTTCCAGTTTTCATTAATATGAACATCCGATATTTATATATATATTTATATATATATGGATCATTTTTTTTTAAAGAAAAGTGTCTTTTTTGGGAGTTCAAAGGATCAAAAACAAAAAAAAAAAAAGGAGTCCTTTTTTTTAAGAATGAAAAAACGTGGGTTTTCTCCTTTTTTTTTTTTTTTTTTTTGCAAGTTGACATTTTTTTTAAATGTTTGAAACTTCCCAAAAACAAAAGGTTGAAATATCGATTTGTTATTTTTTGAAAGTTATCCTTTTTTTTTTTTATGCAATGAACTTTCTTCTATTAAAAAAGGAAAGTGAAAGTCAAAGATCTTTTTTTGGACTTTCCTTCTTCTTGGGTATCATTTTTTATGATTTTATTTTAAGAAACTACAAATCTAATTTTAGAAATTTCTAATTTTAAAGAATATTTTAAATTTGGTTTTTCATAAAAAAACTTTCGGAATTTGGAAAAAAAAAAAAAAGAAAACTTTTAGATTTTAACTTTTCCTTTTTCTAAAGAATTGACTTTTCGATTTTAGAATAAAGTTTTCTAATAAAAAAATATTGAGAAAATTTTTTGGTTTTGGGAAGCAAAAAAAAAAATAAAAAGTTCCAGATTTTAATTCCATTTTTAGGCTTGACTTCCCAAATTCAAAAGAAAATTTTTAGAATTCCATCAAAATAAAACTTTTTCTTTTATTACAAATCTACATCACAAAATGATCAATATTTTTTTTTAAAAAAAAAAGCTTTTATGAATCATTTTGGATCCAAACAGACCCAACCCTGGGTATAAAGATTTTGGAATTTATTGGATTCAATTGAACCCATTTTTCATCCTTATCATTCTTCAATGATCCTTTTATGTTCAAATCTGATCATTCTTTTACTATGCGATGACATGATATATATAGAAAAGTTCTGTTAAAAAAATAGGGATAAATCTAAGACTGACTGGTTTTTAACTGATTCTAAATGAATTCACCACCTATCTGAGAACTTTTTTGGTATCCTTTGCTACAGAACGGAGATTGGTTAAATTTTGGATCAATTGTCAGCAAAAGATGAAAAGTTTGGTTTTATGTCGACAACGAAAGTATAGGGATGGAAAAAAAAAGGATAAAAGAGAAAGATTCGGCAAACTTGGGCTATTATAGGTCCAATTTAAAATTAATAAAATTAGATTTTAAATAACTCATTTTTCAAGAAATTGAGTCCATCAGGATAAAAATTGAAATTTTTTTTGATTACGAATATTATTCAAATATGAGTATGGTTTTGTATATATTTCGAAATAAATTAATTGAAACAACATGTTATCAAAATAATCTCTCTTGTGAAAATTAATTTATTTTTGGATATAAAATGTTGTGTATATACAATGCATGTGGATATCGATCGGCCCAAAAGAAGGTCCATATTTGACGGAATTGCATACACACCTTGTGGTAATAAATGTGTGACAATTATTCAGTTTTACATGTGACCAATTCATTGACCCAAAGGAAAATAATTGATTAATATGTTTTTATTGTCAGCATTTGATTATTGTGCCAAAATACCATTTACAAGTTAATTATTTTGTCCAAAAATGAAATATTAATGAAGTGACCGGTATCTTGTAATGGGGATTACTCATATTTGAATTTATTTGGTTTTAAAGTTCCATTTGAGCATATATTGATTATTGTTCTCTGTTTTGACAGTTAATACTATTCCTACCAACATTAATACTCAACTTAATTCCATTCCCGTGTTGAATGGCTCTAATTTTCGATCATGGCAAGAGAACTTATTGATAGTTCTCAGAGTCATGGACTTAGATCTTGCACTAAGGGTTGACTCTCCCCCATCTCTTACAAATGAGAGTATGTCTGATAAAAAAAGGGAGTTTGAAAGGTGGGAGAAGTGAAATTGCATGTGTTTAATGATTACGAAACGGACTATTCCAGAAACATTTAGGGGCACAATATCTAAGTCTGCTATGACAGTCAAAACTTTACTTAAAGATATTAAGAAATGATTTGTCAAGAATGAAAAGATTAAAACCAGTACACTCTTAACAAATTCTATTTTAATACTGTATAAAGATCAAAAACACTTGACCATTAAGGACAAGAGACGAAAGAAGAGGAAACAGGATAAGAGTACTGTTATGTTCCTTAATTTGGTTTGTTCTGAGATTAATTTAATTTTAGTACCAGAACACACTTGGTGGCTAGATTCCGCTATAACCACTCACATCAGTATGTCCATACAGGGTTGTCTAAATTGTTGACCTGATGGTGAAAGATACATCTACGTAGGCAATGGCAATAAAGTTCTAGTGGAAGCAATAGAAAGATTTAGATTATTACTAAAAACCAGATTTTATTTAGATTTACATGAAACATTTATGGTGCCATCGTTTAGACGAAATTTGATTTCTATTTCTGTGTTGGACAAATTTGATTTTACTTGTTCTTTCAGAAATAGAAAAGTTAGTTTATTTCTTGAATCCAAATTGGTTGGTTCCGGTTCTTTATCAGAATCTGATAATTTTTATCTGATAGATACTATTGCTTCATTTAATGAATCCCTACAAACTAGTACTAGAAGTGTAAAGTATAAATTAATCAATGAGAATTCCTCCTTATTATAGCACAAAAGATTGGGTCATATCTCCTAACGGAAAATAGAGAGACTTGTGTCAAAAAAAAATTCTTAATTGCCTTGATTTCATAGATTTTGATATTTATATAAATTGTATAAAGGGAAAATAAACCAATAAAAGGATATTTGAAGCCAAAAGAACTTCAAACATTTTAGAATTGATTCATACGGATATCTGTGGATCATTCCCTTCTGTTTCTTGGAATGGTCAATGATATTTATAACATTCATAGACGATTATTCAAGATATAACTATATATATCTCCTTACAGCTGTGTTCAAAATAATCTCTAGACATGTTCAAAATAACTATATTATTCAAGATATTTAATAATCTCTAGACGTGTTCAAAATTTATAAAGCTAAAGTTGAAAACCAACTCGGTAAAAAAATTAAAAAAGTTAGATCTGACCGTGATTGAGAATACTATGCCAGAAATGACAGATCAGGTAAACAACGTTCAAAATAATTCCTAGAGGAATGCAGTATCGTCTCACAATATGCTATGCCTGGCTCACCCGCCATGAATGATGTTGCTAAAAGATGAAACAGGACTCTTCAGAATATGGTAAGGAGCATGACTGCTTACTCTGCCTTACCTGAATCACTTTGGGGAGAGGCACTCAAGGCTGCAGCATACATGCTGAATAGGGTTTCTACTAAGGCAACTACCAAAATCCTCTACAAACTTTGGACTAGCAGACCTCCTAGTCTGAAGTATCTGTATGTTTGGGGTTGTCCAGCTGAGGTTAGGCCTTTTAGGCCTAATGAAAGGAAACTGAATGTTAAGACGGTTAGTTGCTATTTTATAGGATATTCTGAAAAGTCTAAGGGATACAAATTTTATGATCCCACAAATAAGATCGTCTTTGAGCTGGGAAATGCTCGATTATTTGAGAATATTGAGTTTACGAGGGAAGATATGGTTAGAGATATTGTCTTTCAAGAGGAATATATTGATATTCCCATAGGTATTACTGAACTTAATCAGATTTTTATCCTTGATCCTGTTCAAAATACATCAGAATCAAACAATGTTAGAAAACCCTCCAATCCAGAAGAACAAACTCTACCACCTTAAGAATCTATGCCTTTAAGAAGATCCACTAGAGAAAGAAGAAGTGCAATTTCGGATGATATGTTGTATTTCTTCAAGAATATGAGGTTGACATTGGAGTGATGGAAGATGATCCAATCAACTTTCGTCATGTTATAGAATATTGTAATTCTCAAAAGTGGATCGATGCCATGAATGAAGAGATAAAGTCCATGAAGGACAATAACATTTGGGATCTTGTCCAATTGCCTGAAGGTGCAAAACTCATTGGTTGTAAATGGATAATTTAAAACCAAAAGGGATTCGAAAGGCAATGTGGAGAGACATAAAACTCATCTTGTCGCAAAAGGTTTCACACAGAAAAAATATATCGATTATAAAAAGACTTTCTCTCCAGTTTCTTCGAAAAACTCTTTTAGAATTATAATGACATTAGTGGCACATTTTAATTTTGAGTTACATCATATGGATGTAAAGACGACGTTTCTCAATGGTGATATTGATGAAACAATCTATATGTTACAACAAGAAAACTTCGTGTCGGGAGATTCAAAGAATATGGTTTGCAAACTTAAAAAATTCATCTATAGACTCAAACAAGCATCCCGACAATAGTATTTTAAATTTCATCAAGTGATCATTTTATTTGATTTTGATATGAATTTAGTTGATAAATGTGTATACCATAAGTTTTATAGCAGTAAGTATATTTTTCTGATTTTATATGTCAATGACATATTGCTTGTCAGTAACGATAAAGACCTATTGCATGAAACCAAGATTTTTCTCACCAAGAAATTTGAGATGAAAGATCTTGAAGAAAGTTTTTTTGTATTGAGCATTCAGATACACCAAAATCGTTCTCAGAGTATTCTGCAATTGTCCCAAAAGAGATATATTGAAAAGATCTTAAAGTGATATGGCATGCAAGATTATAAATCAGATGATACCTCTATGGTTAAATGAGACAAATTTAGTCTCAAATATTGCCCCCAAAATCACATTGAGAAACAAAAAATACAAAAGATTCCCTATGCATCAACCGTAGGGAGTTTGATATATGATCAGGTATGTATGCGTCCAGATATTGCATATATTACAGGAATATTGGGCAGATACTTAAGTAATCCAGGAATAGACCATTGGAAAGCCATTAAATAGATCTTGCGATATCTACGGAGAACGAAGGAAAATATGCTCATGTATCGAAGGTCGGAACGGCTTGAGATCATTGGGTATACTGACTCTGACTTTGCGGGATACCAAGATAGTATGAAATCTACAACAACTTATATCTATATGCTAGCAGGATGAGCCATCTCTTGGAAGAGTGCTAAGTAGTCTCTTATAGTCTCTTCTACCATGGCGGCGGAATTCATAGCATGTCATGAAGCATCTAACCATGGAATATGGTTGTAAAACTTTGTCACGGGATTACGAATAGTGGATGGCATTAATAAGTCACTCAGATTATTTTGTGACAATAAATCTGCAGTACTCTGTTCCAATAACAATAGGAGCTCGACGAAGTCTAAGCATATAGACATCAAGTTCTTGGTTGTTAAACAAAAAGTATAAAGTGGTTAGATATCTATAGAGCATATTGGAACAGACTTAATGATTACAGATCCATTTACAAAGGGTTTGCCTCCCAAAGTATTCCTTGATCACGTTGTTCGTATGGACATAATGCCACTTAAGAATGTACAGTTTTAGTGGGAGTTTGTAATTACGAATGTTCTATTAATGTAAACATTCAGCTATTACAGTTAAGTTCTGCAGAAATAAAAATTCAGTTTTTATTCACACTCTAATTTAATATGATCTTACTAAAAATGATCAGTTAGAAATAGATATGTTAAATATCATATTGCATGACATTTCCATATTACGCATTCATATCATGATCCATGTCATTCGGTTATATCAATTTACGTGTCCATTGATGGTTGAGTTACGAAAGAAATGTAAAAAAAGCCGTCTTGATCCTAGGTTGATATGATTGATGGACCGAATTGATTGAAAATACATTTCAATGTTGATAGAAAAGTTGAACTCATTCAATCGTTTTGCAATCACATAATTATAAGATTCCATATATAGCCCAAATGAGAGATTGTTGGATCATTAATCCAACATTTGGGTTATATGTTCAAATAATTATGTATTGCATACTGTCAAATCTATAAGTTAAGCCCATATAAAAATGATCTAGTAAATTTAAAAAAATTTAGTAATTTGGGTTTAAATATCTCAAAAGATATGAAAATAAATTAATATGTAGATACCAATGGACATTTGTTATTTATGATGTGTTAAATAGGGAATGTTGAAAGATAACTTAAGAATAGTTGGAAAGTTATCTAAATTCATGTGAATTTGGTAAGATAACTAGAATAGACTAAATAGACAAATTCTATTATGAATTTGGAAGTAAAGTCATCTCTACAGCTATAAATAGGATTATGATTCCTGGGTCAATGAATCACTCTTCTCCCTAAAATACCTCCATCATATAGAGAGATTCTGTAAGAATACATTTGATCTGAAAGGTCATTCCCCGGATTCTGTCTAGACGAAGATCGAATCAAGATTTTATCATATTCAGTTTCTGGCTATAGAATCAAGTATAATTTCGATCCGTTCTAAGTTTTAATTTTAGTTTATTAAACTTTTAATTCCAATGGCTTAACACAATATTTGATATGATTTTACATCAAATTTATTTTTTCAAAAAAATAAACAAGAAAATCATGAAAGGAAACACTACTTATCTGCTATAGGATACCTGGAGGTTGACTCTGCCAAAGCAAGCCTGTTAGCATGCTCTCTTACTATCGGTTACTCTATTGGATTCCTCCCATCCCTCTTGTGTGCTTCTTAATGTGGATGGCAACTCAGTTGGAAATTCGGAAAAAGTTGGGTTTGGAGGTGTATATTAAAGTCATGTGGGATGCTCGCATGGTGGATTTTCTTGCTTTGTAAGAACAGCTATAAGCATGAATATGGAATCAAGATTATTGACGTTTTGACATGCAACGAAAACCCAAAAACATGAATAATCACAATTAAATAGCATGAAATAAAAAACATTAACTCAATACATAGATTTCCTCTCTTGTGTTTTTTTTTTTTTTTTGGGGGGGAATCCCTTCAAAATGTCAAACTGATTGAAGTGTTGATCATGAAAAACGAACCAATACTATGCTCCACGACACTACCCATGTGTTTAGATGCCCAATTTTTTGCCAAAGAATTTTAGGACTTTTACACACTTCTTAATTGTGTCTTCTTACATATGTACTCACAGATACCTTTTTTCTTATTTTTACTTCTTAGAAAATTAGGAGAGAAGAAAGGAAGAGAGGAGGGGACTGTTAACTTCTCTTCAATGTTCCCTAATTTCTTATTATATAAATTTCAAATTTAATTCAAAATTTAAAATGCTCTTATGCGTATAACAACCTTCAAAAGCTATCCATTATGCCCTATATCATGATTAGGAAGAAGGGATTTCGACATTTGGTGTTGCAGATTCTTTGGAAGCCATTAAGCTCATTCAGCATCCGTGTTTCCTTTGACATCGATATTGAGCTCTTATTTCTGACATAAGAATGCCAATGAAGAGGGATTTCTGCGCTGAGATGTCGCAAGTGTTTTTTTTTTTTTTTTTGTTATACAAAGATTTGAATTTAGATTTTCAGATTGAATGAGGGTTATAACCACTAAACTGTCTTGGACTAAGATATCGCATGTGTTGAGACAAGGGACCAATGTGTAGATTTTGTGGTTAAATTAAGTTTCAACCAACAAATTCTATTTGTTCAATCGGCAAGACCCCATCTAGGTTGAGGAATCTGCTTCTAGCAAACAATGTATGTGTAGTTTTTTGTAGGTATTCTAAATCTGAAATTAACAATTCAAATTAACCTCTAAACTAAATCTGAAATTTAAATTAATTAAACTTTAGGTTTCAATGAAATTAAAAAATATTTTCGGGTGGCTTTAAATTTAATTAAAGTTTTAATATCTTTCAAATAAACTCTGACTAATCATCAAAAATCGCAGATTATTACTAATACCTAAGCAAAAATGGATCTATTTAATTCTTTCTTTACTTTATTATTTAGTCTTCGTAATCTAGTTAATCAAGTTCTTCATTTCTTAAAAAAATTAACAAAAAAAAATCCCCTAATTTTCCTTAAATATTAAAGCCAAAGTGAAATATTAAATATCATTTTGCTCACTCACTTTTCATATTTTTTTAGATCAAACAAACCATAAAATAAAATAATTTCATTTTAATTTAATTTAAATGAATCATAAGTTATAAATATTTTTCTCTCACCATTTTTTTTCATTTTACCTCGAAATGGGGTTTAAGTGGGGTATTTTTCTCAACTCACGGTGGGATCCATTGGCCCCCTTCTTCCCTGAGATTTTATAAACTAAATATGGACGGATGCTTAAACATCCACTCTCGTGTGACTAGTGTCGAGGATTTGATTCGTGATGAATCTGTATTATTAGTTAAAGGTTTTACGGATAACAGACCCCTTCACTATAGAGCTAACTGCCATCAAAAAGGGAGTTCTCCTTCTACTCCAGACTAACTCATAGAACTTGTATCAATCCTCTCTTCTGAAGTGGTACCCTCCTATCCAAATCTGCATATTCTCATAAAATACCAGTAACTCATTTTTTGTACCCTGATACATAAGGTGTTTTATATTATAACAATAACAATCTTAATCTTAATCTCATAGTTTGGAGTTAACCATTTGAAAGACAAATATCAAGAAGATAAAAAAATAATTCGAGGTTGTTTGTTTAATTTGTACGGATTCTCATATATTTTCACTTCTATCCAAAATAAACTTCTCAATTAAATTCTTAGTGTGTCGTCAAATAACCAAAAATAAATTAACCTATTTCACTAAATACAAATATAGAATGAATAGAATCATGTCCACAGGAAACGGTGTATTTACTTTTTTTAAGGAAAAAAATAAAAATAAAAATATATGGATTTGAAAAATTAATTAAACTAATTAATAAAAAAATAAAGAACTCGAAATTAAAAGAATAAAAACTAATGGAAAATCAAATTTCTAGCCAAAAGATTTATATCCACCTTGATTTCATGTAATTAATTATCAATTTATCTAAACATTTCAACACTCATAAATCAATTAGTTATAATCATCGACAAACGCTCAACGACCAATCTCTTCTTATTTCGTCGATATTTAAGAGAAATTCGTTAACTATTTCCTTAATCGAGAATCAATCTTAAAGAAACTCCTGAGATTGAAAGTTTCAACAGTATTAAAATTTAGAGAGACTCAATTCTAATTAACAAATATACGACGGATTCATTTAAATTAGATTACCGAATTCCATGACATAAATATCATTCCCATGACATGAATATCATTTATCACTTTATTAAAACTAACAAATAATTACAAATTTACCATTTTACTTAGTTGTACATTATACTAGATCTGTTAAATATTGGTCATCTATTCAATAAACTTTCGAAAATCATGATCCATGAAATGCATGAATCAAATAAATAGTTATGAGATATTGATTTAATAAACTCAATTAAATCTCACAATCATTGAAAATCAAAATTTTAAAACTCTTCAACTAGAAAAATTAAATTAGATTGAAAGCATAAAAGAAAAGAAAAACTCACAAAGAAAATAAAAATATTGCTAAAATTGAATTAATGTGTTGCCGGAACAATGACAAGATGTGCTACTTGTAACCCTATGCTGTTGGACAAGAAAGAATGTGTTGGGAGAAAAGTTACAGGAACCGTGGCCTACTGCTAGAACATGGGGCGGCCTTTTCGGGCTCCCCTCTCTCCTTTCTTTTGCACAATGTAACACTATATAAATAGGAGTGAATTAACATAATTTTTAAAAAGAAAACTCTCTTAAATTTTAGATAACTATTAAATAAAAAATTACAATAGTTGAAATTTTCAAAATTCTTATTTTCAAATATTTAGGAATAAATTCAATATATTTGTAAATTTTCTATATTTCCAAATTTGTCCTCATTTTTACTTTCTTTTTCTTCATAAATCCCCTCCAACATTCCTAACATATCAATTATTATAAAACACAATAATTAATGTAATATTCATTTAAAAATTAAGCAAAATAAATCGTAATTATTACACTAATTACTAACCCATCAACTCTTAACTATCATGTTTTTACGAATAAATTGTATCTAAGTTTTCTACCTCTACGTTTTATTAAATCTCATATATTTAAGCTTTTAGTTCTCTTCACTGGTACGTTTTTGAGTTTTCGTTGTACATATCCAAACCACTCAAACGATACTCTTGCATTTTATACACAATTGAACTAAATCCCAACTTATTACGTATTTTTCTGTTTCTAATTCTATCTCTTTTAGTTTTGCAACACATCCACCTAAATATTTTCATTTCTACTACAACTTTTCTTATTCTTGTTTTTGTTTAATAGTCTAACATTCAGTACCATACAATATTATAGGTCTTATCGTAGTACTATAGAACTTTCCCATCAAATGCAATAGCATCGTGTGATCACAAAGAATTCTGAATGCGTTTCTCTATTTCATCCAATCCGCTTGAATCTTATGATTCACGTTCTCATCTATATTGTAATCATTTTGAATGATGAAATCAAGATATCTAAAGTATTCACTTTTTGATACATTTTTTCCTTTTAACCTAATCATTTCTTCATCATACTAATAATTATCACTAAACTTATATCTTATATACTCAATTTTTTACTTGCTTAATGTAAATCTTCTGAATTCCAGTATGACCATCTATAACTCTAATTTAATACTAATACCATCTTTAGTTTCATCAACCAACACTTTATCATCTGTAAAAAGTATACACCATGGTATTTTATTTTGAATGTTTTTTGTGATTTGATCAATCACCATTGTAAAAAAAAAAGAATTTAATATCGAAACTTGATAAAGTTCAATGTTAATAAGGAAGTTATAACTCAGACCTCCACAATTTCTTACATTGGTTACAACTCTCTCATACATATTTCTAATAAAATTAATATATTTTAAGAAAATCATTTTCTTCATAAGCGCTCATCACAATAGGTCTCTAATAAACCTTTCATATATTTTTTCTAAGTCAATGAAAACTATATGTAAGTCTCTCTTCTGTACTCTAACAGTATATTTGGATGGAAAGATTTGGAAAGCAAAGAAAAGGTTATGAGGAAAAACTATTTATTTTCTTTCGTTTGAGAGTTTTATATGGAAAGAAAATAAAGGAAATTGAGTGATTTTTAATATCAAAAATTTGCTTCCCAAAAGTGGAAAAAAATTAGAGAAAAAAAAAGTTATCTCATAGATATACCAAATTTACCCTTTAAAAGTTAAAAATAAAATTTTTTATTCCCAATAAATTCCATTTCTTTTCATTTCTTTTATAAAACTCCCAAATAAGATGAACAGAAAATTAAAATTTTCTCTCCTTTTCTTTTCTTTTCTCTCCTCATTTTCTTTTCTCTCCAAAACTCCCAAACATACTGTAAATGTCTCCATTTAATGTTTTAACAAGTGAATTGATTCAGTGGTGGATTTTCTTGATATAAATCTAAATTGATTCTGAAACACATTTATCTCCAATTTTAATTTATATTTTATCACTCTCTCTCATAGTTTCATGGTATGACTTATAAGTTTAATTTCTCTGTAATTGGAACAATCTTGTATGTCTCCTTCATTATTATATAGTGTTATAAGTGTACTCTCTCTCAATGTTTGGGACATTTTCTTCGTTTGTCAAATTTTATTTAAAAAAATCCGTTAACATTATTATATCAAATTCACTCAAACATTTTCACACCTCAATAGAAATATCATCTGGTCCTATGATTTTATTATTCTTCATCCTCTTTAAGGCCTCCTTTTCTTTATACGAGCAAATTTTATATTTAAAATCTTTATTAATCTCTTCTATATGTATGTAATCTTTTCTATATCTATTGTACTCTCAATATTAAAGAGATTATCAAAATAGTCCCTCCAATGTTTTTTTATGTAATCATTCCTCACAAATATACTATTAGTTTTACTCTTAATATATCTAAAACTATTTAGATATTTTTCTTTTTTCTCTCTTAGTTTGATAATTCTGTAACTCTTTTTCTCTGTTTTCAGTGAGAATAATACTTATGCTAATATCTCAGCAAAACTAGGAACATCACTTCTCCATGGCCTTTATGAATTTTTCTTTTCTCCTAGTAAAGCGTATTGTATTTTAACTTGTGATACTTGGAGCATGATCTATTTAGAAGTTTTTTTCTCCACACTCCTATTTGTAACCAAAAAACATGTCTAATACATATGAGGGATGTATTTCAAAAATCAATCAATAACCAGTAAAGCCAAAAAAAAAATTGTTTGATTTTAATTGCATTCAAAGGAATCCCTAATTTCGCGAATTGTATTAATATCCTAAAAGTTAACAAGCATGTATATCACTTTACTCTTTTCCATTTCCATCTCTAAACGGAATTACTTTGCACCTTCCATCGGTAAAAGGAATTTTGCCTATTTCATGTCCTATTGTATCCTAATCGAAAACTGAGGCACCCAGAAGTTGCCGTGCAGGCTGTGGAGAGAGAAAAATGGCATTTTCACTCTCTCTTCCATTTCCAGTAACATCAAAGGTCAAAAATCACCTGAAACTTCATTCGCGCATCACTTCACCTGCAAATTTCAACGCCCGCTCTCTCCATCGCCTCAAATTCAATTCCATCAACATCGAGAGGAGAAGCCACCGGCACTCGACTGAAGTTCCCGCCGCTGCAGGCGACGTAGAAGCAGACTCGGATTCGGCGACTTCAGAATTGAACGAAGAACGAGAACAGAAGTCGTCGGAAAGCGTCGAGGTGTCGGATGTGGGAGCGGAGATCAAGAAGGCGATGAGGGAGAGAGAAGAGAGAGAAAAGGGTGGAGGGATAGGAGATTTGTGGAGTGGAGTGATGGAGGAGATTGGAGAGATTGAGTGGCCGGGTTTTGGAAAAGTTTTGGGGACGACTGGTGTGGTATTGGGGGTGATTGCGGGATCAAGTGTCGTTTTGCTCACTGTTAATGCCGTTTTGGCCGAGCTCTCTGACAGTATTTTTGCCGGTAAAGGTGTACAAGATTTCTTCGGCTGACTATATTTGTTAGATATTTGATGCATAGAAATTTTATTTATTATTATTATTAAATTCTTTTTTCTCCCATAGCCTTTTCTTGTCTTCATTAAGAATTTGAAATTTATCAAGTAGTTTGAGTTAAAAATCTCTAAGGATGGTATTAGAGATGCGGGACTAGGTTTTGTTTCTAGCAAGGGAGAGAAGGAAAAAAACGTTGTTTCTCATGCTATGACATGCGCTTATATTTCAATGAACTTAGGTCGAAAAGAAAATGTTAGACAAAGCACATCAGGGTAACTTCATTCACGCGCATCCCTTTTTGGGCCATTTGAGACATGGTGCCATGTTATGCATTGGAATCACAGACCATAATTCATTCTTCATACAATTCAAGTTAAACCCATATTGTTATTTTCTTTTCGGTGACAGATAGCTGATAATTGTTTCCATTAATTCGATTCGAGCTAATCATGGGATCCCATTAAAAGGTAAGCTCTCCCAACATATGTTTCTTTCCATTCTCAAAACTCAAAATCAAGAACTTTGTGTATCCCTGCGTACCTGGATGGGAGCAAACTCAACCCTAGTTGAGAGAGCCATTCCACATCCTCCCTGCCCTGTAGAGTGACCAGAAATGGTGATAATGCGGTCCAAAGTAAAGCAATTTCAGAGAGATTATGCTGTTAAACCATTGTTTTAGGATGAGAGGATAGAACAAACGTCTTCTCCGCTGTTGGTGTAATAACAAAGCAAACTAATATGGGACTGATCAACCAATGCCAAACAACATTGTATTATTGAGACACATGTTTGTCACATTCACATGCTTGGCTAGATATCTCAATCTATCAGGTTCCAGGACTCACATAAGACTACATTCACCAGATTTCTACCAAGCCTACTGGTTACATTAATTGTAACCCTAGTACGAGAACACGTCCATTTCTGATCTTTACTGAAATCACAAATCTCCATTCCAAAAGCATGATGGGAAAAATGCGAGCAGCAATGAAGTTAGAGCTAGCTCAGGACTCAAAAGTCATGTTCTCAGCCTCCTTCCTCACAGACTCAAACAGCACGGATGACAGATACCGCTCGCCAAAGCTTGGGAAAATTACCTGTTTACAACATTAGAGAAGAGCCATGAGATGGAGTTCAAGGTCCCTAGTATTTCAATATTCTTAAAAAAAAAAAAAGGCAAAACAAAATTCTGCCCCACCCCCTCCCCCCAAAGGGACTTTCACCGGTGGCAGTCCAGAAATGTTTTTTGGGGGGCCAAAGTTTAGAATTTTCCTTAAATATAAAATACAAGAGAATGTTTAAAATTTTAGGAGGGCAAAATACCTTATTTTTCTTACTTTATCTTTAAATTTCACATGCATCCTTTACAATAAAAGATACTTTTAAAATTTTAGGGGGTCACCACACCCCTCGCCCCCCTCCCCCCCCCCCCCCGGGGTGGGGCGCCATTGACTTTTACCAGCATGCTTTTCGTCTCAAACATCCATGTTAGGCCTAAGATTTCATCTCACGGATATTAAGTAAGCCAATTTTGTAGCAAGACTTCCATAGCTCCCTATTATCAAGTAGAATCAAAGTGGGAGTATTGAACTTACAACTATGAGTTTTCCAGCATTCTCTGGCCTCTTTGCAATTTTGATTGCAGCTGCAGCAGCAGCACCAGATGATATGCCCGCCTGCAATGTATGTGTGGACGATCAAGTTGAAGTAATAAATGAGGCAGCAATAGGAGTGTAACAAGAATGAAGCAATTAAATAATTTCTGGTTGAGAAGTTACCAGCAAACCTTCCTTAAGAGCAAGGAGCTTTGCTGTTTCAATTGCTTCTTCACTAGATACCTTCAAACAAGGTAAGATATAACAGACATTAGTTCAATTATGACCATCATTGATGAACACAAAAATCAAGTATATAAATAAGTGCACATGCTTCTATATAAATTATATAAGATGGAAATTCTGACAGCTTTGTATCAAAATATGAGGACGCCTAAACAGATAACACCAACTTGTTTCAACAAAAAGGCATTTCTCCTCACAAGACACAGAAATCAAGATAAGTTCTTTATTCAAATTCTTAAACAGAAAAGCCAATCCCCTAATTCAGAAAATAATAATAACAAAAAAAAACCCTTTTATCACAAAAATTTGTGGTCAAAGAGACCAACTGTGATCGGTCTTCCTGGTGCTCTTTCTGGCACATGAAATAAATAATGGCACACACTGAGCTTGATATAAACAACACAATTTGAACAGCAAGAGGGCACCTAATGATTGCCTTGGTATGCCTCGCAACATATGGTTGCTGTTTTTGCCTGATATGAGGATCATATAACCTAATCTCCTCATTTCCTTACAACCAATAGTAATTAGCAGCTATCCAGTTTTACCTGAACTACTTCATCAATGAGGCCAACTTCCAAAACACCAGGGACGAAGCCAGCTCCAATCCCTTGGATCTTATGTGGACCTAGACATAAACAAGTAATTCATAATATAAAAGATCAGATTGGCATAAGATAAGAGAAACTTTACATTCAAGTATTGTGTTTCAGTGAAATTTTTTGAAAACTATTCTCTGCAAAGTTACTATAAGAATTGGTAGATGCCTATCATCATGAGAAAGATCCCTGCATTGTGACTTGAGGAACTAATTTTTCATTGCTTCTTAACGGATACCAGTTACATTGACTCCTTGTTTTTATGACTATTTGTTTGAATTAAAGAATCTACATATTGCACAGGCAGCACCAAGAAATCAGTTTTGACTCATCATGTTCATGCTAAAGGCACAAAGAAGCATGTAAAGTACAAAATTCTAGATAATAAGAAGCAGTATTCTCAAGTCAATTGAACTCACCAGGCTTTCCTCCTGACAGAACAGGACTTTCAACTGGTTCAACTCCATATAGCTGTCCAAGAGACAGAACAGTACAGGAAAAACATGAGGATTATAGTGAGAAAAAAATGCAGCTGATAAAAGTACATTTCATGGTTAGCAGAAGAAGCACTAGAAAAGATATGACTGAGGATCACAAATTTTACATAAATGTCAAACTCACCTTTATGTCAGGCTTCTGCTCCTTAAGGTATTTACCTGCACCTGTGATTGTACCACCAGTCCCTATCCCAGAGACAAAGGCATCAATCATCCCACCTGATCCTTTCCAGATCTCTGGTCCAGTGGTTTCATAATGTATCTGGTATGACAGAAACAATACCGCCATAAGTTATCTAATTGCTGACCTTGCACCTTCTGGAAACACAAAGAATTCATAGAATACCTTTGGGTTGGCTGGGTTTTCAAACTGCTGAAGCATGTAAGCATTAGGTGTCTTCGCTAGTATCTCTTCAGCCTTTTGAACAGCTCCTTTCATGCCCTTAGCAGGGTCTGTAAGAACCAACTCAGCTCCAAAAGCTCGGAGGATGATTCTCCTCTCAAGACTCATTGAAGCAGGCATGGTGATGATAAGCTTGTAACCTTTATCTGCAGCTATGAAGGCTAGCCCAATGCCAGTATTACCACTTGTCGGCTCAATGAGCACACTCTACAACAACCCAAATTTAACAAAACTAAACGTGTAGGGAAATTTGTCAATCAAAATTTGTTAAGTTCAAAGTGACAGACATATTAGCAAGTCAGTCATCAAATTAACAACCAAATCACAAGCATGGAACCAGGTATTAAGACATTGTAAACAAGGACCAGAAATGATTATGTTTATAGTCATCACAATAACAAACTCAGCCAATACCCAAATAGTTGCTATGTACAGGATAGCCTTAGTCAAAGAATAATTTTAACGAAGCCAAAAAGCTTTATTACTTGAGACTGCAAGAGAAGAAATTATACTAAACAAAACAAAATGGGTTGCGAAGAAAATTTTGATTGTAATAATTAGAATTATCCTCTTTTGCACTCCATTGACGTTTCAGCTGACTTTTGTCCTTGCATCTATGTTGTCAAAAGACTAAGCTTAAGGAGAGTGACCCAATGACTAGATACAGCCAAAGCAAGTACAAGCTATGTAACTCAAAATTCTGTGATTTCAATTTCTTTAGTTTCCTATGGCATTACTGTAAGTGACATATAGTTCAACAGAGACCTAAAATTCCAGCAACCAAATCCACCAATTTATTACAAAATTAGCTTTAAAGCTTATTCTTGATATTTTGACTAACCTCTCCTGGTTTGATGAGGCCCTTCTCCTCTGCATCAGAAATCATACTATAGCCAATCCTGCACATAGGTATCCAGTGTTGAAAAGTGAGACAAGAACTCAGAAAACAACACCACAAATTTCCCAAACACAATCCTGTGGCCACTAGAATATCGCCAATAGAAAGAACACTTGAAAATGACGAGGAAAAATAATATTGGCAACAGTTGAACAAATACCTATCTTTGACACTAGAACATGGCTCCATCATTTCTAGTTTGGCCGCAACACGGGCTACACAACCTTCCACAACATTGTTCAAGTACACCAAAGGGGTTTTGCCAATCAACTGTAATACAAAGGAACCACTTCCACAGTAAACAACTGCTCCTCGCAACTTAGTAAATTTAGTATAAAGAAAAAACATAAAAAAAATACAAACATACTTCAGTAACGTCTTTCGCAATTGCACCTTTTCCCTCGGCCATGATCTTGAACCAACTGTCACAGAAACCTCAATTTTTCACTATGTCATTAACTAAGAACTAACAAAAAAAAACCCTCCAATGTAACTGCAGAATAAGTATCAAATAGAGTCTTTTAAAAGATGATATCCCTATATCAAAATATAGATAACCCAGAAACTGTTTATGTTTCAGCTTTCAGCAAACATACTTTTCTCCAAATTAAACACAAGAATCACAATTACCCAGAATCAGACCTTTTACAAATTCTCCACAGATAGCAAAATAATGCACGGAAAATAAAAAATGTATGAATTTATAGAATATGAGGCAAATGACAGTTCGAACCAAAAGAAATAAAAGAAGCAAATAATAGATAACTAGAATTCAGCAGCTTGGAAAGCACCACAAGAAATGTTATCGACGTGAAGTTTTGAAACCACAGCTGTTCAGAAAAAGGAAAATCCAAAACCCCTAGAAAGCGATTCAAGAAGGGATTTGGAATTGTCTGGATTGAGATCACAATCAAATAAAAATCCCAAAGATATTTCATCTATGTGTTGGGTCAATGAATATATTATTCACAACTTTATATATAAAATCTCTTGATTTCGTTAATCACCACCAAAAAAAAAATTCTTTTCACTACTTTTTTCTACGGTCTTCGAAAAGTACTACTAGGTAATGTGATTGGCTATATCTTCTCCAAATTCTTAAAAGAACAACTTGACTTTGAAAAAAAAAACAGTAACATAATTATTGTTGTTGCCTTTGGAAAAACTGAGAAATGGTTACCTTTGGCTTTGACGGTGACTGCAAGGAGGAATAACCTTGTCCGGCTGAGGTTAAGTTGAGGAGAGAGACGAGCTTGATTCGATGGGTCGAGGTTTTTTTCTGAGAAATTAGCGTGTGTACAGTGATAATGCCTGGTTATCTGTATTAGTAAATCAAATTTACCCCCCCCCCCCCCGGGGGGCGGGGATTGGTTTTAAGAAAGGACGGTTCCTAAATTTATGCTCTACTGGGCCAAACGTTGTTAAACCCTTTCTAACTTGTGGGGCGGGGCTTAGGCTTTGGTAATCTGGTTATAGCCCTCTCTCTCTCTCTCATCGAGAAATATCCTCCTATTAATCCTATTTAATTTAACTATCTATGATATATGAGATTCTATGTAAAAACAACTTTTTTAATATAATTTTTTTAAATTTCAAATTTAGTACTTTATCTCATTAAATAAACTGTTTATTAATCTCTCTCTCTATACCATAGGTGGAAGAAAAGGCAAAGGAAAAAAACACAAAAGTCAGTAGCAAAATCCCATCCTATTTAATTTAACTATCTATGATATATGAGATTCTATGTAAAAATAACTCTTTTAATATAATTTTTTCAAATTTCAAATTTAATACCTTACCTCATTAAATAAACTGTCTATTAATCTCTCTCTCTATACCATAGGTGGAAGAATCTCTCTCTCTATACCATAGGTGGAAGAAAAGGCAAAGGAAAAAAACACAAAAGTCAGTAGCAAAATCCCATCCTAGGTGCCTTACATAGACCCCGTAACCAGTTTTCCTTTCCTTACGAACCTGGCTCCCTGCATCCTCCGTAATCAATTGCATCAGTTTTGCTGGGGGCTTGAGAGCTCCGTTCTTCCCATGTCCGCATCTTGCCCCATGCACGCAAGTTTATTCGCAAAACGGTTTGTTTCTCAGTAGATGTGTCTCACTGAAATTATGTACACCTCCCTCAGAGTTGCTCTGCATTCCTGAATCAACACCCTTAGTGGATGATGGCTGAGGAATCTATCTCCACTACAAAATTATTTAACTTTCTTCTTTTGGCTACTCTCAGCCCCTTTCTGATCCCCCCAAATCTCTGCCATGTCCGCTCTAGCTCTTCCTATGTTGATCATGTAACCATAAACCCACTCCCTTGCACTTGTTCTAAATATGTCTCCTCACTTGCTTTACCCATCTTTGAGTCAGCAGCCCCATCTGTATTTAGTTTCACCACTCCTTCCTCCTGCATCATCCAGCTCATGCTCCCCATCTTTATCTCCGTTTGCATCAAAGACTGATTTGTGTTACTTACCCTTGCGAGGCTTAAAGTTGCTCTGATTACTGCCTGCGAAGTAAGCAGACTGTTTTGATGCACCACCTTACATCTAGCCTTCCATATGTTCGAGGCCATAAACACCGTGTCCTGCTGTTTGCTCGGTCTATATTTTCTGGTATCTCCTACTCTCAGCCATACTGACAGAGTGTCACTCCAGAATGCTTGGATCTTGCTCACCTCATGTCCACCATATTCCATACTTAGCAAAACTGCAGTCCCTCAAAACATGAATCCCGGTTTCCTTCTCTTCTCTGCATATGGGACTTAAGCCATCTTCAGTAATACCTCTTTTCTTTTTCTCAAGGTTTGTCATAATCTTCTCCATTCTTGCTAACCAAATGAACATTCTGATCTTCTCAGGGCATTGAGTTTTCAAAAGCCAATCCCAATCACTCCCCTCCCCTCCCTGCATGTTGTTCTCCTTCCTCTGTAACCTGTTGGTTGAAGTTACAGAAAACTTGTCATCTGAAGTTTCACTCCAGAAGAGACAATCCGGCCCTCTTTTTCTCTAGGAACTATGACTCTCTCTCTCTGTCTCTCTCTCCTCTCTCTCTCTCTCTCTCTCTCTCTCAAATGTTTTAATGTCCATGACAGTAGAAATCTAATATGTTAGTAGTCAGTAGATGAAAAATCCATTCACTACCAAAGTTAATACATTTTTGGTAGTTTATTTAAGAAAATAAATTTAAATTTTAACATTAATTCTAATTTATTTAGTAATTATATACAAAAGATTATCTCATCATTGTATAACTTATAAAAAAAAAATTACGCATGTATAATATAGCCTATTAATTATATATCAAGTAAATAGACAAATTAATTTGTAAATTTGATAAGTATTAAGACCTTTTATAACATTGCAACCTTCAGGTTTCTCTCTTTATTGTCTTATTGCCTATTATGTGAATATGTTAGATGTACATGATAAGAAAAATAAATTCATTGCACACCTACCTATAATAACCTATTAACCACGGATTAGATATGTCCAAGGTGTTGATTTTAAATTGAAACCAAAGCTTGTAACTCTATTATAGTCATTTCTGTGTATTCAATGTACTCTATAGATAGGAGAATACATAGAGTTGAATATAGTAAAATAAGAAATCAAATGGTTTTCGTCAAGATACGTGAAGTTTTCTTTGAGACCAGAAATGAGAATCAAATTTTGAAAGAATTATAAAATAATAGTGAGAAAAGAAAAAAAAAATAAAAGACCAAAAAAACCATACAAAATCAAACAAAATCGAAATCTAAACGAAACTAACAAACATTATTATTTAGTATTATAACCGAATCAAAACGATCAAATTTTAGAACTAAGATCAAAACCATTATCTCGGTTTTAAATTTTAATTCTTTTTTTCTGGTTAAACTAAAACTATCAAGTTCTAGTTGGATTTAGAACTTTCGGCATGCCTACTCTTTATCAAGAACGTAGGCAGAATATTTTCTGATTTTGGTAATTAGTGAGACTTTTGTTTTTATAACAATGCAACCCCTCAGTTGTCTTATGGAGCTATTATGATAAGAAAGGGCAAAAGTGTATGTGTGCGCGTGTGTTTTTGTGTATACTGAGACAATGATAGAATTAACATAATTTGATTTTATTATTACCATAGAGAGTTAAAATAATACCATCGTTCCTTTCTTCTTCTTCTTGTTTTTTTTTTTTTTTTTTTTTTTTTTTTTGAGAGAGCACCCTCATTCTTTTTTGCAAAAACAAAAAGAATATAAATTTATCACTTTAAAAATGATTTTTTTTTGTTTTCTTTTCTATTTTCTTCAGTTGATTAGGAGAGTCATAACCTTTTACAATGTTTTTTTTTTTTTTTCATCCGGAATCCGGACTTTCATCTCGATTAATTCAGATCGATAGGCCCTTTTCAGATGAGGTCTCCCAACATGATTTTTTTCGTATCCATGGAAGGTCGAACTCACGACTATAATTAAAAGAATTCAACTCCTTTCTAACTGAGTTGGTCAACGTTGGTAACCTTTTACGATGTAGGCAAGAGTTAATAGCGAACCCTCGCATCGGTCGTGTCTTGAGCTCATGGTATCGCTGGGTTAAAATATGACTTACTCTTAAAGGTGACCCAAAAGTTAGTGAACTGAATTATACTATACTGTACTAATACATTAATATATGATAAGCTTCTGCAGGCTGGTAAGGCAACAAAAAGTCCTCACTCAACTATCTCATCCCAAAACCTTATCCTCTCCTGATACCACACATCACTTGTAACACTCCCAAAAACTTCAATTTTCAACTACAGCACAGACATGGCAGCATCACTTCAGTTCACTTCATCTCCTACCTTCACAATCCCTAGAAGGAGGAGCCCTATCAAGCTCTCCACATTTCATCGCAAACCCAATTTACAGTATCGATCCGCAAGCATAATCCGGTCGTACAAAGTGCAGATAGAGCATGAAGGTCAGACCACTGAGCTAGAAGTGGAGCCTGACGAGACCATTCTAGCTAAGGCATTGGACTCTGGCCTGTCTGTGCCACATGACTGCAAGCTCGGCGTGTGCATGACCTGCCCCGCTCGGCTCTTGAGTGGCTTTGTTGATCAGAGTGAAGGTATGCTCAGTGATGATGTTGTAGAGCGCGGTTATGCATTGTTGTGTTCATCGTATCCACGGGCAGATTGCCATATTAGAATCATTCCTGAGGATGAACTGCTGTCTCTGCAACTAGCAACAGCTAATGACTAAAGATTTTAAGATTAAGGCAGAGTGGAAACATGTTTTGTCTTGTAATTTGAATGGTAGAGTTCGTCTT
Organism: Dillenia turbinata; assembly: GCA_037126225.1. Taxonomy (NCBI): domain Eukaryota; kingdom Viridiplantae; phylum Streptophyta; class Magnoliopsida; order Dilleniales; family Dilleniaceae; genus Dillenia; species Dillenia turbinata. The sequence goes on from JBAMMX010000012.1 coordinate 8,176,480, forward strand.
TGGTTACGAATGAAGAAATCTGAGGACATTTTACCTTTTATTCTAACACAATCCAGCCAAGGACGTCAATCAAACTGCAGATCCATATAATATGAAGGACAATTCAAAGCATTCATGCATTGAAACTTCTATTTTTTCTTTGCAAAAACATTATTATTATTATTTTTGTCCAATGATGATTGAGCCATACAATGGAGATTGGCTCTGCCACCTTACCCATAACCCCCCCCCCCAAAAAAAAAGCCCCTTGTACGAGTGGGATTTAATCCCAAAACCTTCCAATAGCACCTCAAGGGCGTTTACCAACTGAATTTGTCAATACTTGCAGTACAACATTAAGTTGCATTGCAGGAGCCATGGGTAAACCAAAGTGATTCTGAGCATAATTTGCTGATATTGATAAACAACGCAGCAGCCATTTTCTGGATAACTTCATTCAGAACAGTTTGACACACAAAACCAAAGATGAACAATTACTCCTTTGATGAATATTCAAGAATGAAGCTAGACAACTGCCAATCCTACAATTGACGTACAGCTTTCTTGGGTCTTCTCTGTTTGAGCTTCAGTTCCACATTCACACCATTGTCTATGATTGACTGAAGCACAATCTGTAACTTTCCTTCCAATTTATCCCCTTTCCTTGGTGTATAAATCACATCATGAATATCATCAGCCAAGGCTCTCTGAGCAAGAACTCCTCCCACAGCAGCACAAGCAGCAGAATCCTTAGTTGAGCCCAAATCAAATTTCATGTCCTTGGATATCGAGTGTGCCACAGCAACCACCTTGCTAGTCACCCTATGAACAATGCAAGCACGAACAGAACTTTTCGAAATATATATGTCCAAACAAAATGGTTCATGGTAAGGACCGGTAAGTTGATTGAATGTAGGAGTCCTGATCTTCTTCCCAACACGAGAAACATCTGTCTGATTAACCAGAGACAAAGTATTAAGTTGTTTCTTCACCACTTCTTGAACTTTCTCATATCTAGGTGGCAAGCTGCAAGTAGGTTTTTCTTTCTCCTTAGCTTTGTTTTTATTGCCATCATTCTTGTTTTTCGATGAGTTCTTCCTTCCGTGGAAATCAAAACTATACTCTTCAAACTCTTTGGAACCTCTGTCAAGTTTGTAGAATAGATTTCCTTTAACACGCATATCGTCAATCTCATCAAAATCCGGATCACCTTGTCCTATATATGATGAATAACTGGCATTGTCAACACCTTCAGAACAAGAAGAGCTCAACTCTGAAAATCCGTTTGTTCCTTGCCAAGCCTGAGCTAAACTCGAGGAAACCCGCCACACATCCGAGTCAACTACCTTAATTTTGTAGCTGTCTGAATGAGCTCTACTATCAAGAAACAGAGGAGACAGCTGAATGCCAGCAGAGAAGTTCCCAGGAGTGAACTTCTTGTTATCATTCAAGTGGGGTTGAGTTAACTCCTTCTTAATGTCATTTTTTGTTGAGAAACTAGAGCCATACCTACATACCCTTGAAAGGATATGTGAATTTTCCAATTGTTTGGAACTTACGCATCTTCTCAAAAGCACAACTGTCGTTGCCATCAATGTAATTATACCTGTATAGATAGGAAAAGATGTCTAAGAGGCATTTCATCGAACATTTGGCGTATCAACAAAATCCCGGAACCGTCAAGAGTGTTTTCCTCCTTTCGAGATGTAAGAATTTAAATCCTTGAAAATCTTTGCGGCTAATTCACAACCCAACGCTTAACATAAATATTGTTCTCCACCGACATCGGACATGGGACTCTCATACCAGTCGAAATTCATGTGACTGTGGAAGCAACGGCTCAGCGAGGCTTCAAGAATTGAAGATTGGGTCCTGGCTTGCGGTAGTAAGTTCTGAGGTTCAGTCTTACGACACCAACCAGACAACCCTACCGTTTTCCGAGGGTTTTGGTGCCCCTTTTGTTCGGAAAACGGCGTCGTTTAGCCCTTAAGTCCATTGGTATTGGGTTGCTCGACGTGGGATAGTTTTTTGCGTTTTTTAATTTTTGTAAAATAATTGCATTGTAATTACTTTTGATTTTTAATGAATTATAAATTTTTTTAATTATCTGTCTATCTAATTTTAGAATTTCATCTTCATTATTATTATAGAAATTCTATTTCAAAATTTTGAGAAATGAATATTCCAAAGGTTTATGACTGATGGACTCATAATTCTTTTTTTTGGGTATTGGAAAGAAGGAAAAATGAAACAAAGACAACAGCAAAACAATCCAAAGAGGGATTATCTCCAAGAGGTGTCTTCAACCTTGACTCTCTTTGTGCCCACACTGTCCTCCCAAATGAGACGACGTAAAGACGAAGGAGGGGCATGCAGCTCTTTCAAGCCATCCTCATTCAAGTGACCCAGATAGGCAATATGATCAGCACAACCGTTAGCTTCTCTAAGGACATGCTTGACAGCATTCATGTTCATAAGGTCCATTAGCTCTTTACACTCCTGGAGAATGAGATAGAGAAGATGATTGGGATCCACGTGGTTCTCAAGGAGGTCCAATTCAACCTCCTCCTTTTGGCTAAATGGAGGCCTTCCTTAAGGCCCCAAAGCTCTACAAAAAGGATCGCAATCCTTCCAATGCTGACAGTGAGGCTTGTGACCCACTCCCCATCACTATTTCTAATAATTCCTCCTGCACTAGCTTCCCAGAACTCTGAGACAATGCTCCATCAGTGTTGAGTTTCAAGTAACCCACTTGAGGAGCCTCCCATTTAATCCTTCTCCTATCAAGCCTCTTCCCAGGAACAGAAACCTTCCAGGTCAGGGTAGCCTCTCTCGTCAAATTAACTGCATAGGAGGCCAACTCTTGAGAAGATTTCCTACTCCTTTGGAAAATTCCGATGCATCTCCCCTTCCAAATAGACCAAACTGTGTGAATGAAAAGAGAGTTCATGGGAAGCTGCCCCATAACCTCTTTCTGATTAACTCCTATATAGAGCCACTTGCCGATGTTGCTCCTCCAAAAGTCCGTATTCTTATTCAAGCCAGGACACACGATTTCCCAAGTTAGCCTCGCCTTACTACAATCCCTCAAAGCGTGGAGGATTGATTCATCTTCATTCTCGTTAACGGGACAAGTGGCATCTTCGCAAAACTTGCGCTTACATCTTTTGACATTTGTCATGAGTTTTTCATGTTGAGCTAGCCAAAGAAAGGTCTTAATTCTTTTGGAACACCTAGTCTTCCATATCCATCTCCAGCCCTGATCTACCTGCCTGGGAAGCTGATTTCTTTGGTCTTCTGTTATGAGCTTGTAAGCAGAAGCGACTGAGAATGACCCATCATAAGTTTCCTTCCAAATCATTATGTCAGACACCCCTGATCTCCTCGGCACCATAATACCTTTAATTTCTTCTACCTTGTCTGTAGGGAGTAACAGTTTAAGCTCTTCCTCTTTCCAAGACCCTTCTATAGATATGAACTATTGACTTTCTGCTCCATATTTCCTAGCTGCCCCCTGTCTTGGATACACTCCACCAAAGGTTTCATTACAATCCAAAGATCTTTTCAAAAGCTTATTTTCTTACCATCACCCAATCTCCACTTCACCCCTTTCCAAATGCACTCTCTAACCTTCAGGATCCCTCTCCAAAGACTAGAACCACTAGCCTTCCTTTGATAATCTAGGAATTCCCTACCCTTCAAGTACTTCTTTTTCATTATCTCACACCATAAAGCCTCATCCCATAAAATATTAATATCATTAGTTCAAGATCTTCCCATAAACTGATGGACTCATAATTCTCCATCATTACTTCTTTGAGATTATCTTTCCATGATTGGCATAAAATATTAATATGGATTTATGAATTTCATGCTAGCAAACAAGTTAGCAATTATGTGATTAAGTAGGTTGAATGCAAAGAAAATGACAATAATGAAAATTTGTCTAGGAGAGCCAACCTCTTAATAGAGTTTGTAGTATTTAAAATAGATAACTCGAATACCAATCGGTAAAAAATCGAAAAAAAAAATAGTCATTCAAGGTCATGATAGTATATCCGGATTTTAGACCTGTAAATATGTTATCTCACATGAGTGTTCAAGGTTTACAATTGATACACTTGTAATACAATATAGATATCTTGTATTATGTGTATCTTGTATTATGTGGTTCTGGTTAGTTATCTATATTTAAGATGAGATCCATACACTTAAGATAAGATCCTATCTCTTATTGAAATTTTTCTTAAAGAAAATTTTCAGCGTACCATGACATAAATAGTAACAAAGTTATTATTCTAATTTTCATTAAAAGAAAAAAATAGAAATCAGTAGTTTATCAACATGATTCAAAACACTAGCAGACAGTCGATCTAGTGAGATGAAGTATTAGATTCCTTAATCAACTCTCGGGTATGAAATTTAGAAATGAAAAAAAATTATACTAAGAGAGTCACTCCTAGTAAAGGCCCCTGCAAACACTCAAACCGAATTAATTGGAATATGACTCCAGATATTAGTGATTTGGTACCAAAAAAAAATAATGGTTTAACATTTATTATAATTCTATTAAATCTGGATCTTGAAATGAATTGCTTATGGTGCACACTACTCATGATGTTATGTTTACTTTGGATGCAAGTTTACACTGGTTACTATCATGTTAGTTATGATACATATCGTTAGCTGTCAATGATGACTTATAAAATTCATGAGCATTTCGATAATTTTATCATTAATTTCTGAAAGAATTGAAATTTTAAATTTAGTAGTGAATTTAAAAAATTATAATAAAAAGTAGTGAATTACTGATAAATAAATCTAATAAATTGATTCAATTATTAGGTCAATAAATTGTATTTTAGACTTAACTTTCAATAAAAATGCATGAATCGTGGCATGTTCAAAAGTAAACTCAAATTCGCGATCTAACGATACAAGCCAAAAGTGTTGCAGAACTTAACAACTGCAAAGAAAGAACCTTGGCCAGGTTTAAGAGAAGCACTTTGATTTTGTTTGAACGGGAAAGAACGTATTCTCTAAATCATGTTGGGAGTTATCATGTGTAAGTCACAAAAGTACAACCTATTAAAATAGAAATTTTGAATTTATTTTTATATAGAAAATCTAAATTGTTGTTGTATTTTTATTCATTTCTCTCTCTCTCTCTCAAAATGTTTCTCACTCCCTCTCTCTAAGATTCAGGCCACTCTATTACAACTCAAATAGGAACAGTTGCAATTCAAATAGGAAGAGCAGATGGGAGAACTTTATGGGGATCAAGTGGACAAAGGAGTGGCTCCAATTGAACTGGAGCACTTATTTCAGTCTAGTTTAAAAGGAGCTAATCCCTTCGGAGCACTCCACAATCCCAACAAGTTGTTTACCCTAACATTAATCCTATCCCGTTAGTTTTCAAATTTCACCGCCCTAGAGGAGAAGTGTAAGATTTGATAGAAAGAGAAAATTTGGAATAGGGAAGAAAAAGGATTGGCAATTTCTGCGCTCTAGGCTGTGCTCCTTGCTCTGTTTTGAGAGCCAGGTTTCCTCCGGCTCGTGTCCCTTAAGCTTTCTGTGTTCCGTACCGCCCGTCCCTCTAGGTGAATTTAAGGAACACGTAATATTTTCCAAGTACTGAGCATCATATGGGTAAAGATCGAGAAAGCCCACGCTAAGGAATCCAAGATCAAATCTAAACTTCCTCGGTGAAGGAGGTAAATCTTGCCAACCCTGATCGCAACACCGTATGGAAAGGCTGCTTGAACAGAGAAACTGAGGTAAATAAGAAGGGGGGGGGGGAAGAAATCGAGAATCATCCTCGACGTTACCATGAAAGGTAGAAACCACAGACTTAACCGAACTTCTCATAGCTGATTGAGAAACATGAGGCTCACTACTATAATGTACGATAAAAAACATGCCTTCATGCACGAGGAAAAGAAACGAGAGATCAGGCCGCAATCATATATCAAAGAGGCAATTTGGCAAGCAAAATACAATAATCATTTTCTGCAAAGCTATTATGGATTCAGAAGGATAATGAATTTCAGCTACCTCTTAAAGTTCGATCGGAATTAAAACAAGCACCAATTTTTAAGAGAAATATGCCTCAGAAGCAACGACACACACAAACTAATCATTCAATTAAAACCTTGAAGCACCATATACCATACTAGTGAAAGATTTTCTGAGACTACGTGAACCTCTTACGACCACAAAGGTCCTTGCAGGTTAAGTTCTCACAAAAATAAGAGAATATGGAATCAAAGTCATCATCAGCAGATATATCAAATGAAAGATCAGTCCAGAAGCCATTCCAGGGCACCAGACAACAGCATACGAACAAGCACCCATATGCAAACCAGATACCAAAGTAATAATGGCATATTAAAACTTAAAAAGAACCGGGAGAGATGAACTAACAGAGGAAGTAGTAAACAGTAAGAGGCATTTTTCTACAATGAAGCCTATTAAACAGGGTTGCAGCATTAGTCCTCACCTTCGTCAACCTGCCCTCCTAGTTCCTTTTTTTCTGGTTTTTTCCTTCACAAACACCTAGTACTACAAGTTTCATCAACATTAGAAATACAAACTTCTCACCCTCGGGCAAAGCAAGAAGCAGAGTAAATGTCATGATTAACAACACACGGATATCGCTACCATTAAGCGGTTAGTGATTACAAACCATTAACAGAGCAAATAAGGCTGGGGTGGGGTCATCATCATATCAGTGTTACCATCTTCGGATAGTCATGTCAATCAGTAGTAAGCTTGCTGATAAGCTGGAGCCAAACCATTGCCATAGCCTCCATAGGGGGAATATGTGATGGGAGCTCCTGGATATGAACCTGGAATAGGGGCCGCTTCTGGTGAGTAAGCAGCATAAGGATTTGTCGGTGGGCTTCTGCTGCCATACATGGTGGGTGGAGCTGGGTAGGCTGGGACTGCTGCTGGGTATTGGGTGTGTGAAGGAGACCTGATGAAAGTGGGAACAGGAGCTGCAGGGAAAGTTGATACAGCAGGAGCTGCAGGGAAAGTTGATACATAGGCATTTGTGGAGCGACCAGCCTTGGCTGGGGGCATAGGACCACCATTGCTAGCTCGGGTACGTTTGTTTGCAGGAGCTGCTGTTGGCTTCTTTTTCTCACTCTTGACCTTCTCCAGCTGTTCCAGACGTTTCTTGAGGCTTTCTGGTGGGAACTCAGCCTCAAGTTTGTACTCCTCAATGCACTTAATAACAGCCCGTAGTGCTGACTGCTCTTTCCTTCCAGCCAGATGCTGCAAAATAAAAGGGAGTTACGATAACTGCCAAAAAGAAGATATTCCACTTGCACAACTCCTCCTATGTAGCTATGTAACATGAGGCACTCTTTCCCCATCTAAAAGCACCAGTTCCAGTATACCTGGGTATGTGAAACTTGATGGCCAATATCTCACCAAAAGGCATTACTGATTGTATACCAGCCAGATTATAGACCTGATTAGGGGTTTTGACATTACATAGCATCTAACACAAACAAATAAGTGGCCATGACAGAAGATGGCATGAGAAGATTGGTGACAAAGTTTGCTCCTAGATGAAAGCATCTGAACATTATTAAGAAGTTCCATGAATCCCATGAATAATTAAAGTCTAAATGAATAACTATATTAAGGTTCAAGATAACTATAAGAACAGCCATCCAAGGCATTATTTAAAAAGTCCAAAAAATAATTAAGTGAATAACCATCAATTTCTCCAGAGGGAGGCAGCCAGGACCAAACCTGGATCAGGTTACACGGGAAGCAAAATACTCACCATCTAATCAAAGTAGAAAATGAAGATAAGGTTACCAAGATTGAAAATAATATCATCTGAACATTGAATCAGGAAAACATTCAGGATGAGAGAAGTATATACCACAGATCGGCCAGATTTCTTCTTATCTTCAGTTACAAAAGATGCAGAAGATGCAGCTTTCTTTGAATCCTTCAGAAAAGTTTTCAGTAGTGGGACAGGGGGGAATTTATCGACAAGGCCCACTTCGTAAGTGAAATGGACGGCATCAACATGTTGTCCTTTGTTGATTAACTCTTGAATCATGTCTGCAACAATATGAAAGCTTATTTTACAATTGCAGAGCACGCTGCATGAATTTAGGAAGCCTAACGTGGTACCAAGTCTACCATAAATAGGTAGATCAGGTTATTACAACAAAATGGAAGCCAAAAGAAAAAAAAAAAAAAGAAAACAGGAAATGAAAAAGATTCGATACTTTCTTAATTATAGTTTTGAAAGCCAAATGCATTCAAACCATATAATGCAAAACCTTTTAAAGAATAGATTGGTTATCGAAATCTCCAAGCATTGCATTGACCAGATTAAGTGACAAAGGCACTAAAAGGGTCAAACATTGAAATTCCATCGCACGTGGCAACTTACAATATCAAACAAAATATTTTTAGCTAGGACCTAAGATGCTAATTTCCCTTAAGACTAGAAGCCATAATAATCTATTACTAGCATCACCCCTGGCTAAATAATGCCAAGGCAAGAATTAATTGGTTTGGATCAGCCACCAGCCAGAGATAATTACACGTATCGCACACCAATCTTGACTTGAACAAAGACATGGGACCAAATAGTTCTGAACTAAGACTATATGGAGAAGCATCAATTCAGATATATATTGAGGCACCGCTGGACAAATCTTGCCAAAAATGCTAATACAGCTGTGTTCACTATGTGCTTTTATTTCTGTAAACAACAGCTATACCAGTCCAGTAGCACTGTTGGTTAGAGTGTTGATCTAATGAGCCAAAGGCCATGGTTTCAATCCCCGCCAGGACCATTTCTTTTCTCTTTATTTCTATCAAAAAAAGAAGAAATAAAAAAGCTCTATAAAAAAAGAAAGAAATAAAAAAGCTTATAGCACTTTTCCTCTCCCCATATTTTTTATCCTTGGAGGTCACATTAGTAGTCTATAATGAGCATGCCATATAATTTAAGCAATGAAGCATCTATCCAGTAGCATATTCGTATAGAATAGCTTGACGCAAACAACACTTTTATCTGGGTAGAAGAATGTGTTCTCAAATAACTAGATGCAAACAACACTTTAGAAGAATGTGTTCTCAAATATCTCGGCAATGTGATTGGCAAAGAACTCATTTAATTTCCCCATGACACTTAACACTATCCAACCGTGGCAACCTAGCTCACAGCACACAGCTAAATTTACCACCCATTCTAACAATTCTCATCTCAATTATACTCTAGCAAACTACTCGTAGCAGACATGAGGGTAAGGAAATGATCTTTTAGTTAATGCCATTTTCAAGCACAAGTAATGTAGTTGAGAGGAATCACAAACAGAAGATCTCTTGGAAAATGCAAACAAGCTTAATTTCTGAAAGCCGGCAGCAAAATAGATGATACAGCTGAGATGAAAAAAGTTTCAAATAACTAGAAGAAGGAACATTTATGCCCAGGCAATAAGGAGCAGAAGGGCAAACCAAACATCATTATTGTGTTACAGTCCTAGGTCTTCCACTTGATTAAACAATCTTTAACTTCGTCTGCGGGAGATAAGGCAAGTCTCATATTCACTTCTCAACATTCATTTATAAATGCAGAACTAACAAAAAACCATTTGAAGGAAACCCCCACTAGAAGACCTAAAACGCGATTATAAACACCAAAAGTTACACTTTCTTCATTTCACCCGTTCTTTTGTGGAAATTCTTCAAAAAATGGAACCAATTCAGCCACTTCCAAGATAGTAAGTGCAAAAAATTTACTCTGACGTTGCTATTTGATCATACCACAAAAGTAGTAACAACTTTTATTGGATTAAACAAGCATGGAAATAGACACATACAAAAGAAACAAAAAAGAAAGGCAAAAATACCTCCCATATATCACCAACCCAAGAGAAACAGAAAGATTAACTGACACACCATTTGGAGGAAGCCAACCTCTAAAATCAGCCATCAAAAACGCCCAAATTTACTTTGTTTAATAAGACATTTATATGTTGATTCTCCAAAATGGAAGCAATTCAATCACTTGCAAGATGGTCAGTGCAGATATTACACTCTTTAAGTTATCATAAAGTCAAAACTTTAGCCCACGAACAAGCAGGAACCAAAAGAACATATAGAAACGAACAATAGTAACTACCATACCATCACCAAACACCAAGAAAAAACACCAAGCTTAAATTAAACACAATTTGTAGGCATCCCAACAAGAGGATAACATCCAAATCACACCCAAAAATAAAAAATAAATAAATAAATAAATAAATAAACTCTTTTACTTTCTTCATTTCAGCCATTGTTTTTTGTGGAAATTGTTCAAAAATGGAAGCAATTCAATCACTTACAAAACTACCAGAGAAAAAATTACTCTTATCAAAAAGCATGAAAATTTAGCTCACGAACAAACATGGCAACAAAAGAAGACAAAGAACCAACCAAATCTGTACCTTCCGAAACATCAGCCAACACAACAAAGACACCAATCTTAAACACTATTTTGAGGAAACCCAACAACAAGACCACCCGTAAATCACACTATCAAAAACACCCACGTTCACTGTCTTCTTTTAAGCCATGATTCCATGGCTATTCTTCAAAAAATGGAAGCAAGTCGGTCTCAAAAATACCAAAAATTCATGAAATTTCAGCTCAAAAACAAACATTGAAACAATAGAAGACAAAAAGTATACCTTCCATATCGTCACCCAAACCAAGAGAAACAGCCAGCTTAGGCATTTGTTTCCTCCAAGCAGAACCCACCACCAATTTCCTGTACAACTCAACATCTTCTTTCTTCACAATCCCAAAAGTCACCAAATGCTGCAAAAATGTATGCACATCAGGAGTCTTCACATTCTCAATCCCACCCCTCAAATCCAAACTCCTCTTCCATGTCTCTGCAATCTCCTTCGCCCTTTCCTTCACTTTAGGCGTAACCAACAACCTTAATTTCCCCAGATTAGGGTCAACCATCACAGGAATCAAAGACTCCAACATTAAAACACAAGCCCACCCTAAATCATTCATTCTCTCGGTCTTTTCCTCTCTCTTGTCCTCCGGAAAAACCTCGGATATTGCTTCGAGAACAAACCTCGCCGGATCGACACAATCAGCTAAAGCCCTCGGAATCTGAACCCTTAGAACCTCAATTTCCTTCTTTTTCCCAATCACAAACCTCCAAAACCCTAGGGAATCCATCTTCGTACAAAAACTCTTCAATTTGAAACACAGACCCTCGGAATCATCAACCTCTTCAACACATTCAACTTCTTCACTCTTCTCCAAAGCAATCAAAGCTGCTTCCTTGTTTTCCTCGACTTTGGAGAGGGCATTTTCGACGGTGTCGTCGATTGTGACCTCGCGTTTCTCGAGCAAGTCGAGAGATTTCTGGGTTTTCTCGTTTAAGGTCTGGAATTTCTGCTTCAGTTCTTCGGATTTGCGCTGGAGGTTTTGCTCGAGAGAAGTGAAGTGATCGGAGAGTTCTTTCCAAAGTAAAGTGCAGCTCGTCATTAACGAGGTTTGTTTTTGGAAGTCGTCGAAGGATGTCGGAGTTATCTCGCCGGGAACGGCGATTGAACCCATGGTTGTTTTCTAGAACTCTCCAAACTGGAGAGAGAGAGACAGTGAGAGAGAGAGAGAGAGAGGGAGAGAGAGAGCTCAGAAACCCTAGAGTTTCTGATGAGAGAGAAAGTGAGGAGAGAGAGAGAGAGAGAGAGGGAGGGAGGAAGATAAAAGGCAGAATGACGGAAGTGGGACGGAGTGATGACGTGGCACGGCTAAACGACGACACGCGTGTGGGGCTGCCATTGGGTTTGCAAATATGTAGAGACGGTAGCGAAAGGGCTTTAACTCGAGTCCTTTCCTAAGATTTATTTACTTAATAAAGAAGTTAATTTCTAATTTTATTTTAATATTTTCTTAATAAATATATTAACAATAAAATAATTTTAATATTTTACTAAAAAAGAATTAGGAAATCCTAGAAATATATAGAAAATATATTTTTAGAAATTCTAGAAAATGAAGAGCTGTCATTATTGTTGTTTATATAGAAAATATTATGTTTGTTAATAAGTTGGAAAACAATCGTAAATTGTTTAAATTATTAAATTTTGATTTCAGTTTAAATAAAAAATTTTGATCTATTTGTAATTTAGTTATAAAATAAATTTTATTTATAATAAATCATTCAAGTTTATATCAACATAGTATAAATAGTGCTCAAATGCATTTTTTAGTCAAGTTAAAATGGAAAATAAAGATAAGCAAATTACATTAATTTTTAAATTTAGTTAATTGAATGAAGTAACTCAGATTAATTATTTCTTATTTTATTCAATAAGTTGAGGACTAATAAAATTTAATGAAAAACAATATTTAAAAAAATTAATCTATTCTAATGATTTTACATATCTAAAAAATAGTTTATAATTTATCAAAATCTTATCTATTTGGTTTAATTAAAGAGAATAGTAAAAATTATATCTTAATATAATATTATTTTAACTTTTTTATCTTTATAAGGCAATTTATAGATATATTTAAATAAAAATTTTTGAGACTAATACAACAAAAATCAATGAATCAAATCCTTTTGATATTTTTTTAAATAAAATATTTTAAATTTTGACTAATCTTTAATAACTGAAAATATTTTTTTAATGGAATAAAAAATTAAAAATACTTAGATCAATTATACATAGATTTTAATCAATTTAGTCTCTGATTTCTTGGATATTTTTCGATTTTTGAGTGTAATAACTTAATATTATTTTTTAATTAATTTAAGTTGACCATTGTTATTCAAAATTTTTGATAATTCTATTCGTCCTTGTCAAAATTAACTGTTCATTCCCCTTTTTCAATTGTGGAAAAAAATTTATTTTTCCTAATTCCCTAAATTAGAAAAAACACGGAAATTCATCGGAGACGTCTAAAGTCTGAAGTGCGACGTCCTATGCTGTGCTTTCAGAAAACAGCTAAAGTCGGCGATACTGAAAAAAAAAAAAAAAAAAAAAAAAAGGGTAGTGCGCACCAGATAAGCCGACCCGTTCTAAAATGCGCGTATAGGTAAGGGGGGAGGAGTGCGTAGGATTAGCGGGAACGAAAAAGGCTGCTTAGGCATATGACGTTGGATAAGGGTGTGTTTGGCTTTCGCAGAAACCAAAGTTGGATCAGAGAGAAAAAGTTGGTGAGAGAGAGAGAGAGAGAGGGAGAGAGAGAGGAGAGAGAAAAAGCTGAGGAAAGTGGGGGGGAGGGATGAAGGTAGGGGAGCGTGGCCCCGGTGGACTGACCACCACATGGGGGTGCAGTCAGAAAAAGTAAAGGGGGACATATCATACGACCTCAACCCTCACCTCACATCCTCGCCTAGTGTGGTACATTTCAAACATTACAATACACAGCCGATGGTGGAGTGATGCTGATTTGATGATGTGATGAACCCTTCCTTTTTTCTTTTACTAAATTTAAACGAAATGCAAAATCATATTTGTAAACTCATTTTAAAAAACATAAGTTTTCTTATTTTTAAATTTTAAATTTAATTTTTAATCAAAAAATTTAATATTTTTACCTATTAAATTGATTTTCTATTGATAATAATACAATGATATCTCACTCTCGTGGTGTTGTGGTGGCATCCTGTGCATCAGAGTTTTTAGAAGACTAGCCAATGGAGGAGAAATAGTTAAAAACAATTATAATTTATTTATTTCATGATAAAGTTTTCAAATTGTGGATAATATAATCCAAAATATTAAGTTTTTCGATAATTTTAAAATCTTTTTTAACAAATTTTAGAGTTTTAAAACTTTGAAATTAAAACAGTTCGAATTAATTTTACTTTTGAAATTTATATTATCTAAATATACTTAGATCTATTTCAAAAGTATATCTTAATCTTAAAAGTAAAGTGACAAGTAAAAATGATGAAAAAATACCAATCAGGACATGTACAAATTCAAATAACTTTTGACGTTTTTAGAAAGACGTCACGTACTAATCACGTGAGAAAATGATCACACCCATTAGATTTTTTCTTTTATATTTAAAGTTAACGTAGGATGCCCACAAGATGCGGATTATATTTTTTTATTATACAAATATTTGTTAAATTTATAATTAACTCAATATTTAAATTAAATTATTGTTTAAATCAATGAAAAATATGGCGTATATTAACAACAGAAAAAAATGTAAACTACTAGAGTTTTAATAAAAAAAACAACAAATGAGGCCAAAAAAAAAATAATAGGTGAAATAAAAAGGTAATAGAAATATTTGGATGACAATCTATGTGGTGAAAAATTAAAAAAAGAAAATCTATGTAAAAAAGATGAAAAATTTAAGAAGGAAAAAAGGGTCAAAAATAAAAAGAGTAAGGATTTAAATAAAAAATCTATGGTCTAAAAATAAAAAAGACAACAATTCATAGAGCAAAAAAGAGAAAAAATCTATATTCAAAAAAGATGAAAAACTCAAAAAAAAAAAAAAGACTAAGTCAAAAAAAGAGTAAAGACCTAAATGGACAAGTGGAACCAAAAAAAGAGAAAAACCGTTGTCCGAAAAAACAAAGGATTTAAGATAAAAATAGGTAAAAAATAAAAAGAAAAAAGTGTCAAAAATAAAAAGAGCGAGAAATTGAATGAAAAAAAAAATTATGATCTAAAAATAATGAAATGACAATTTGTAGGACAAAAAAGAGAAAAAAAAAACCATGTTCAGAAAAAGAAAAACTCAAGCAAAAAAAATTCCATGTTAAAAAAAAAAAAGATTAAGAATCTAAATGGGTAAAAAAATAAAAAGAGGAAGTCCTAAATGTAAAAATTAAAAGGAGTTAAAAAAAAAAAAGAAATGATAGAAAAAAAAATGTGATCTAAAATAAACGGACGTTATCTAAGCACGTCATGGACAAATGGGGCAAATAAATAAAATAAGAAAAACCTATATCAAAAAAATGAACAACTTAAGTGAAAAAATGATAAAAAAAAATAAAAAGAGTAAAAATCTGAACAAAAAAAATATTCCAAAAAAAAGGACATAAACCAAAAAAAAAAAACTGTGATCAACAAATGGGGCAAAAAATGAAAGAGGAAAAATTTATGTTCAAAAAACAAAGGATCTAAGTGAAAAATAAAATCAAAAAAAGAAAAAGAAAAAGAATCCAAATAAAAAAATGATCAAAAAAGTGAAAGGATTTGAAAAAAAAAAACAAAAAATAAAAAAAAGGATCCCAAAAATATGGGACAACCACACCCTTCCCATTTTTTCTTTTTATTTAGATGAAAAACAAAAACCAAGTACTTGCTTCCATCCAAGACCTAAATAAAGGTTTTGAACTCACCTATGGAATTTGATGCATATGCTTTGAATATGGAAAGAGGGCAAACCGCCGATATTATAAATTAAAAAAAATAAATGAATTTGAAAAGATTTTAAAGAATATTATGTTTTTTAAAATACCATTTATTAGAAAATATATATTATATATTAAAATCAAATTAGTTATTAATTATTTCTGATATTATATCAAAAAAAGAAAGTAATAAATTATTACAGTTTCATAGTCTTATATTAATTCGAATTTTTAATACTGTTAATGAATATTAGAAATTAGACTTTTTTCTTTTTAATTTTCATTATGCAACTTTTTGTTCTCCAATTTTTTGATCCGGTTGCATCTTATGTTAGTCACTTCATATTGTCCTCTTGTGGGGTCACCAAAAAAGGATTTTAGTGATAAAAACATTCATTTTTTTTTTTAATTTTTTTAAACAAGTTTATAAATTTAAATTTTAAAAATAAAAAAATACAAAAAAAATTCATCTATTAACGGGTTTGACAATTGATTCGAACTGGATTCGTCATAATCAATAAATTAGTTACGAATACCATAAAAAAAACTAAAAAAAATGGGATTTTCCTTAATTTAAAAAATGAAATTTTAAGAGTAAGTTTGTATTAATTAAAGGGTATTTGGGTTGATAATTAAAAAATTAAAAGGAAAAAAAAATGATGAAGATATTACTTTGAGGAATGTGAAATCTAAGTTGGAGTGTCTCAGCATGATACTAGCGTAGGTTTAGGTTGAGTCAAATCAAAATTAATTGTGAAAGATTAAGGACCCGTTGAGGTTGTCAAGTGATGCCAAAACTACTAGATCAAGTCATAAATGAGAAACTTGTAGCTTAGCTTGGTCCCAAACCAATACATTAATACAATTAGGTCAAGAAATTTTCATTCCACATTAGGAAGAGATAATGTTATCTATCATTCATGACAAGAGTCAATGCCTTACTTGATTACCTCAAGAAATTAAATCGATAAAGGATAGCCTTCAAGCTAGAGAGAGAATTTTGATTTTTTTTTTCATGATAAGAATTTAAATTTAAGTCATTTGATAAATCTGGAATACTGACAAAATTATATATATATTTAATTAATTTGTATAAAAATATATTTATCCAATTTCATTAAAATATGCTAGACTCCGTTTTTGTGACTCCTGTAATTTATTTAAGAATAAATTAAAAAGAAAATTGATTTATCAATATCCTACAATTACAGTGATCGAACATTAAATTCTTTTAATTAAGATTTCAAGTTTAAATTTTTTAAAAAAAAAAAAAAACAGACGTCGAAAAAGTTAATTCTTAAATAGACTTTATAATATTCAAATCAGATTAATCGAATGATTTGAATATCAATCGATCAAACTATAAAAAAAAAAAAAAAAAAAAAAAAGTTGTAATACAAGTTGGATGCCAAAGGGTGCCATCTAAATTATTGATGGAAACTATAGCCAACACGCCCTAGGAGGCTTGGCCCTAAATGTGCTTGTACTTATTATACCTCAAGATGAGCTAATAATGATTCTCCACCACCATGTAATCTCCAACTCATGGGATTTAATTAATTGAAAGGGTAAGTGAGACCCTTCCAACTCTTAACGGTTCATTCGGTAGCCTTGCATTCGATTGTTGAATGCCATAAGCAACTGTGACGACTAAAATCTTTTTAACTTTTTCTAGAAATTAATATATTATTAGTCATTAAATAATAAATTTTTAATATGAAAAAGAAACTTCTAGAAAAAAAAATATTATATTCAAACTCGACGTACGTAAATTAATGTATTTAGTTTGTTGGTCAAAGCACGATTAGTCCGTATTTGATGGGCAGTGAGTGATGTTTAGTACTTGGCTTTTCTTTTTCACACAAGATGAGTCATTCCTGACACATCCCTTGTGAGTGCGACCCGACGAGATGATGTCCCCAAAAACAGATTCAGCACAATTAGGAGACTTTCAAGGGTCTGTACGTGGATGCTCAGCACAGAGCAAGCCCTTTCGGTACAAAACATAAACATCAATAGCACAGCGCCAAAAATAAAAATCATGGCACCAAACAAACAGTGTGACACAAATGTAGCACCTAGCACTAGAGAAATGTCACAACACATACCAGAAAAGATCCACTTTTCCCGGCCTCAATGAAAAGTCATTTTGACCCACATTGGTTTATCCAAACCCATTCTCTAAAAAATCCTACCTCAATATCATTATTTTAATTTTGATTAAGAGATCTAACATTCATTTCACTAGACCAACTTTCCTTCCGTGATCCCAAATATTATCACCAAAAAAATAAAGACAGTCCAAAACAGGGTAAAATGTTATGAGAATCTCAAAGTTTTCTTATGAGAATCTCCTCTCATGGTAAAATGTTATGTTGAGCCGTAGCAACTCTCTTCCGGGCAACGCTTGTGACACACAGCCCCGTCAAGATGCTTAGAAGCTACAAAATACGCTCCGGAACTCAAAAAACAATAAAAATGGATTTATAACAACATGTGAATCCACTCGTCAGCTCTCCCCACTTTCTCTATCTTCTTGTTCAAAAAGGGATTTCTTGATACCATGGTAAACTGATACAGGATAAAGTAAAATGTTTTAAAAATGTCCCCTCAGCTCACAAGAAGGAAACATGAGAACTAATATACAGTTGGTCTAGTGGAACAGGGTGTTAGTTTCCTTAACCAAATTTTAAATTCAAAATTTAAAAATAAAAAATACTACGTTAGAAAAACCATCCTCTAAATAGGATCACCGCAAACACTCGAACTAGATTGATTGGATCATGATTTGAGATACCGTTGGAAAAAAAATGAGGAAAAAAAAAAGAAACAAAGGTTAAAACAAGAGAAACAAAACTGCTGCTGAAAATGATGAGCATGTGAAGATATCCATAAAACAAAGATGCAAGACTTTAACGCTTTAACTTTACAAGCACATACAACCTTCCAACAAAGGGATGCCCTAATTTGGGACTTTTTGAGTACTGCCGCAAACATAGAACAATTTCAAAATCCCATATCCCCATTTCACGGTTATGGGAGGTACCAACATCTGAGAAAATTCGAATGTATGTTGAGCATCTTATGTAAAGCCATACATTAGCGATCAAGTTTCCTATCCTTCAGATAGTAAGTGTAATACAATAGCAAACTTCTAACATTGTCTTTTAATACCACGACTGCACCACCTCAAAGATATTCTCAGCAAACAAGACCAGAAAGGGAGAACCTAATAAAATATCTCCGGACCATTCTCTCCCACTAGGTTTACCACTTCTAGTGCCTATATTGTGTGGTCATCTCTACATATGCCATCACCACAGCCACGGATCAATGCCCGAGAAGCCGTATTCTCCCTGTGACTGGCCACTACCACTTCCATCTTACACCGTCTCCATATCCACCTTGAATCACGGTCAAATCTGCATAAAAAAAGATAACAGAATACCTCACTCTACTAGATTTCTACTGCTCCTCTATAATTATCACCTAAAATTTGCAAATTTAAACAAAGGAATCATGTCATCAAGGACATTCAAAGTCTACATGCCGTAAGTCAGAGTTGGTGATATCCAAGGGGAATTTTCAATCATGGCTTAGCCAGCAAAACATTAGATAATCCTACAGGCAACTGATAAATGCTGCAGGAAGGTGGGGAAGCATACTTGGGAGTAACAACACAACTATGCCTTCAGTTAGTTGGAGCACAGAAGGGCCATAGTTTTGATAACACATTGAAAATGTGGAAGAAAACTACGAAAGTAGACTGGAAGCAACAGGTTCCCCACTCAGAGATTAACAGGGCAGCCAGGAAAAAGAACAATATCATATTTCTTAGAAATTTCCTTGCATAAAACAAGGATCATACTACAGGATTCAAGGGGCTCATCCACTCCTTTAAGTCCCCAGTATAAGGCATTCATTCAAAAGTAAACACTCGGCACATTTTCCACAGAAAAATATGAACGTCATAGAAATAAATCATAAGATAGATAAAATACAGAGAGCGCCCTACCAGTTTCTTGCTCTGCATTTACTTCATTGATTTGTATTCTCTTCTGCTCTCAATCACTGCCCTTTTCCGCGTGTCGAAATCAACCTTATCTAGATCAGCAGCAGTTCCAAGATATCCATAAAGAACCCTATTCTTCTCTCCTGTCTTCTCATCAAGCTTCACAAGGAGAGGGTTTTTCTCATCATCCTTGCTAGATACCAATGGTTGTACATGGAACCAAGCTCTACGCCCACGGTTCTCCTTCTCAAAGTATTCAGCCAGCCGTACAGCCTCTCTCAGGCCAGATTGATCGTTAGGAAACTTAACGATTGTAATGCCTAAATGGCCATCTCTGCCATAAACAGACTTTGGCTTTCCAGCAGAAAATCCAAGATCTGAATGAATAACATATAGAAACAAAGATAAGGTTTAAATAAACTCCAACATTCTAGAAACAAAGATCCAAGGATAAGGGCTGATCTCTCAATGCTTGAGAAGTGACTGCAAGAAATGGTAATATAATTTCTAGGCACAAAGATTCTCAAAGTCATAGAACTCAAAAAATAGATAAAGAGGAGCCCTTAGGGTTGCTGATATATGATTTGGTATTTAGTGTCCAATCAATGCCCAAACTGGAGACCAACTTAGCAACCCACCAGCATGAGGCACCCCGAAATTTTGAAAAGGAAGTTGCAAGTCACTCTTAAAGCTATCTTGGAATAGCTTACCACAAATGATCGCATACAATCACAAGAAAAACAATATATACCAGGGCAGCAGCCATGTCCATAAACATCTGCATACACTCTTGAGGCTATTTTCAAGGGAAAAGGATGAAAGGAAATGAACAACCAATAGAAGACTATCTGAAGCCAAATAACCACCACACTGCAAGTATCAGCAAAGAGGCAGATTCAAAAAGCTATAGTGAGGTGCAATGAACCACACAATAAAATCTTCAGTTCACGAAACACAGATAAGCAACTAGAGGGCCACAATGAATGGAACGAAGGAACAATCTAGAGAATAAAAAAACCGAGCAAGGTTCTCAGACCGAAGAAAACATACAAGGCTGAATGTAAGTTTGCTTGTATAGGAAGTAATCCAGTCAAATGAGGGATGGATCATAATAATTATTTCCGTACTAGTGTAATGTATTAGTTGACAAGGCCAGAATCATAAGCAACGAAAAGTTAATAAAATTAACTTCAATTAGTAGCAAATGATTCCCATAGTTTACTTGGAGCTTATGGAAGGGAAAGGTAGGGGAGGAGGTATGTGCACCTTTCTCTGTCTGTAATACCTTCTTCCCAAATCACTCCAACCAAACTTAACAAACAATGGCATGGTCAACCATTGGGCGCAGATAAAAGATACACAAATTAACCCGACCACAGTTAGAAGCAAAATAATAATAAAAACATAGTAAACTAGATCTTAACAGCTTAACAACCCTAAGATCTTGCATGACATAATCAACTCCCGCACTGACATATGAAACTAAGAGCACACCTTCCAGGCCATTTAGAACCAAAACAAAAAGAAAGGCCCAAAGTGAATACAAATGATAGAAAAATCAGATACATACATGTGGAAAAGGGTAGAGGAATGGGAAGAGTTCAACTAAAATCCATTCAACACCAAACAACTAAAAGGACAATGTGATTTATTCGTGACCCAAATTACTATGACCGGGCTATACAACTATGCTATTTATTCCATACTTATCGAAATCAAAGCAGGTGTCTTTTAAGAAGTCAAAACACAAACATAATCGGAGTAGAAATTACAAAATACTCTATGTTGCTCCCCCTTTAAAGCTTAAAAACCCATTAAATTCTATGGCAAGTTACTTTCAAAAAGTTGCTTACCAAGTTCATTGGACAATAATCAGGTAAAGAGAGTGAACTATAACCACCCAACTGCATCAGCGGCAAAAACCTAAATGAAGCAGAAGCTTCACCAGGCCAAGATCAAGTGGTTGGAATAAAGATTATTCATGACCAAGTCATTTATTGATTCTATTCTCTTATACAAAAATCAATAAAAGCAGAAAGAAACTTTGAAAAGAAGCATGGGGAGTGGGAAAGCTAGTGCCCGTAAGATCAGCATATTAGCATGTATGCCCAAAATTTTATGAATGGCAGTACTTGACAAAGATACCAATCTTAAGCATTATCATGACATAATGCCAATATAAAAAATGTTACAAACATCAAAGCAATTTGGAAAGGGATATCCATATTTAGGTTACAGATAATAGACTTCTAAAACCGACAAGAATCCATTCCAAGTGCCAAGAACCAGCAGACAAACATACAGAACATGACATCGAGTGTGGGAATTCAGCACTTTTTGCATAAAATTATCATACTGAACAGCAAATGTGATTATTTTATTCAGAAGTAATGTAGTTATGTTTAGAGGGTGAGCCTTGAAGCAACGGTAGAGTTACTTTTTTAGTAACCTCGAAGTCACGGATTCGAGACGTTAAAATAGCCTCTTTGCAAAATGTAAGGGGAAGATTGCGAACATATGCGCACATAGTAGTTAAAAGCGCACTTAAAGCGCGAAGTGCAATGCAGCTCATGGGTTTTTTTTTGCATAAAGCACAGCGCAAATGAAAAAGCGCAGGTGAAGCGTGCTGAATCGCAAAAAAGCATAAAAAAAAGCACATGGGCTTTTTTTTTTCAATTGTTGCTGCATTGCTCCTTTCTGTTCTTTTTTTTTTTTTGGGTCTCTGTTTTGGGGTTTTTTTCTTCTCCAGCTCCTTTTTTTCTTTTTTTTTTGGTCTCTGTTCTTGGGTTTTTTTTTTTAGTTGCTCTCCTTTGCTCCTTTCTGTTCATTTTTTTTTAATCACCATTTATCAAATGATGTCGGGATATTATGCAAGGGTTTTGTTCAATTGGGTAACATTTGGTTTAAAGTTATTTAAATTAATTTATATGCCTTTTTCAAGAATTCCATGAAACACATTTTCCTCTCATTTGGTCTAGAAAATGATTTTTTTTTGTTCTAATATTATAACATATTTTATTTGCTATTATATATGTTGATATTCTAATATTATAACATATTTCATTTGCTATTATTGTATATCCAAATATATATTTTAATTTTATATCTTAAGTGCATTTTTTATGAAAAAACTCGTGCTTCGCTTTGCGTTTAAGCCGCACGAGGCCTATCGCTTTTTTGCGTTTTTCGCTTTTAACTACTATGTATACGCCCACCCTCCCCCCCTAAGCCGGGCAGCCCTTTGTGTACCAATTGAGTCCTTTTTTAGTGTAGTTCTGTTTAACATGGGCCCAAAGGGAGCTTCCAGTTCTAAGCCAATACAAAGCATTGATATTTCAAATAAGAAAATGATGAGGTAGGGTTTGGAACTTTTGCCTTCTGTTTCCCTTAACTTCGCTAAATGCATCTATTTCATACAGGAAGAGAGTCACTATCCTTATTCCAAATAGAAATAGAGAAAACAAGGGAGAAAGAAAAAAGGGGGGAAAAAAGAAAGTATGAAGTGGAGTCTCAAAAGTAGAAAGAACAAAAGAAATACAAAATAGCATACAAAACAAAGCCATGAGCATGGGAGGAGACACTAGTCCACAAATCAGTGGATCATGAAAACAGAAATAATGATGACATTGACAGGGAAAAACTGGACAAATATCTTTATTGAAAAAGCATCCTGAAATAAAAAGACACGAAAGCTTCCTGAACAAATTTATAGAATAATATTAACAAGGTAGTTTGAGATCAAATCAATAACTATGCAGCTAAGGAGTTTGAAAGTGTGCCAATTATCATATATAAGCGTCAATGCAATAGCGAGCAATTTGGAAGAGATAAATATAGTTGAGACACCCAGAATTTCAAATTTGCATGCTCTAGTAAACGCAGGAGCTGGGTTCTTTATATTTCTGATTCAATCATGTGCATGAGGAACCAAGAGGGATCCCAGTGAAAGGTAATTGATACTCCCATGAGAAATCATGAGAATAATGCTACTCAGAATGTTTCTGGAAAAAGCTTGTTACTCCCTCCATGCAAATTAGAAAATCTTATCCAAACTGGATCCATATGCCACCATAAGGAATCCACATATTTAGACGCACCTTTAAAAAAGCTTAGCAAAACAACACCCCCACCCAAACAAAATACCATTTATTGTCTTCCTATTTTTTACTTCTATGTGGCTTGGGGAGAGCAGATTTTACCCTGATATGTACATTAACCATCTAGATTAGGAAACAGGGAGAAAAATACATGCAACTACTCAGAGGTACCACTTGAAGAACCTTTCCAGTTACCAAAGCAACCACAAGTTTATCAGGTGAGAATGGCACTACCTACCCAATCCGGGAATATGTACCTTGATAGAAAAAATACAGTCAAATAAAGTTAACCAGGTGAAGATCCATGAAGCATGAGGAGGGTACTCCAAAACATGGGGTCTAACAACCAAATAAAAACAGGCAAAGAAAGTGATTTCATGTTTCCTTAAAAAAAAAAAAAGGCAGCCAGTGTAAGATTTCTTATTCTTATGGAATGGTTTCAGACCAACATAGCATTCATTATGCTAACGATAAAATGGCCTAAATTCCCCTGGAAAGAACAACCCCAATGTAATACCATAAAAGCCAAAAGAAAATGAAGGGTTGGGCAATACCTCTTAGCTTACTATCCATTAATCTGTTTCCCAATCCCTCCATGCGACCATCTTTACCCTTGCCTGTGTTTGTGTTATGAATGATCACTATAGGAGGCCATATGACAAGATCTTCCTGGTTTGCTGCTGCTTCATCAGCAGATAAAAACTGGTATACTTTTGTCGCGTCAGGAGGCTTCGAATAGTTCCATCCCATTAAAACACAGAGAGCTTTGTGCAAGCCCAGGTGATCCACACGTGATTCGGCAGTATCTGAGTAGTAAGCATGCATTACAAGTGCATGCATATCCGGAAAACCCTTAGATGACCTGTAATTTTGCATACCAATGGTTTTGAACAATCAACAAGTGTGCGATCCCTCAATGTTGATTAATTTTAACAAACAGGATACTTGAAACAACCATTGTAGAGGGTACCAGCTTCACAAGGCAGAACAAAGTTACACAAAAAGCAAACATAGCCAAGGTTCCACAAGCTACTTTCACAACAAGTTTGTATCCCAAGTATCCAATACAATACTGAATAAGCCAAGAAGTACATAGCCGTAGCAGAAGCTATACACTCTCACTTGCAGGTTTCATGTTTTGCACTCAAAACTTGGAAACAAGCTAGATCTATTGAATAGTAACACTGACTGCCAAAGCGGACCACAATATACTCTTGATGACAGTGTATTCTTCATGTGTCAGAGACATGTATAGAGATAACAAACATAACTGCTACAACTCACAAATACCATTTCAAAGAAGAAAATGTCTAATAAAAAATAATTAGCTATGTGGAACCGATTATCCCCAAACTCACACTTTATAGTGCACGAAATTGGCAGTATACAGAGATTTGCCTATGTTTACAACAAACAACAAACAACAAACTAGACCTTAATCCCAAATTTTGGGTCGGCCGTTTGAGAAATTAATACAGAAGAGAGAGAAGAAAAAAAGAATAACATAAAATTAAAGTTTGAAATAAAAAATAAAGAAGATAAAATTAAAAAATAAAAATAAAAATAATGAAAAGAAAGAAGTAAAAATAAACAATCTATAGAAACTTAAAATAATAATAATAATAATAATAATAATAATAATAATAATAATAATAAGTCAATTAATTCGAATTCTCCTATGCCACTCATTGTTATCTAAAATCATCTCCTCACCTAAACTCGACTAAACTCTTAACACTCATTATCTTTACGACCTACCGTGACCGTCTCACTAAATCTCCTATATTTAAAGTCGTGCTCCTCCTAATTGCTGTTTTTTGGGTTTCGTTGCACATTTCAAACCACCTTAGGTGATACTCTCTCATCTTACCCATAATTGAACTCATTCCCAAATTAATACATCTCTTTATTTTTAATCCTATTTTTTCTATTTTTACCATACATCCTTCTAAATATCCTCATTACAATTGCAGTCATTTTACACTCATGTTGTTGTTTAATTGTCTAACATTTGATGCCATAAAATAATGCAGATCTTATTATGGTTCTATGAAACTTCCCCTTCAATTGCAATGGTATCATGCGATTGTAAAGAATTTCAAAAACACTTCTCTATTTCATTCAATCCGCTTAAATCTTATCATTTACATCCCTATCTATATTGTCATCACTTTGAATGGTAGACATAAGATAACTAAAACGTTCACTCTGTGGTGCATCCTATTTCTTTAATTTAATTGTTTTTTCATCATTCTGATAACTACCATCAAACGTACATCTCTTATACTCAATTTTTTACCGACACAATCTAAATCCTTTGAATTCTAGTGTGTCCTTCATAATTTCAATATGACACTAATACTCTCTCTAATTTCATCGATCAGCACTCTATCATCCGTAAAAAATATATATCATGGTCGTTCATTGTTGATACTCTTCGTTATTTATTTCATTCATCACTGTTGCAACAAAGAGGGGACTTAATACCGAACCTTGGTAAACCCTAATATTAATTACGAAACTATCACTTAAACCCTCACAAGTTCTAGCATTGGTAACAACTCTCTTATACATATATTTGATAAGATCAATGTATCTCAACGAGATCCCCTTCTTCATCAAAGCCTAACACAGTGTATCTTTAGGAATCCTATAGTATATTTTTTCTAAATCAATGAATACCATATGATGTCAAGGGAAATTCTGGCTGATGTCAAGGGGAGAAAAGGTTAAGGAGTTTTGGCTGAAGACAGAGTTGGTGGCAGTTAACTTCCACCTTGGTCAGGGTCAAGATAGTCTTCAGGGAAACCCAAAATAGGAACTTGATCACCAGGATAGGAAGCTCTGCTCGTTATTCAGCTCCAACAATCAAGTCAAACCACTATAGCAAGATTACTCACATTGAGACAGGTAAATGAAACCTCGATATCAAAAATAAGCTATATTCCTTTTCTAAGGAACACCTCTTTTCTCGATATATAGTTCGCAAGGTGGAACATATTGCTTCCCAAGTCACACAACATCCCAACTGAAAGCACTAGCTCCCTACACAAAGTATTCTAATATAAAAAATAAAAATAAAAATAAAAAAATGAAACATCAAATAAATTGTTGAAAAAGCTTATGTCTTAAAACTCTACCTCATGTGCACTACTAAATGGGGTTAAAAGGCAAGGCAAATTTAATATTTAGATATTTCCTGCACAGCACCAATTGCTTGATGATTTAGAATGGTATGCTTATAATTTTATATTTTTCACAAGAAGATCCATAACATAATCACAACTCAGTTGGCCTCAAAAGATACCGGGTAAATCCACATCTCTTACACAAATGAGCACAATATAACAAGCTCACACTAGGGCCACATATTCTTTGTCCTGCCCGCAAAACAAAGAATAAGGGAAACCCATATTCTTCCCAAATACCACCTAAAAGTAAGTAGCTGATGCACTAGGTTTGTGAGTGGAATAGGAACAAGGAGTGCTTGACAATGTACTCTTCAGCAGACGCTATCCAACTACCTTTAGCTAACTACTGTTGATCTCCACCCACCAACTGCTTCTTGTTCCATTCTGGGACACTAGTATACACTGCAGACACTACAAAACTCGGTTGCATCTAAGGTACTTCAGAGATAAGTAAAAACATCCTACAATACAATTAGTGATAAATAGTCCACATCACTGTCCTCAAACATTGCAAGTCCAATCTTGCTCGTATTCAATGTTATTCTTGAAAGTCTCTCTCAAGTCAAAGTATGCAAGTCAAAGTATGATTGGCCACACTACAATCATGATTGTATTTGACAACAATTAAAAAAAAAAAACACTGAAATTACATGTTCCTGAAAAGCCCCTTTCAGGGAATTTACTTCAAATTAATCACTCATTCATCACTTGAATTACACACAGAAACATGCAGCAAACAGACATAAATATGCAGTGGTCAGCATTCTCTCAACAGCCTCACCACTCCAAGTATAGATCTAAAAGCTGAAGTAGATAAGAGATGCAGAAAAAGATTAGTGCCCTTGTATTCCTTAAGATCACCAAAGAAAACCTCTGGGCAGAGTACAACTTTATTCTCATCTTTGCTGACAACTGTCGGGGAAAGGAAACATTTCCAAAGAAGAGAAAAATGAAGGACAAAACCTATGTAAAGAAACAGTCAAGCAAGACCTAAGAAGTAATTTAAACCAACAAATTACTGGTGCTACCTTAAACTCCCAAGAATTTTCTACATACCATATTTCAAAAACATCATATGAGCTAAGCCAAGTTCAAAGTTGCAGCAGAAAAAAATTGCAAGACCTAAGAAAGAAAGAAACCCAATCAAATTAGTGGTGCTAGCTTAAATTGCCCATAATTTTCTGAACATCACATTTCAAAAAACATCATATGAGGCGTTCATTATTAAAAACAATTTCAAAGTTGCAGCAGAAAAAGATTGGCAAGTGGAAAACAAAACTGAGACCAAGTGTAGTAGGACCATGCATCAACAGATCACCCAAAGATGATCATCACATAACTATTGAGCACCAAAAAAATCAGATGGTTCTATTTCCATATCTTGCTGACTTGCTCCTGCGAAACCAATGTCAAAAAGAATGAATAAAAAAAGAAAAAAAAAATCATTCATTCACAACCATTGATGAAAGATTCCTTAAAAAGTTAAGGATTAAGAATCCCTTTTAGAAATTAAAAGGAAGACAACAGCTGACTCCTAAACCAAGATATTAAAAATGGTCTACAAAAATAAATAAAAAAATAATCAAACTGCAGAAGCAGAAATTCTACAGGATGTAATTGATTTTGCACCAGATTTCTAGTTTAACAAAAAACAAAATCAAAAGCAACAAAAAAAAAAACAAAATCGTTATAGTGATTCATCTAAAAAGGAACTTGTTAACAAACCACCAGGAAGGGGGGAAAAGGATAATAAATGAATCCCAATCCTAATAACCTCATAGCCATGTCTAGTAAATTACTATATATGGATGTCAACTTTCCTTCATTACGATGTTCCATTGTCGCAGAAAAAGATACCATTATTTAAATTAAGAAATGATGAATATTGAACCAATCATTTAAAGAAAGAAAAGAGGGTACAAAAGACAGCCATACAGGTCTTTTTACAAGAAATTACCTTGCATTTTGCTTATGAGTCACAAATGATCCACAAAAAGCATAGAAACATAGATCAAAGTCAAGGTACTAAGAAACTGAGATAAGTTTTTGTAAAAGTGGCCTGAGAAGAAAATTCAGCGTCCAAATTAAATGACATGAAAAAGACTAGAAGTGGTCACCAAGAAGGGCTTACAGGGATTAACATCCAACATGCCTGAACCCACACCGTGTAACATTTCCACATGGTGGCCATCTCAGCTGTCACTTTAGGCAAAAACATATTTCCAATTATCTCTGCCAGAATTTTCCAAGCACCTCCCATCTATTCATTCATTCAAAGGTCTTCTTCCCGCAATAATCAACTTAATCTATTTTCTCTCATTTCATCTCAGGAATTAAAACCAACTTCTATCTTATCAAAAAGTAAAAATACTATAACTTCCTGGATATGCCATCTCCAATTCCATCTTTTCTCAGCTGAAAACCTATCCCACAACATTCTCATCTTTGCAACACCAACTTTTTGTCTATGTTGTTTCCTAAAAGCCCAAAACACCATGTCATAAAGCACTACAAGTTACAATTCCACAAAATTATACTTTTGGTTTAGAAGTACACAACTATGATGTACGAAAACTTCTTAACACTAGCATTTCCCCGTTTCCAAAACATTTCCCGTTTCTGAAATGTTCATTAAATTAATATTTATACAAAAGTCCTTATATTTTTTTATATTTATACATTTTTTCCACATTTAATGAATTATTTATTTATTTAATTATAATATAATTTTTATATTATTTGTCTTATTATTAATAATTACATATTTGATCATTTTAGATTTTTATTATAAATATATCCATTCTATTATTTTTATAAAATAATTAATATTTACGTAAAAATTCTTAATATTTTTATACTTATGTGTTTACTTATGTTTCCGTTTCCTATTTTTACAAAATGTCATTTTCTGATATCGTTTCATATTTGTTTCTGTGAAACGTAGGTACACGGCACTCCTCACCTTCATTCATCCTTCCCTTATGATCTACATTCAGCCTCCATCCTTTTGAATAATGCATTATAAAACTGAAAATTCTGCTAATCAATTTTCACTGCCCCCTGTTAGTCTTACCAATAGTGCTATAATTTCTCTTGTTATCATTCTCTCTTATTGCGATGACTATTGCTCTATCATGACAATCTGGAAGAAGAATCTCATGAAGAACCCTTTTTCTATGGAAGAACTGCATTAGAAAAAATTTACAAGTCCCTACACCCTAAGAAGTCCTCAAAGCAAGAGAAACAAAGGGCAAAATCAGAAACTAGTTAGGGACTATCTTCCAATCCCTCTTCAACTTTAAGCTATAATCTCTAAAGGCTATTAACCATGAGTCCAAAGAGAAACATAAAAAGCAATCTTGTCCCAAAGGAAAGGACCAATACGGTGATTTCAAAAAATACTAGCATTCAGCTCACTCCAGATCCCAAAAGTAGCCACAAGAACACATCTCCAAAACAAAGAAACATCTTTCAGCTTTCTAAAACTTTGAACTTTGTCAGCAATAAATAAAGGAGACTTCAAGGACAGACCCATATATTATGATGCCGAAGCAAGGAGACAATTCCATGTTTTATATACAATAAGACAATAAAATCCATGAAAAACAGGTGGCCCTAGTTTTAAAATCCTTAAACACATGACACAAACATTCACAGAGATAACGATAAGGTACCCTTTTCCGTATCATATAAATTGATCTTGCATAGTAAAAGCCTAACAGTCCATTTGAATGGAGGGTTTTGGTAGGAATGGGAGGGAATGGGAGGGTTTTTAAAGAACCCATCCACATTTAACAAAATAATTAATTGGAGGAGAGGGAAAGGGAGGGTTTCTATGAAACCCTCTAAACTCAATTTTTCAATTCCACCAAATCGGTGGGTTTGGAAAGAGAGAGATTCCCCTTTAAAATTATAAATGTAAAATTTACTTTTATATCCTCTATTTTAAAACTCTAATAAAAAGCAAAAAGAATAAAATAGTAAATTTGTGCATCTTTTTATTATATTCTCTCCCTTTCTCTAATCTAACCAAATGTGATTTTTTATTTTACTTTCCTTTCCCTCCTTTTCCCATCATATACTTTGTTACCAAACATGATTCTTAATTTCACCTCTCTTTCCTCTCCTTTCCTATCCTTTCCCTTCCTTTCCTTTACCTCCCTTTCCCATGTGTTTGCCAAACACACTGTAAGTTTTGCAAGAACCTTTGCTTTCTAAATGAATTTAGTTTAGGGGAAAAGGAGGGTTTGGGTAAAGTAAATAGGGTCACAAAAGAAAGATGTGCAAGAGAAAGCACCAAAAGCATTAAGATCCAAATTCTAGTATTCAGGACACTGGGGGAAGGTTCTTTCCATAAAGCAAGGAAATTCGGGAGGAATGCTCCATGGCTTCCCTATAATTGAGAAATTTTCAAAAAAATGAAACTTCAAAAAATAGTATGTGAAATCTTTGATAAGGGCCAAATAGAGCATAGATAGCTGGTAGAGTCGAAGAAAAGCAGAAAAAAGAGAGAACCCTCTCAAAAGAGAAAGCGAAAGCCATTTCCAACTTTAAATGATATTAGAGAAAGAAAGATATGATATAACCAAAAGATGGTCTTCAAAGGACCAGCATTGGATCCATTTTGCTAAAGACTTGCTCTTGATAAACAAATGCCATTAAAAAATTTTGGGTTCTAAGTGTAATCTCCATTGCCATTGCTTACACATGGAAATGTTTTTGGACACAAGTTATCTATGCCAAAATCGCCCTCAAACATACGTTTAGAAACTTTCTCCCAACTCACCGAGTGAACCTTTTTAAGCCAACCATTTCCCGATCATAATAAGTCTCAATCTTCTCAGCCACCCTGACAAGAACCTTAAAAAGGATAGAAAATATAGGGGAATGCTAGGAGAGAGACATAAGGATCAAGGAAAAAACTTGTCACATCACTTCTCCAACTCCATCATATGTTGGAGATTGCTAAACACAATATGTGAGTACTTCTTTTCTTATTTCATTTTTAAATGGAGAGAAAGAACAATTAGAAATCATAACATGCAATAATATGCAAAATCCTAGGTTTGTTAACTATGTTATTCCTTATAATGTAATTATTTTAAGAGACAAGTTTTAGGCACAACATAATTTGCCTGGAGAACTAGATTTTAGAATTCTTCTAATAAAGCAACAACTAAAGGTATGTCACAAAATTTTGAGCAAATAAGTCCACACTCTCTAGTAAAGCAGACCAGGTCTATAACAAACTCAAGAAACAGGGACATGCAACAAACATATTACAGAAAAAGTTAAATCCCCTGATGAATGGCTTCTCCAATATCGATCCCAAAAAAAGGTTTCTCACTTTAGGGAGTCTCATTTTCCCTTAACCCTAAAGATTCATCTTGTAGCTGCAGCCCCAAGAGCTAGAGTAAAAAAAAACTTGTCAGAAGAGTGCTTGCAGTCCCTGACTGAGAACGATGGGATTAGGAGGCTCAGCAGGGCCAGAAGGAAGGATATGGAAGAAGCTCTTTTGAAAATAGATCTTAAAAAAATTTATCCAGGAGCTAACTCCAGCAAGATATCACCTTTGTATTCCTTCTTTTGACTGCCAAAGTTCAAAGAAGTAATCCCAATTTGCAGTATTATGTCCATAAAAACCAAACCATGATTTGTAGAATTAGGTCTAAAGTTGCCTGTGTCGGCCACCCCCATGGAATTGTAATCTGGGTCGGATGGCCCAATTCATGGTGTGGTCTCGACCCAAGTCACTGTCATCAGCATCCCGAAATTTAAATTTCTATTTTCAATTGGTTGACTCCATTAATTAGTATAAATCAGCTAGAACTATAGCATATGTTGTATAACACAACACTAATAGCTTGATTTTTTGGTATTAAGACTTTACTTTTGAGTTTGAAAACGACTCTCCTTTCCAAAATCACTATATAATCCATTACTCTATATTTATTAATAGAGATAAGCATCTCCTATAATCTCCATGTAATCGGGAGTCCTATATTAAACATTTCTTACTCTTAAAATTATTAGAGATCAAAAACATGTTTGTGGTTATATATACACCACACACTACACACACACACATAAATGATTCATACTATGTATATAAATGACCCATACTACTAATTCCTAATCGTGCCATGATCCAAAGAAGAAGCTTACCCCACTCCCCCACCAGTCAAGGGTACCCCCTACTCATCCCACATCCTATAGTGTTCTGCAATCTAGGTAACTACGTTAGGTCCATGGAAGTAAAGCGGTAAGATCAAAAAAGGAAGCAAAACACCAGTCCCCTAGCATAGTAATGAAAACTGCAGCAAGCAGTAACTCAAACTCTATGGATGCTTTGAGAACCTCCAATAACATTGCTAAAACCCTTCATATCTTCCATACTACAAAAAGCATGTCCAAAAAATGAGAGAAGATGGTCCACATACATGCTCTTAGAGATTGTAACCAATTGTCCTGCAACCCAAAGTATCAAAAGAACGAATTCTCACATGGAAAAGCTAGCACAAACCATTCTTCCCCAAGCAAGCCTCCCTAAGAATTCACACTTGTGTATAACTAGAGCGCATAAATGCACCTATGGTCTAGATGTCTGGTTAGATAGATTATCAAGTAATTATCCTGCAATCCAAAGTGTCAAGAGAACAAATCCTTACATGGGAAAACAAGCATGAACCCTTCTTCTCCTACGCAAGCCTCCCTAAGAATCTAATGTAAAACTAGGAATGCATATACAGGATTACTTCCAACCACAAACATACATCTGCACATATATGTAGATATGAAAATATTCTTGTTCATGATACAAGTAGTTCGAGCCTCAAAGACAAAAAGTGGAGAAAGGACACAGGCCAACTTCACTGAATTATGAGATATACAATTAAGTATGAGAATCACTCCACCATGAAGTGGGTGGAAGTTTTAACAATGAATTGTAGTGATGCAAGAACTAGCCAATTGGCGCTCCAAAAAAAAAAAGTTAATAATTAGGCCATTCTATACACGCAAAACAAGCATAATCAAATAAAAGGTGGATTTGCAAAAATATCATAAATGATGCCACCTACTTTCTTTTGGCTATTTGACAACGCCACATATTTATGCCAAAGTAAGGGAAGAGGTTTAAATTGTCACCACTCTTCATCCCAAAACAGAAAGTAACGCATTACCCCACAAAACAACTCTCTGCAAACCTTCTTACCACATACCACATAAGTGCTAAGTCTATGTGACTGAGATACTAAAGAAACAACCAAGAACTTCCAAACCACACTAAAATAATTAGTTTATAATTGCACCATAACTTAGAAAATACTACATATAGCAGGGAGCCATGATGTAAAATAATCTCACAAATGTGCTAGCCTCTTAGCAAACCAGAAATACATGTACACCCAGGATACGAACTTATAAGCCAACATATAAAATCAACAAATTCAAAGGAGGAGGACAGAAGTGGGCCAGAGGCTCCTTTCCACCTAAAGTCTTCAGGTGCATGTAATATAGGTGATCAATTTGAGAAAATCTACTCCAACAAAATCGAGTGTGTATACATATATGTATGTTTATATCATGTATACATAACTTCAGGCTAAACTCCATCCCACAGTGTTCACATTATGATGAGGGCAAGAACTATCTGTTCAAGTTTTCTAAGATTCACTTGTTTAGAAAGTTATGGGACTCTATACCTTGTTCGAATTACACAGGAAGGGCTGTGGCAGATATGATTAGAGGCGCTGTCATGGGCACCGAAAGGTTCATGCAGATGTAAAAGACCAAAAAAAAAAAAAAAAAAAAATCCTACCATTGGACCCTCTTAATGATCATTTGACCTTCAGCCAGTTCAAATTTTGCAATGGGGTTTATCAGGCAATGATTGTGGAATTAATTACGTAGGTTCCTTGCTCTCTACAATTGGGCAGAACAGCCTACAAAGACAAATCTATCTTACCTATGAGAAACCAAAAAAAAAGTGCCTCCTACCAATGCAATAAGAAGAAGACAGTGAAATGGACCAAATTGAAGTTTTCTTTCTATCTACATAGCATAGAACTCTCTAGGCTCATAAATCCCATCCACCAATGTAAGCACCAATAAAAAGACAATGGAACATAAGAAAACAACTCCTACAATTTCACTGCCCCCTCAACTCCAAGCAAATTAATAATTAATCGTGTGAGGTTGGAGCAACCCCAACAATTTCTAGAGTTTAACCAAACATCTGAGGTGACAGCAACCCCGATAATAGTTCAGCAGAATAGACCTTGCCAAACCGATAGACCTACCACCACAAAAAAGCAAAGAAACTCAAATAAGCAATCAGCATATCCTAGTCATGAATCCTACATTACCGCAAGAACAAGGAAGCAGACAGCTTGACTTACACAGACTCCATTAATTTCATGCTGAAAAGGTAGTCCAAAAAAATGACAGAAAATTTCTTTATTTGCTAAGCAACAATTTCAAAATATTAAATATAAAATAATAAAACAGGCAACAAATTTCTATGATCTCAATAGTTAAGACTTAACAAAGAACCATTGCATCCAATAGTTGTATAGAACAGGCAAGCCTTCAAGCCACAAAGCAACAAGCCACTTAAGCTATGTCACAAATAGGACTATCAAGGTCGAGCTAAGGGACTTTTCTTAACTCCACAAAGCTGACCAAAACTTCAAAGAAGTTGCTTACTACCACGTAAGACCTATATTAATACCAATTGCTGCACCAATAAACTATGGGGGAAGAATACTGGAGTCACCACAACACTGAGTACAAGACAGAGGGAAAGACTATTTGTGGGGCTTGAACCAACAATTCCCAATGAAGCAATCATATGTTAGTTACACAGTCCACCATCCCAACAAAGGGAGGCAGTACAGACCAAAGATTCACAACATGGCATGTAGACAATATACATGCACAAGCTTCATACAGTGATTTATGAATGCAAAAATATCAATCAAATATTAGCATTTATGAAGTTTAACCATTCTTATCTTTCTGGGGCACAGAAAAGGAGGTTTATTAAATGGAAAGAGAAGTAGAGGAGAGGATAAGAGATCATCAGTATCAAGAACCAAACATCCACAGTGGTTAAAAGCGCGCTTAAGTGCAAGGCACAGCGAAGCGAGGCGAGGCTTCTGGGCTTTTTTCACAAAAAGCCCAGCAGAGATGAAAAAGCGTGCTTCGTAAAAAGCGCAAGGTGCTGAAAAGCGTGGCTTTTTCATTTTTTTTTATGTTTTAATTTAATAACTTTAATATAATTTCGACCGTTGGATGCTATTAATTGTGAAGATGTGATGGTCTATGCTATATTTCATGGATGACATGCACTGGATTGTAATTTTTTTTTAATGTCAAAAGTGTTTGGGAACTCTATTTGGAAGCAATGCAGATTTGTTCTCTCTGTTCTCTCGACCAACTGTGGAAAGCAAATCTAATCTACCAGGTGCGTCTCTCTTCTTCTTCTTCCTTCTCGGTTCTTCTTCTTTTTTCCTTTCTTTCTTTCTTTCTCTCTTTCTTCTCGGTTCTGCCTCTTCTTCTTCTTCTTCTTCGGTCTTCTACTCCTGCGTCCTCTTTCAGGCCTCTGTTTTTTTTTTTTTTAATTGTTGTTCTGCAATTTTTTTCCTCTGTTCTGTCCTTTTTTTTTGTCTTTGTTCTTTTTTTTTGGGTTTACATAGTAGGGTCTCCTAAGTTATTCTGAAATTAGGGTTTTATGGTTTATTGAAAGTGTTTGCTGCAACGACTACTTTGTTCCCTTACTTCCTCTGTCTGCTGCAACAACTAGGGCAATAATGTGTGTCTATTCTATAGTTGATGTGAACTTATCTTACAAATAATATGTGTCTGTTCTATAGTTGATGTGAACTTATCTTACAACAATTAGTATGTATTCAATCCATGTATTGCCTGTTCTTCAGTTGCTCAATTTTTTTCCTTTGTTCTGCAATTTTTTCCCCTCTATTCTGCAATTTTTTTCCTCTGTTCTGTCCATTTTTTTTTATTTGTGTTCTTTTTTTTGGGGGGTTTACATAGTAAGGTCTCCTAAATTATTCTGAATTTGGCATTTTGTGGTTTACTGAACGTGTTTGCTGCAACGACTACTTTGTTCCCTTACTTCCTCTGTCTACTGCAAGCTACAACGACTAGTGTATTTTCTATCTGTTTTTGTTTTGAGTTTCATGCAGAAAATGACCTTGTTAATGAACTTATTTGTGCTAAATTTTTTAATTTTTAGTGTATTTTCTTATTATTAAAAGTTAACTCTTATATATGTTGATATTCTAGTATCATAACATATTTCATGTGTTATTATAGTATATCCGAATATACATTTTAATTCTATACCTTAAGTGCGCTTTATATGAAAAAACTCACGCTTCGCTTTGCGCTTTGTGCTTAAGCCCTAGCCTACCATCTTAAAACTTATTTCTGTAATATGTATCAAACTGGAACTACTTAGTTATGGACTGCTTTTTCATTTAACGATCATTTGAGAAATTTTTGCAAACTAATACTTCGGGGACAAAATCCTCATCCCGCAAACAATAATCTAAAAGGCACAAGGAAGAAACACAAAAACCATTTGAAAACCAAATAGTAGAACCATTACATCACTAGAAATAAAGTATAATCAAGTCTAATGGCCTCAAAGCCTAGACCTAGACATCATGACTAAGCACAAAAGTGCCGTGCTATCTACTAATTCAGAAAGCGCTGAAACAACTCCAAAGTTCATCAACAATACCAACTAAAGAACAGACACTAAATCCTTTCCTACTATCACCGGAACCAATGAAGTTCACTACCAACCCCTAAAACAAATTTGTGCACGTCTGCACGCAGAAAGTTCCCCGCCTCCTACTTATCTAAGAAAATACTGAAATTACAAATACCAACAAGAATATCAAGTCAAACGCAAGCTTTTCCTATTTAATTCAGATAACACTGAGACAAAATATAATGCCAGGAAGAATACCAAGTCAAAATCAAACAATTTCAGACAAAAACAACAAAACACAACAAGTTCAACATAGTCAAACCTGTCACAGGCAACACAATGAAGAGAACCCTGCTTTCCATCCTCCAAGTACATCCTCCTGCTACTCTCAGTCTCATTAACCACCTTCACAAAGTAAAGAAATGCCTTCTCCAAGGCCACAGGATCAACATCCAAATGCTTAGCCCTCACGTTCTCAACCCCACTATAATTCTCAAAAGTCCCACCTCCAATTCTCATGTACTTTGATGATCTCACCTCATCCTCTCTCCTAAATGGACTGCTAACTCCGCCTAAAGAATACCTACTGGGGTTATTATTCAAATTTGAACTAGCATTGCCCATTTGCATATTCTGCTGTCTGTGCCTATCAAATTCATCCTTATTCTCATCAACCCCACCAAATTTCCGCTTCAATGAACCCTCTAGATAAGCCGGAACAGGAACCGGTCCACGCCCGTCCAGCCCTAGAGAATTCCAATAATCCTGGTTCTTTCCTTGCCTATAGGGATCCTCCCTGTCGCGAAAACCCTCAGAATTCATCATCGGAGGCATCCGATTCTCAAAACCTCCATGAGGAAACATTCTTCCACCATAATTCATCGGATTAGGACCTTGAGGAAAGTCCTGGTAATCAGGTGGTAGAGCAAAGTAGGTTCGAACAGAACCGTCTGCAAGAACGATCGTCCTCCGTTCAAGCATATGGAAACCGTAAGCGGGAGGAGGCGGTGGACCATCAGGATACGATGACGGACCGATTGAACCAGGAGACGGCCCGGAGGCGGTATGTTGACTTGGTTTCGTCGGCGGTTTAGAGTTCGGAGAGGGAGCAGATTGTGAAGCAGATTGAGGGTTAGGGTTTGAAGAGGGTTTTGGTGGTTGTAGTGGTGGAGGTTTGGAATCGGAGGATGTAGCGGTTGATTCCCATCGAGATTTCCGGTGAGATGAAGAAGACGAAGAGGAGGGTTTATGGGATGAGGCCTTCGGATGACTTCCTCCGGCCATACTCGGAGAAATCTACGATGGAGAATTAGGGTTCCGTCGAATTGCAGGAAAGGGACGATTTTTAGAGAAAGAGAAGCGTGCGAATCTTCGAAGGTGGGTTGTAAGTTTGTGGACCGAAGATAAAGCTTGGGCTGGTCCATTCGGCCCGGGATTCCTATACTCGGTAAATGCCAAGTCCATGTAGTTCTTTTTTTTTTTTCTGGTGAAGAAGGGAACAAGAAGCCCCTAAGGGCAAACAGACAACACAGAGGGAACAGCCCTTTTCCTTCTGGCCCAAGAAATAGCATCCGTAAGTAACAGTTCTCTAACATCAGTTGGCGGGTTAGAAATAACATGGCAGCCAGGCTCGATTTTATGTTCCAACTTGGCCAATATGTCAGCGCACTAATTGGCTTCTTTGAAGACGTGGGATATCTCTACCACCTTCAGATCCATCATCATCATCCAGCAATCTTGAATCAGATTGCTCCAAGATGATTAACGCCCACTCCACCATTAACGGCTCCAAAGAATCACACTCTATCTCAAGACTGTCAAAGTTCCACGATTTGGCCAACTTTAGACCTTCCCAAAGACCCCGTAGTTCAGCCATATCACTACTAATTTTGTCTATATTGATACAGAAGCCCAACAATCAATCCCTGTTATTGTTCCTAAAAAGACCTCCTGTGCTAGCTTGACCGTTTGAAAAATCGGCAGCTCCATCCACGTTAAGCTTAACTAGGGCCCTTCCAACTGACTCTCATATCTTCAACCCTATTTGAATCCCGGCCATAATTCCGACCAATCTCCTGTGCCATGCTTCGCACTCTATTAGCCAAAGAGTGGGGGGACTCTGACCTCTTTTGGTGAATCCTACAACATCTAGCTTTCCAAATGGCCCAAACAACAATCAAGATCGTCAGCTCTTCCTCCTCCAGCTAAAACTTGATTTTTTTATTGGCTCTATCTTTTAACCACTCCAACACATTTCCTTTCCAAAAGTCATCATTCTTATCGATATCTAGCACCAGCATACCCCATAATTCCTTTGTGTGATAGCAGCTCCTAAGGACATGATCCATCGTTTCTGCCTCTTTCCCACAGATAGAACACATTTCATCCTCCAACACTCCTCTTCTTTTAAGCTCTGAAGCAGTTAGGATCTTGCCCTCGCCGCCAACCAGAGAAAGACTTTTATTCTCTCATAAACTTTTTCCTTCCAAATCCAGTCCCAATCCGAAGCTTCAGTCTCTTGGATGCTGGAGTTTCTTCTTTGAAGCCAGTAAGGTGAGGTTACGGAGAAGTCTGCTGAGGGGTTGTCTTTCTAATACAAAGCGTCCTTGGCTCTCGGGGAATGATGGTGGCCCTCGTCTCGTCCACAATGTTTCTAAGAAGAATGGCTGCCAACTCTTCGATCTTCCACATGTCATGATCATCCATGAAGTGGTGCACTTTAGAGTCCACATTGCACAAGTAACAAGGGATGGAAACCTTGTTGACCAAAGCCTCATCTCCCAGCCACCTATCGAACCAAAAACTAATATTTCTACCATCCCCTAACCTCCATTTAAGACCTCTCCTAAGGCACTCTCTACTATTGTAGATCCCTCTCCAAACCGCAGAGCTGTTCCCTTTTTTATGATGATCTAACAAATTTCCTCCTTTAATATATTTGTTATGTAGAATTTTGCTCCAAAGGGACTTATCTTCCTTTATGATCCTCAATCCCAATTTAGCCATGAGGGCAATATTGTTATCTCTCATGGTGCGAACACCCAAGCCACCATCCTTTTTAATGGCACAAATTTTGTCCCATTTCACAAGGTGGAATTTTCTTTTCTTCTCACTACTGCCCCGTAAAAAATTTCTATTTAATTGGTATAGTCTCTTTGATGTGATCATCAAGGCTGCAAGATATTTACAAGATCCAACTCAAATTTCAGTTAAGCCAGTGACAAAGACTCGAGTTAAAAAGTTTAAAAAAGTACTGAATAATTTAATTCAGAGGGTTTTATAACAAGAAATTGGAATTTAAATAAATAAAGAACCAAAATTGGCCTTAATTATACTCATACAAGCCCAATTAAAAAAATAAAGGGTCCAAAACTACCCAAAACCAAGGAATGATGGAAATATAAAAAAAAAATTAACAGCAAAAATTTGGTCAAAGTAGTTAATTTACTTTATTTAATTTCTTATTTTTTTCTTTGTAATTTATATTTTAGTTTCCTAATTTATAATTATTTAGAGAGTTACTATAATTTTAGTTGTCAATTTAATCTTTACTTTTAGTCTATAAATAGGTCATTACATATTATGTAAAATATAACTTTTGACAAATTTGAGAGAATTAATAAAATTGTGAGATTTCTTCATTCAAGTCTTGTTCTTTTGAGAACTTTTGAACTTATTCAAGATCGGAGTCTTGTTTAATTCTTTGACTTATCAATTTAGATTTCGAACCACCTAGATTGTGGCGTTATTCATTCCATCTTTATACTAAAGTTCTTGTTCTAGTGAGAAACGGGTCTAAAGTTATATATCTTAAGTTCTTCCTCATTTAGGGTAAGGGTTGATATCTTTAATTCCACCGATTCAAATAATTCGTTGAGACGATTTTTGGGCTAAATTAACTTGTCCGTGAGTTCGAGGGTTTCTACACCCAACGAGTTCACATCAGTTGGTATCAGAGTTAATCCAGATTTTTTTTTCATCTAATTATTCTTATTTTATTTTATTTTCTTTCTCTTTGTTCTTGTTTGTGTCTTAAAACTCTAATTCCAATCTCGATTCATCATTTTGACTAAAATTCTTCATTCGTTGATTTATTTCTTATTTTTGGTGTATTTCATTCTTTATTTTGTGTTGTCATAGTTAAAAAAAAAAAGAGACCGTTAAAAAAAATGGTCATACAAAAAAAAAAGAGGTCAAAATAAAAAGGCCCGCAAAAAAAAAGAGGTCGTGAGAAAAAAAAGAAGAAGAAGAGGCCAAAAAAAATGGCCCACAAAAAAAAGAGGCCGTGAAAAAAAAAAGGCACCTTCCAAATTTTACAAAATTGATAATTTTTCATTTTGTGATCTTGTTCAAATTTGGTAAGTTCTAAAGTGTTATTACCAAATTTGAATTAGAATTTTTAAAATTTTTTTTGTTAAGTTTGAAATATTTTTTTATTTGTGCACTTTTTTAAATTTGTGCACTTTTCTAAATTTGCGCACTTTTCTAAATTCAAAACTTTCTATAATTATTTTTCATTCTTGATCTATTTCCTTATTTTTCATCCTTCTTATTTGTTTCATTCTTTATTTGTTTCCTCTTAAATTGGAATTTTTCCAAATTTGTAACTTTTCTTATTTCCCATTGTTTTTCTTTCTTGATCTTTCTTTCTTTGTGTCTCTTATTAATATTTTTTTTCATATAAGTTTTTAAATTTCACACGACAATTATTCTTGAGTTAAATTCTTGAGTTCAATAAAGAACATGACTAAGTGAAGAGGAGTGGTAAAAGACAAGAGAGAATTCATTAAAAATAAAAGTCAAATTCAAAGAGTGGAATATGAGTGAATCATTATTTTTGAATGAAACATATGAGGGAGTATGGTGAGATTCTTTCTTATTTTATTCTAACATTGTCTTGCAGATTCTGATCATGTCTCAAAATAAAAAAGATAACATAAGTGAGGGGATTCAATCACATGTTGGACCGAATCTACAACTACAAGCATTTATGGGGGCGATGAGACGAATGATGAAGAGGGAATTAGATCTTATGCATGAAAGGTTGAATAAAGTAGAAGAGGGATCGC
The DNA here is from genome assembly GCA_037126225.1 of Dillenia turbinata. Lineage (NCBI taxonomy): Eukaryota > Viridiplantae > Streptophyta > Magnoliopsida > Dilleniales > Dilleniaceae > Dillenia > Dillenia turbinata. The sequence continues at coordinate 8,218,945 of JBAMMX010000012.1, forward strand.
AAAAGGGACAACCATCAATAGGGTCGAACCCCTCGAGAAGGAATATGTTTTATCAAAGAGAAACAGAAATTGTGGATGAATTTAAGGGAGATGGGTTAGAGGAGGAGTTTGATAGGTTATCAGTAGGTAGCCATAAGAGACTGGGTCAGGATAGAGAAGTTAGGAATCGGGTAGACAATAATTTAGGTAATATCCAGATGAAAATTCCGTCGTTTCAAGGTAAAAGTGATCCTGAAGCATATCTTGAGTGGGAAAAGAAGATTGAGTTGGTTTTTGATTGTCACAGCTATTCCGAATTAAAGAAGTTAAAACTGGTTGTTATTGAGTTTACCGATTATGCAATTGTATGGTGGGATCAGTTGTGCATCAATAGAAGGCGAAACAAGGATCGACTTATTGAAACTTGGGATGAGATGAAGAGGGTAATGAGACGACGATTTGTGCCGAGTCATTACTATAGGGATTTATATCTCAAGTTGTAGAGTCTCCATCAAGGTAACCGAAGCGTAGATGAGTATTACAAAGAGATGGAGATGGCTATGATTAGGGCCAATGTGGAAGAAGATGGAGAAGTGACGATGACTAGATTTTTAAATTGTTTAAATCGAGAGATTGCCAACACAATCGAGTTTCATCATTATGTGGAGTTTGAGGATTTAGTACATATGGCAATCAAAGTTGAGAGATAGCTTAAGAGAGGCAGCACATGGCCAAGACCAGCCCCACAGATTCCGAGTGCAATATCTTGGAGAACGAGCTATCTAAAAAAGGAAGAAAATTTAATCATCTCTAAAGTTAAATCTGAACACAAACCAACCGCCTCCACCACAATTTCTCAAGGTAAAGCAGTCTCTACTTCAACTCGTTCTAATGAGATTAAATGCTTCAGGTGTCAAGGAATGGGACATATAGCTAGCCAATGTCCAAACAAGCGAGTTATGGTGATTCGGGAAAATGGTGCAATCGAGTCTGAAGATAAAGATGATATTAATTGTTTGCCACCATTGGAAGATACCACCATCGGAGATGAGGAGTACGGGACTGAACACGGTGAGATGTTAACACTAGTTACGTGTCGAGCTTTAAACTTACAAGTCAGAGAAGATGAAAAAGAAGTAAAACGGGAGAATATCTTTTACACTCGTTGCCATGTGAAAGATAAGGTATGTATTTTAATTATTGACGGTGGTAGTTTTACTAATGTTGCGAGTACGACTTTAGTGAAAAAGCTGAATTTGCCAACCACTAAACATTCCCAACCATACAAACTACAATGATTGAATGATAGTGGAGAAGTGAGAGTTACAAATCAAGTTGTTGTGCCATTCCGAATTGGAAAATATGAGGATGAAGTGTTATGTGATGTAGTGCCAATGCAGGCTGGGCATATTTTGTTAGGAAGGCCTTGGCAATTTGATCAACATGTACAACATAAGGGCTTCACCAACAAGTATTCATTCGTGTTCAATCAACGAAAACTCACTCTGATTTCGATGACACCAACACAAGTCTATAAAGACCGAGTGAAATTGCAAAAATTGAGTGAACAAAAGAAACAGAGAGATTAAAATGAGTTGATAGAAGAGAAAAAAGATAGAAAAGTTTGGCCAATGAGGTAAAATACGAGAAAAAACAAATGAATTTTTATGCCAAAATAAGTGAGGTTAAGCGAGCAATGCTCTCAAAATGGTGATTGTGGATGCGTTTTCACACAGGTGACGATTTAGGGACAAATTGTTGTCAAGAAGGGGGGAATGATGTGATCATCAAGTCTGCAATAAATTTACAAGATCCAACTCAAATTTCAGTTGGGCCAGTGACAAAGACTCGAATTAAAAGGTTCAAAGAAGTACTGCATTATTTAATTCAGAGGGTTTTACAACAAGAAATTGAAATCCAAATAAATGAAAAACCAAAATTGGCCTTAATTATACTCATACAAGCCCAATTGGAAGAATAAATGGTCCAAAACTACCCAAAATCAAGGGAGAACGAAAATATAAAAAAAAAATTAGCAGCAAAGACTTGGTCAAAATAGTTGATTTACTTTATTTAATTTTCTATTTTTTTCTTTTTAATTTATATTTTAGTTTCTTAATTTATAATTGTTTAGAGAATTACTAAATTTTTAATTACCAATTTAATCTTTACTTTTAGCCTATAAATAGGTCATTACACATTGTGTAAAATACAACTTTTGACAATTTTGAGAGAATTAATAAAATTGTGAGATTTCTTCATACAAGTCATGTTTTTTTGAGAATTTTTGAACTTATTCAAGATATGAGTTTTGTTTAGTTCTTTGACTTATCAATCTAGATTTTGAACCGTCTAGATTGTGACGTCATTCATTCCATCTTTATACCAAGATTCTTGTTCTAGTGAGAAACGGGTCTAAAGTCATATACCTTAGGTTCTTTCTCCTTTAGGGTAAGAGTTGTGGTCTTTAATTCCACTAGTTCAAATAATTCGTTGAGACAATTTTTTGGCTAAATTAATTTATTCGTGGGTTCGAGAGTTTCTACACCAAACGGGTTCACATCACTCTTGCAAATGCTTTTTGAGAACCACGAGAACTGGATAGTGTACAAAGGAATGGATGTTATGACTGATTGGATAAGAGCTTTCCTCCTAGCAGTGCTTAGCAACTTGGCCTTCCAACCCTTAAATTTGTTTGGCACTTTCTCAACAACTTGATTATAGAAGTTCTTCCCCACTCTTCCATGAATGGTAAGCACTCCCAAGTAATTGTCAAAGTCCTCAGTGATGGTGAAATTACAATAGGTTGCTAAAGAGACTTTGAAATGTCTAGGAGCTTTAAGAGAAAGCCATAATTTGGAATTTAACGAATTGACCTGTAGACCACTCTCTTTTGAAAATTCTTTTAAGCAACTCAAAACGCTACTAAGGTTGAAGTAGTCGGCTTCAATGAACAGCATGAAGTCATATGCAAAAAATAAATGAGAAATGCTCAGACCCCTTATAGAGACTAAGTCTATGTAGTTCAATACATGATTTCTTTTTTAATAAACCCCGTAATCACCTCGAATTCAATTAAATTTAATTTGAATTAAGTTAATCTCTTAAAATACAAAATTCTATAAATGCATATTTTTATCATACATAAAATTCAAATTTAAAATTTTGATTAAAAAATATCAGTACGTAATCACTGGACTAACTAAATGTTAATTCAATACAGTCATATATGATCTTTGATTAGTGATGTAAGTAATCTCAAAATAATTTTATCTTTTTTCTTTGGAAGAGAAATTAGTTACATTTTGTCATTCTTCCAAGCCATCAAATCAAAACCTTAATGATAGAATTTATTTGACATTAAAGAAGATATTGGATATTGTTAAAATAAAAATGTAAAAGAGTACAATTTTCTAAAGTAAAAGTGGAAAAGACCACAATTTTTTAAAAGACCATAATGATTCCCCGGGATCCCAATTTGAGAGATACTGTGTACTGGACTGACACTTCATCAAGATCTTTTACGGTTAAGTCAGCCAATGAGTCAATTCTTAGGGTTGAGGGTACTATTCAAATGTCTGGTGATGGTTCAAGGTGGATCTAGAGTATTGGTGCTTGGTAAGGGCAAAGATTTTTGTGTGTTTGATAGCCCATGACGTTGTGATGACTAATGTAATTTGGGTCTGTCGAGGTCTAACTACAGATTATAGGTGCTCTATTTGTGGTCTTGCACTAGAAACAATACTTCATCTCCTTAGGGACTGTGACATGGTGAGATCGGTTTGACATTTATTTTTAACAGGTTCAGAACTAGACTACTTGGTCTTTCAATAGTCCCAGATTATCCAATGGTTGCAGAGCAATTGCCAATCTCAAGTTCTTCATGGAGGTATTCCTTGGCTAATATATTTCACTTCTATTATTTGGTCCATTTGGAAGGCTCAATATCAAGTTGTTTTCAAGAAGTGTCAATTTGTTCTAGAGGAAGTTGCAAGAATGACATACTATCATGCAAAGGATGGGTGTTTGGCCAAGCTACACATTTTGCGGTGGGGTGCCGAAAGGTCAATAGGTTCGATGGGAGCCTCCACCGACAAGAAGATATAAACTGAATACTGATGGATCATCATTACCTGGGTCTTTTCGAGGAGGCGTAGGTGGTATTTTAAGGGATGATATGAAACTTTAGATTGAAGGTTTTGTTCGTAATGTAGGACTGTCGGATGCTAGGACAACGGAGTTATGCGTGATTCGTGAGGGCCTAATTTATTTGCAATGCCATAACTACACTCAGATCATCTTGGAACTCGATTCTATGGATATTGTGAACGCCCTATCCTCGGGCATTGAAGTAGATCACCCGGACTATTATATTCTCACGGAGTGTATAAACATAACTAGACCCCTAGGTAAGATTTGTTATGTCCTACGAGAAGGTAATCAATGTGCTAATATATTAGCTAGATTCGGACATAATGTTTACCCTTGGACCCATTACCTTGTTTTTCCTCCTCAAGAGATATATGGTACTTTATTGAATGATATTAGGGGAATGGCTTCCTTTAGAAGTTACTCTCCCCTCTCCTAACTTAACAAAAAAAAAAAAATAAAGAAAGGAGGCTAGATTGATAACAAAAAAAAAAACCCTTGACCGAGGGGAAATAAGAAACTGTCATCTTTGATTAAAATAAAAAAGAAAATAACAAGTGAAGATCCAAAGAAAGTGAGGCTCAAGTGCAGGTGATGTAGACATGGAAGACGCAAACGGAAATACAGTACTCGAAAGTTAGAATGTTATAAACGAATGATGAAAGTTGGCGGAGTGCAAACAAGACAAGTTTGTAACTATGTTGAAAGCTGTGGTTTTGCCAAAATCTACTCTGTATAATAACAAGCTAATATGAGGGTCCGCGTTGGATTCCATACTAGAAGATTCAAATTACTCGATTTGGAAAAGGTTGAAGAAGAATAACGGACAATTAATCAAATGAGAAATACACTAGATTTCTTAATTGAAATTTGATTTTAAATTTTGGAAATTAAAAAAAATATATATGTTAGGAGAATTTTTCCTTTAAAGAGGATTCGACAGCAATTCAAATCAAATTAGTCGAAATATGATTTTCTATACTAGTTGGTCTAAGTAACAAAAAAAGGGGTGAAGAAAAATCTCACAGGCCCTCCAATAAGGGACTTTGACCCATATTGGAGCCACCTTTGAGTGAGGAAAAGACTCGCAGGACCGTGGAAAAAATCATTGATCGTGGTAGTGGGAAGGGTGGTTGATAACATGTTCTTAAAGAAGGCTTTCATCTGGTGAAAATGAGAACTAGAGAGGAGTTGACAAGCATCCTGTGGTGGCAGTCCCTAAATGGTCTTTGGAACTTCTCCCTTCTTCAGCCTCGTTGTCAACTACTCCAATTTCTTGAACTTACCAAGGAATATTTTGATCATACAATCCTGGAGAATTAACCGGTAAACGGATAACGAAGGTCATCAAGGTGAAACTCTATATGGGTGCTTGCAACTAGGGGTAACCTTGTGGAGGTTGATCTACTTAAACCACTAGTTCCAATGATTAGGATTGGGGATGATGGGCAAGTGGTAGTTTATGAACTCATGACCAGAAAGTTGTGCTTGGAAGTGCTTGAAGCGTCGTACCCTTTTGCCAGACATTGCCAACAGTATCACGAGCGTACTCCAAGTCGCGCAAGTGGTATGGTTTATGAAACACTTCAAGCACAAGAAGCCTAATCGAGTGTGAACATGTCAAACATTGCTTTTTTGAACCTCAAGTTCATAATCTCTTATTCAAAACATCAGAAATTTAGACTTTAATAACTTAAGCATAATAAATGGGTTTAATCCCTAAATGTGTTTGTTCATGAACTCCAACAAGTTGTGCTTGGAGTGCGCAACTTGTACCTCCCAGTACATGGACTTGATTCATACTCGATACAAGTGGCTTCCAATGCAACCATCACCTTGTTACCTGTAACCCAAGCAATATAAATTGACCTCTTATTGTATTATCATTTGTATAGAGCAATGACAGTCAGTTCAGTAGAATGAGGAGATTAGAGAGCATGCTTCGGCTTTGAATCTCTCAGAAAGAACCATGGGTGCCATAAAAGAATGAAAAAGGGTAAACATGATTCTTAAAACACCTCGAGTTATCTAGCACTGCCCCAATACATGGATAACCATAGGGCAGGCAGAAGAACGAAGGGAAACACTGGACTACCATCTCAATGACATGCTCCTCCTGCCCAACAATATTTCAAAGCAAATCTTCCTATAAGAATCCTTCACAAGCTAATGCAAAAGAATGTACAGTACAGGAATAAAATTCAGGATCAAAACATTGTAGTAAAATATCTAAATGCATTCCATTTCAATACCAAATCCTTTTTTTTGACTGAATTCAAGAATTAAAATCCAACAAAACTACTCATATCACAAGCATACTCCAAAACGGCACTACCAAGTTCTTGTAGCTCTCAACAAACTAAAATAAGTAAAAAAAAAAATCCGCACTGCAGCATGGACTCCCTGCAGGATGCCAACTACCAAGCTTAACGCTTCTTTGAGACACCAACAGTCTTTCCTCTACGGCCAGTTGTCTTGGTGTGCTGCCCACGGACCCTAAGACCCCAGTAGTGTCGGAGACCACGGTGGTTCCTTCACATCAAAAAAGACGATAATTGCTTATGTCAAAGCTCATTTAAAAGAAAGAAGCATATTGCATCACCCAAAAAAAAAAGCATTGAAAGAGGAGCTTAACATATATTTTAGGGCATTATGCCAGCATGATTTGTGCATACATAAAAGCAAAATTAGAGGTTCTTCACCAATCCCTCCCTGATTAAAGGTCCCTTCTAAGCCAAACCCTCATTTAACAACGATTTGGCAAGTGGACACCAGCCCCAGGGAGCTGGACGTGCTGAACTAAATACACAATACTGGGTCAAATTAACCGTAAATGCAGATCCAAAAAACTGATTACAAAGAAATCACAATCACACCTACAGCTGGGACTTGCCAGAACAGACACTTGTCTTGGGCCTTTGGTGATGGGTTGGTCGTTAGCATTTCAAAATGACGTGTAATGCACTTTAAACTATGAACTCAAATCATCAGAGAACACCATGCAGAGAGATCATAGGGAAAACTTATTAAAAGTTCGGATGGAAGGACATACCTGATCTTCTTCAACCTCTCAAGATCATCCCTGAGCTTCATATCCAAAGCATTGGAAACAACCTGAGAAAAACGGCCATCCTTATAATCTTTCTTCCTGTTCAAGAACCAGTCAGGTATCTTAAACTGGCGAGGATTTGCAACAATCACCATAAGTTGTTCAAGCTCCGCAGCAGAGAGTTCACCAGCTCTACACTTATCAGAAAGCAAGTTAAAAATGGCCAAGGTAGGACACAGTTGGAAAGACAGTGTAAGACTCATAGAAACCCTAATCCCAAGAGATTCTAGTACCCCCCGAGTAGGCATCAGCAAGCCAGAAACAACACTGAGAACAAACATGAAAAGAGACAAATATAAATGAAAGATGAAAGAACTAGTTAACCCCTTGAAAGAGAATCCAAAGCATTCCCAGGAATGGAGTTATAGTTCATACAGAAGCTAAGCAAAAGATTGTAAGCCAGGATAATTAAACTTGCTCTAAGTTAAAATTTCATTCGAACACTTTATCATTGTCAAAAAACAGGCAATAATGCCACCATCACATACATATCAGCCACTCATCACTTCCAAATAAGACTCAAAACAGCATTTCTCGGACATTTTGAAGACGCAGAAAACTTATTTGACCACAATAGTAAAACATCCATGTTCCAAGCAACAATGGCTCAATCCCAGGATAACTGTAGCTACAATAAGGAGTGTAAACCAGGACAATTGAAATGTCCCAAGTGAAAACCTTTACACTTTCTCATATTCAGAGGAGTGTCTATCCCACCTTGTGCATGTCCCCCATTATCATTTTCAAATCAAACACATCTCACCTTGTAAAAGTGAAATACTCAAGTTCATACATACGGGCTTTTATATTTAAACAAATTCTCCGATGGCAAAAATTAAGGTATATACTTCTAACAAACAACATAAAATAGCATTTCACTGATAGACCGATGAATGTAATCCTTAATTTAATAGAACAATAATGTAAAAAACACATAAATCATTCTGAAAAGTCTAACCATGAATTCTAAAACTGCAACATAAATCGATCTCGGAGGATTTCAAATCACGAGATCAGATTTAGTACAAAAGATTCAAACGAAACAGGACAATCATGTAAAAAACAAAGGAATATCCAAAGCAAAAATAACATTAACAAGATCAAGTACAGTAAGAGATGAACAGACCTTTTGTTCATGTCGACGTCGGCTTTCTTGCAGACGATGTTGGCGAATCGACGGCCGATACCCTTAATTGAAGTAAGAGCGAACATGATCTTCTGTTTCCCATCAACGTTGGTGTTCAGAACACGAAGAATGTGTTGAAAGTCCTCGTTTGCTACCAAAGACTGCAATTACAGACACAAAACAACATTAGTTTTCTATCTCAACCAACATACACTTGTCGATCTAAACGAAGACCTAGTTCACTCACCATGATTCCTCTCTCTCTCTCTCTCGAGGATTGAAAATGGAGGAATGCGAAGGAGAAGAGCGAAAGAGAAAGGAGGCGTAAGTGAGCGTATAGCTTTAAAGATTCATAGCAAAACCCTAGAAGGGGGTTAAATTACACTACGCCGCGGTGCAGATATGTTTATGGTGGAAGCAAGGAAAGGGCTTTTCGGTATTTTTGAACCAACCTTCTTATGACGATAATACCCTTGCTTTTTATGTTAATTTTCCGATGAAAGCCATTTTGGATAAATTATGAAGATTCAGAAACTTTGTTTCGGGTCGAGCAACAAAAGAAGAAATCGAGTGTGAGCGACAAAAGGGTAAGCTTAGTTTTTCGTTGAATTGTCTTTCCTCGAATCATTCGATGTTTTCCGGGTCTTTCACTATTTTCTTTGCTGTGGGTGTTTATCTTGTCCTCTCCTCCAACCTTGATATTTTCTTTTTTTTTTTTTAATTATTTGCATGAAGGATTAAATCATGTGGATTTAGAGTTTTAGGCCTTATGATTTTCGGTTTGGTTTATTGCAACAGATTTCAGCTCTGATTTTACTGGTTATTTTTTCTCTGAGAATTAGTTGAAATGATAAACATTTGATGAAATACCCATCAAATTAATTTAGAGAGAGAGAGAGAGGATGTAGTTTTATTGAGAATGCACGGCACTGTTGGACAACTGGGATTTTTTTGGTGCAAGATTATTCCCAGAGATGAATGCCCTCCAACCCTTTTTTTATATAATGGTGGGAACTTCACTTACTACCCAAAAATGGGATTTTCTACTGAGTATTGGCAGCCACAGGGTTGGTGGCACCATCCTACGGCGGGGTAAGTGGCTATTGGATTGCTATTGAACACCCACAATCATTCTATTATCCCGTCCGAGGTAATCCAATGGCCGACAACTTTGTAAATATTAATACCCTGAAAATAGTAGAAAACCCTTCAAAAATATAGTTTTCTGGATTAATTCATGGATATATTCCTTATGGTCATTCATACGTGTTGGGTATGGAATTCTCAGACAGAAAATGAAAATTGAAATCAAGAAGATCAACTGCCAACAGTAGAAATTGAGGGCTCCCAATATGTTGCTTTCTCTGCTTCTCAGGAAAGAAATGCACCATTGGTTCAAAATTCTAGTTTTCCTCTCCTTGGAAATTATCCAGTACATAGTTTTTAAATTTCTGATACCTAGATCCCTCAAACCATCCACGTACACGTGTTGCTTCATTTTTCAATTCTTGTACTCTTCTGAAATGTGTACAAATACATTTTTTGGGATCAATTGAGGCCTTTCTCATGATTCATGTAATTAATATCTTTCAAATGAATATTCCGATTTCACTGTCCAAGAGGCTCAACTTGGTAATGGCTCAAGTATTTATAATATCCTTCTCATGATCCAATGAATATCTTTCCATACAAATATTCATGTAATTAATATCTGTCCAAGAGGCTCAAGTATTAGGAATGTGATTATGCAAAGAGCTAGCTTAAGGGAAAAAAAATGAGAATAATGAGATTGCCTCTATTTTGTAGAATGTGGCAATAGCTACTCAACTTGGCAATGGCTATGCTTCTTGCAGCAAGGAAATGTCCCTTTGCAGTTTCGGAGGTGGGCAAAAAGATAACAAGAAGTGCCACTGAGTGTAGGTAACAAGCACCATATGCAGGTTTTAATATTCATTTGCTATAGCATAAAAGGATTTCTTAATTTTTTTGATCTTCCTTATTATTTTGTCCATCTCTTTCAAAATTTTGTATAATTGATGTTGCTTTGTCAAGATAAGCTATTGAACAAGACGATTTTGCCTTTCTCGTGAGCTTTGTTCTTGTCATCTTACTATATTTGCTTTAGATGTTCATTGAGTGCTTATATTCTATCATCTTGTTTCAGTATTTGTTCTTTAATTGGACCATGACAAATGTTCCCTTCACTTATTTTGCTTGACTGTTTTTCTGTAACGTAACAGACAAACTGCCATCCAGGTGTCATGTTACGATACCCTCTCAAGAAACACCATCTCATAGCCGGCGAGCGCTAGTCTGTAATAGTTTTTCAGCTTTTGCCATTCTGACCTTCAACTGCCTTTTAACACCATCACCAGTCTTGGGGAAGGATGAGTCAAATGACCAAGAAGTTGGGGATCAGGGAGTTATTGGGGCTATTAAATCATTGTTTGATCCCAATGAGAAAACAAAGTCTGGAAAAGTGTTGCCAAAGGCCTACTTGAAGTCAGCAAGAGAGGTTGTGAAGACACTGCGTGAGTCATTAAAGGAAGATCCAAGTGATATTGCTAAATTTAGGAGGGCTGCCGATGCAGCAAAGGAGTCGATCCGAGATTATTTGAACAATTGGAGGGGACAACAGACTGTAAAAAGTGAGGTATGGGACTTCTTTGGTTCTCAAATATGTTCCAAACACTTGAATATATCATTCTATACAGCATTCATGACATTTAAAACTTTTGCCATTCACTGTTATAGAACCATTCTACTAGATTTCTAGAGAAAGAAATTCTGAACTTGGTTACTCATGGTTCCCCTATCTAGTCGTAGTATGTTTCTTTTGCTGATGATGTAAATTGAAGAAAGTGATCAAACTAAAAATTGATAAATAAAATTACAAGAGATGATGGATTCCATGTAATTTTGTAACTAGGGCTAGTCGTCGTACTTGGAGTGAAAACAAGTCAAGCCTAACTGAGTGGTATGATGCTCATACTTTGCTCATTTAGTAAAGCAAGGTTGAGATTTAGTTCAGATTCAACTCCTCAGTGTTATGAGCAGAGAAGTAGCTTTTTTCAAGTGTGAGTTCAAGCTGAATTCGAATAGTTTGCTTAATATATACATAAAAATTGACTATAAGCCGAGTAAATTAATGTTCAAGTTCGGGTTGTTTAATAAACGAGTTTAAAATTAAGCTGTGCTCAGCTTGTCTAGAGATAAGTCGACCCCAACTCAAGTTTTAGCTAGCTTGTATTGTTTTACAGCCCTAAGAGGTACTGAGCAATTGATGTACCAATGTGTGCTCTCACATGCCTTTTGGCATCCTCCGGTGAAACACCGTGTAATTGCTACTGTACTGCAGGAATCACATGTGGAACTTGAGAAAGCAATAAGATCTCTGGCCAGCTTCTACTCTAAGGCAGGTCCATCTGCACCACTCCCAGAAGAAGTCAAGACGGAAATCTTGGATGACTTGAATATTGCTGAGGCATATTTGTGACACACTTTGCATGGATATCAAGTTACGTATCCATTCAATAGGGTGCAGCGACCCTTTTTTAAGCTGTCTCTTTCTTTCCAGATTTATTCTTTTGTGATATACCACTATGAGCTTAGTTGCTTGTTAGCACGGGGTCTTGTATGAACCTGTTTTTAACCATCAATGCTGGGTTTATTTTCATAATAGTTATCTTTTAGAGCTCTTTTTATTCTATTCAAATTGAATATATCACAACATCCGGCACATGGTCCTATTTTCATTCTCAAGTCTGCCACAAATGACAATGGAGGATGTATCCCCAAACGATAAAACATCACCACTTTCATCATTCCTTCTCCGGTTCGATAAAACCTCACCATTTTCATCATTCATTTTCCGGTTCAATCGCACTTGGTTACATTTTCTTGTATCAAAAAAAAAAAAAATACAAATGACAATGGCTCTCGCCGTACACTTGTTTTCTTTTAGGTGAAAGGGTGGAGAGGAGTTGCTACTCCCTTTGGGTGTTACGATGAGAGCTCTCACCCATTTTTGAAATGTTTGGCTTAAATAAAATGAAACGTTCAGCTTAAATAAAATCTATCGTCTTTGAAGCAACCCCATCACCATCACCTCATCAAAGTGCAAGTAAATTGCAAACCCTTTTAAAATCCTGAAGAGTGTGAAGATACTTTCACAAGAAATGACCTACTGAACCTTAAAGCTAGTGATAATGAGATAGTCACATGAGCATTATAATCTCCTCAATTTCACAATAAATGTACACCACCAACGAATGGTACAGAGACATCTGGACAACATTTAGTAATATGTGGTAATGCCCAAAAGATTTTTTCCTTCAAATTTTACAAGGCTAAGTTATTGTGACAAAGGCAGCTGTTGGGGCCTCTCGGAGTAGCCAATCTCAAAAGCTTGTGCAGGCATATTAATATATGCACTGGCAAAATTTGAAATTTCTTGCTTAATCGGCAATAGTAAAACAGCAGATTGTCATAACATTTCTGAATGCAGCATGCTTTGAGGGAAGCAAATGACATCTCACTGCCCTACCCTGAGGTTCACATGGCTCTGCATTGATTTTTCTACTCTCAACTACGTGAGAGAACACCCTTTGAGCTGCAAAGACCAAAAGCACTTACAGTCACAACTAAGAAATACGTTAACATACACAAAGGAAGCAGTTGGATCTCCATTTATGTGGCAAAATTTATTAAAAAAAAAAAAAAAATACTTGCATTTGTCACCACAATTACAATGGAAGAGCAACAATATGAGAGCACAAAACAAAATTCTGATAAGGACTTGACACTAAAGCTACTCAAGTCACATTCAATTAGTTAAAAACAATAAATATAAAAAATAAAAATAAAAGCACATATAGAGAGGCCGATGGGAGTGATAAACAGAAAAGATACTGGCACAGCAGACTTTAGCTGAGAGCAAGAAACCCTTAAAAAGGTTTTTTAGTATGAAGCATCAACTAACAGGGTACTTTGTACTCGGCCACTTCTCTATAATGTTTCTGGTCAAAACAGATCAGTATCACGGGATCAGAAGAGGAAAAATTTTAGCCTAGTTCAGTTTTTGTGAGAGATTAGCATACCTTGGTACCGATCCAAGACGTCGTGGATCGTACTCAGTGGCCTGTCTGAGGGCTCTAGCAAAAGCCTTGAAAGTAGCCTCAATGATATGGTGTGAGTTTTTCCCTGCAAGCTGCATTTGTCCAGGACATGGTTATATTATTAAGAGCTGGAGTTGATAAAAGAACATTGAACAATTCTTCCCGTCTTACTTCTAGTGAGTGTGAAAAATTCTTTCCCTATATCTGAAAATAAATGGAAAATTGTATTGAAAATGCTAATATGTTCCCATTTCAGACAATAAATATGCACAAGAATTTGATCAAAGGAACACTATTAACAGTAGACGTACTTGATTAGAATTTGCATGCTTTTTTTTAAAAGAATGTATAGTCATTTAAGGATTTCAACGTATGAATATCATTCAAGAAATATTGAAATATATTACCTGCCGGATGTGAAGCGTCATACCTGAGGTATTGACCAAAGACTGGAAAAAGTGCTCTACCAACTACACATAACACAACCATTACAAATCAGGAAATTCATGTAGAATTATACATTTTATTAATAAAAAGACTACATCAAATAGCTAAAATCAGATTATCTTCCCAATCAGTTACGAAGTGCACATCAAATAAGATATATTATTGGGCAAATAATGGCTGTTGCTAAACATTTCAGATGTTTTGTTACAGCTCTTCTCAGCATAGGCCCAAAGTCATCTTCTTCTCAAGTGTGGGGGCGATTTTAATTATAAAGGATGTTAGACAGCAGATTCAAGTACAGTTTTTATGGAAATTTTTTTCACTTTATACTCATTCATAATTTATAACCACAAAATAAACAATATTAAGAGATAAACGAAGACTAGAAGGAACAACATCAAACTGGTGGATACTTTTCTTAGACAAGCTATGCTGTCTGTCAGTAAGGGCTTTAAAAAGGGCTTAGTGAGCACTCTGAAAATTAAATGTCTATGATGCAGAAGTCCACATTGATCCATTTTTTGAACACAAAAATTATGACAATGATTGGTATAATGCAAAGACTAGTCAGACAAGGCTAAGAACAGAGCTACAACCCAAAAACAAAAATAATATGTAGAGTACATGAAACCATGTTAGCAACTTAGTAAATGGATAGAGTACTTGATGCAGAAAATCAAAGAGAAGAAAAGTACCTGAGTGTCATAGTTTCCCACTCTTTCTGTTGGGATATCCAAATTACAACTTAAATGAGGTCTTCCAGATAAATCCTGTAACAGCAACACCCACAGAACTAATATTTACACAAAACTATAAGAAAGCAAGTAAACAAATAGACCTAAAATACACATTAGACCACTGGTGGGAACAAGTGACAAGCAGAACTTCATCACATAGAGAACAGCATTTCTTTGTTTTAAGTCACTGTTGTATGAGTCCATTTAGGATGCTGGTGTCATGAAAAGTAGTAATGACTATGAACCCACTAAGTGCAGAATATAATGAGTGGAGCGAGTTGATAATCTCTTTGCCCTCCACCGAAGACATCAGAGACAGGGTTAAGATCATACTTTCACATCATATAATTAGCAAAAGTTAAAAGCTACAACCCTACCAATGTCACTTGCACTAATGCTTCATCAAGAGGAGCTGTGAAGTCACCAAACCGGTTGATTCCTTTTCTATCACCAAGTGCCTGAAGCAAAACCTGTGAGATCATTCAAAGTCAGCGCATATCCAACCACAGATTGATCATCAAAGTTAGTCTCACCATGAATGTCCCATAGAAATGAAATGAGGCCATGACATATTAAAAAACATTCTGAAGAGCATAAAATCTTCGGCAGGATTTAACATTGAAATGAAAACAAGCCGTGTTTTATTAGGTTTATGACTCAGGAACTTGTCACAGCTTCCACCATATGTTTCAAATGTTTTTCAATACTTAATGGAGGTCATGAAATGGTCTTTAGTTTCCAGGGAAATAATTTAAATAACTTCTGGACACCGTGAAAGCAACGTACAGGTCATAATAGACTCACTGAGATGAACAGAACTCATGTTTTATTAGGGTTATGACAGAACTTGTTTCTGCTTCCATCATATGTTTCAAATGTTACGCAACACTTTTTTCAAGACAAGCAAAAAGGATGTCATAAACTGTTTTGAGTTTGCAGGAAAACAATTTAGACAACTTATGGATACCATAAAAGTAACTTACAGGGCACGATAAACATCTCTATCAACTTGAGACAAGTCATGGACTACATGGAATATCATCATTACTTTCTTCTTGAACAACACTAGTAAGGTATCAAATTCCAGTAAATAAACCAAAGCTGGCTACTCCTAAGTCAATCATCGTAATTGCTGAGCAAAATTCTGAATCAGAAAATCGTTAGTTATCAGATAAAAACTTAAATGGACAAGTATAATTCTACTCTGAACATCAAATGCTGTTTATAAGTTTTTACTACTGGAATAAATTCAATATTCTTTTTTTTATTTGATCGAAAATGAGATCAATCCGCAGACCCTCCTCATAGAAGCCAATGGAATTGGAAGCATGATGCTTTATTAACTTACTGTTCCAATGGCAAGGGCAACATCCTCATTTGTATGATGATCGTCAATGTGCGTATCACCAGAAGCTTTTACATGCACATCGAACAACCCATGTGATGAAAGTTGCTGGAATGAAAACATATAGAGTCAAAATAATAACATAAGCAAAATAAGTTTATAACCATTCAAGAAAATGGAAAAGAGCCTTTTACCGTAACATTTGGATCAGGGGGAGAAAGTAGCAAAAGAAGGAAAGAAAGAAAGAAAGAAAAGAAGAATTTATCAAGACTTTGTGGCTTCAGAGTTTGAGAGTCAACTGACAATAATCATAATCTTCAACTGCTTTGGAAAACTATAAATCTTAACCCATATGGTTGTAAGTCAAGTATAAGGGTTTTATGGGGACAATAAGGTTTTGTATAACTTATTTGCAAATCCTCTAATCATTAAAGACCTATATTACATGGACTTCAGCACCAGTTCCAGGTGTGAACACGTGCTGGATATGCTCCTCATTTTTTTTTAACAAAAATTCCACTAAAATAAAGTGTCTAAAGCTAATACACATAGCATGTTGTGATTAATGGACATGGTTATGACTGGGCAAGGTGAAGCATCCGTGTAGCATAGCTAACAACTTTGGAGTAAGAAGTTAGGCTAAAGTCCCAAACCTTTTCGCTCTCAAAACTTAAAAAGAAAAGGACTACAATTTTGTAAACACCATTTAGATCCATCACAATGCACCAGAATTTTACAAACATATATAACAAAGAGAGGAAAGAAAATCAAGAGACAGAGTAAAATACTGACATCCAACATATGGTCCAGAAATGGAATCCCAGAATCACTGTTGGCCACACCAGAACCATCCAAGTTGATCTTAACAAATACATTTGTTTCTCTCGTAACCCTCTCCACCTCCCCAATTCGACCTGAAACACAAAACATTTAAAACCAACATATCTCAACCTCAATGATCGAGTTTTAGGCCTCATCGGTCAATGGGTATCGGATTGACTTCCATGTTGATTCACTCCTATGTTTAGAAGAACAAGTTCATAAGTGGGATGAGGATGAAGTAGAAGCCAAGTTCAAGTTCCAACAATTATAAAATTTGTGACATTTTCAAACAATTGGAATCCCAAGAGAAATGGAAATTAAAACGCAATTGACTGTAATGGGCACAATCTCCAAATAATTCCAATTCCATCATCCACTTTCAACCAAACGAGGCCTCAACTTTTCATCAAAAGAGTACATTAGTTCAATAAATTACAGTTCAAACAACAAACACAAACAAAAGGACCAAAAAATCACTTCAAGATGAGAATTGCTTCCCTCACCTGACTCGGCCAACGGCGAGACCGTGGCCGGAGAGCCGTTGCCACCGGTGGGAGAGGCAGAGCAGGAACAGGTGAGTCGCTGAGAGTTCATTGACCGAAGAAGATTCGGATTGGTGGTTAAAATTTGAGGCTGTGATTGGGTTAAGAGAGTTCTCTGTGGAATCGAAACCCTAATTGCAGTAGTAGAAGAATTGAGAAGACGAGAGGGAAGAGAAAGCGCCATACGTCAGCCAGCGTGTTCGAACCAAAGCCGAGTCTAATAATAAAATAAAACGAACTTGGGTTGGCCAGGCTAGTGTAAACTCTCGTTTATGAAGAATTTATTAAAAAAAAAAAAAAGGAAAAACAAATATAGGATAAAATCTTGCCAGCCCAACTTTTGTTACTTTGTATTTTTTTTATTAGGTCCAGATCTGATTTAGACACCAACATTTTTTTCGGTCTAAAGCCCATTTCAATCCCAGTCCAAATCTGATTTAGACACCAACATGTTTTCTCTTTGTTCACATGCATTGATAAACCAATTTTATTAGTCTTGGTCTTGACTATTCAGATCCGAGTTAATTGTCAAATTCATTAATAGACAAACTCTCTTGATCTATGTTTTTTAATTTCCAAGACTTGAATACAGACTCCAATGATCGTCAATGGACCAATAAGACGTTGGTTTAAACGCTAGCCTTAAGATTATTTTGTTTCTCATTTTTTTTGGGTATAAATCTCATTGTTTGATAACCATATTGATCCCGATTAAATTTGATTCGAGTCGGGTTAGGTCGTTAAGAGACAAAACTCTTCCTGTACCTATTTTTATCATACACAAAATTCAAATCCAGATCCTTATTTAAAAAGTACTAGTTTTTTTTTTTTTTTTTTTTGTTAGCAAAACGGGATCGAACAAACAGCCAAACAAAGGGGAAACGAAAAACAAACTCAAGGGGCCCGGAAAGGGGACTTAGCGCATAGAGCTAAGAGCCCCTTTCTTCTGATCCACAAAGCGCCAGTTACATCAAGATGAAGTAGCTCTTTTAAGGCTTCTGGGGGACTGTTGAGGTCGTGACAGCCTGCTTTAACCCACTTTCCCAGCCCCACCAACTCCACTAACTTATCAACACTCCTATTCGCTTTCCCATAGACGTGCTTGATTCTCTGAACACCAAGCTCCTTCCTGAGAGTTATGCAGTCATTGATCACATACTTCCAAAGATGGTTATCCCCTACCCCCTCATTAACAGCATTCACAAGATCCAAAGAATCACTCTCCACCTCCGGAGGACCAAAGCTTCTTCTTTGTCCGAGAAGCAGTCCTTCTCTCAAGTCCCAAAGCTCAGCCATATTCCCATTAGTGATACCCAAGTTCATCCAGTAGTCATGAACCCACTCTCCCCTACTATTTCTAAAGACACCAACCCCACTAGTCTTGTCATTCCTTAGATCAGTAGCTCCATCCATGTTGAGTTTAGTGACTCCCTCCTTCGGACATTCCCAACTAACTCTAGTCTCCCTCAACATGGTTCCCTTACAATTGCAGTGATCCACACCCGCTTTGACCATACTTCTTACTCTGTTGCAGCCATCTAGGGTGGTTCCAAAATCTTGCTGGGGACAAAATTACATCTTGACTTCCAAATGGCCCACAAAGCAAACATGAAGGTTAAGTCCTCCTTTTCCACTGACAACTTCAAATTCTTTGAGACTCCTTCCTTCAACCACACCAACATACTATCCCTCCAAAAGATAGGATTCTCTTTAATTCCCTGACACAACTTATTCCTAATATTTCTAGCATGCACACAATCCCTTAAGACATGACTTAGAGTCTCCTCCTCCTTCCTGCAAATTCCACAAGTACCATCCTCTATCGCATCTCTTCTCTTCAATTCCGCATGAGACAGGACTTTCCCTTTAGCCACTAACCATATGAACATTTTGATCCTTTCAGGGCATCTCTTCTTCCATATCCAATTTAAGTTCGACCATCATTCTCCAGCTCCTCAAGGCCTTTTTTCCATAGCCAATATGTTGAGGCAATCGTGAAATCTCCTGAATGACATTCCTTCCAATACCTGAAATCCTCCATTCTTTGATCTGTAGGAATGATAGTGGCTCTTATCTCTTAAACAGCTTCCCTAGGAAGAACAATGGTCAACTCCTCAACTTTCCACCTACCTTCTTCATCCAAGAAGTGGTTCACTTTAGTGTTGGTGTCATACAGCTCCTAAGGAATAGTTGTCTTGGTAGTCAACGCTTCCTCCCCAAGCCATTTATCAAGCCAAAAATTAGTGGTCCTCCCATCCCCAATTTTCCACTTAAAACCCTTCATCAAGTACTCTCTGCTGCTGCATAAGCCCCTCCAGACAGCAGAATAATTGTCTCTTTTCCTGTCATCAAGTAAGTCATCTCCATTAAGATATTTGCTCCTTAGCATCTTATTCCAGAGAGCTTCATAATTTTTCATAATTCTCTACCCCAACTTGACCATCAAAGCTACATTGCATTCTTTCATGTTTCTAATTCCAAGCCCTCCTTCATCTTTAGTAGCACAGACCTCTTTCCACTTCACAAGGTGTATATTTGTCTCTCCTCACTACTACCCCACAAAAAATTTCTGTTCAGTTTGTTAAGCTTCTTACACAAACTCTTAGACAACCAAGAAGACTACATCACATACAAAGGAATGGCTGCAGTAACTGACTGGATTAAGGTCTTTCGCCCTGCAGTGCTTAGAAGCTTTGCTTTCCAACTACTTAATTTGTTTTACACTCTCTCTACCACTTGATGATAAAATTTCTTACCTATTCTCCAATGAATAGTTGGCACTCCCAAATAATTACCTAGGTCTTTTATGAGAGAGAACTTGCAGCAAGCAACTAAAGACGATTTGAGGTGTCTTGGAGCCTTCTGGAAGATCCATAGTTTGGACTTCACAGAATTAACTTGCAGCCCACTTTCTTCCAGAAACTCCTGTAGGCTGCCCAAAATATTGTTGAGGTTTAGGTGCTTGGCTTCCACAAACAATACAAGATCATCTATAAAGAAAAGGTAAGAAATACAAGGGCCCCTCTTGTTAACTTTTACTGCCCTCCATACCCCATTCCTCACTTTCTCTTCTATCATGCAAGAAAGTCTTTTCATCACCAAAAGAAAGAGGTAAGGGGATAGGGGATCTTCTTGTCTTAATCCTTGACCTGCCTTGAAAGGCGGAAAGACCTCTCCATTCCAAATGATTGAAATATCTTCACTTGACACCAAGAACATGATCAACTTAACTAACTTCAAAGGGACATTTACTTCTAGCAAGACTTTCGCTAGGTATTCCTAACTCACATTATCATAAGCCTTTTTAAGATCAATTTTGAAGACCATAGAGTGTCTCGAACTCTTGGATTGCCTAATCGAGTACACCATTTCTTAGAGGGCCACAATATTATCCAGAGTACCTCTACCCAACAAGAAACTGTTTTGGTGAGGACAAATAATTTTCTAAAGTAACAGTCTTAGTTTAGACACCAAACAAGTACTTAGAATCTTGTAAGACGTATTAAGTAAGCTAATGGGTCTAAAGTTAGCAATTTCTTCAAGCTTATTAGACTTAGGGATCAAGATCATGACAGCTTTTGCTATATCCGAACAGAAATAATCGTCATTTAAAGCCTTGTTGATAAACTTACACGTCTTGTCTTTTATTGTAGACCAAAACTTCTGATCGAAAATAAGTTGAATGCCATCCTGGCCTGGAGCATTAAATCCCCTCATAGAGAAAACTGTCGGCCTAATTTTATCTTTTTCAAACTACTTGCATAGGAGCTCCTAGTCATCCTTGCTAAATTTAGTTCTACTAGCCATGAACCTACTACTAGGCTCAGCAACCATCTTTCCTGCAAAAAGATTAATGAAGTAGTTTCTGGCATGAGTTTCCAGCTCATCCTGATCTGCACACCAGTTACCATTAATTTTCAAGGTTGCAATTTTGTTAATGTTTTTCCTAATTTTGGTTGTGGTGTGAAAAAATTTAGTATTTTTATCCCCTTCCATGAACTACTTTGTCCTTGATTTTTGGAACCAGAAAATTTCCTCTTGCTCAAGAACATTCTGGTACTCTTGGAGGAGATTCAACTCTAGATCTTGAAGCACAAGGGAGTGATTGTACCTAGGAGATTTTTGAATCCCTCTCAGTCTGGCCCCTAACTCCTTTTTCCTACAGAGAATGTTTCCAAAAACAGCTTTATTCCACACCTTCACTTCTTCAATGGTAGCCTTGATTGCATTCTCTAAAGGGCCCTCAATACCCTTCCAAGTTGTTTCAAACATGTCTTTAAAGTTGGGATGCATAAGCCAAGCTATTTCAAATCTATAAGGCTTATTGTTTTTGTTGGGAGGTTTGGTTAGATTGAAGTTCCAACAAACAGGGCAATGATTACCATGAATTCTAATCAAGTTAGGGACTTTCATCTCCAGAAAAAGCCATTTTAGCTTCTAAATTGCAAAGCACCCTATCAAGTTTCTACTGAAGCCTAACTCTCCCCTGGCACTTTTTAACCCAGGTGAAATTGGGGCCTCAGGCTATGGTGTCCAACAAATTGCACCTCTCATACCGGCTCTTGAAATTTTAACATCCCTTCTAAGAGGAGTAGTTCACTTTGTTGGTCTCATCTAAACCTGCAATCTCATTAAAGTCCCCTAAAACTATCCAAAGACCAATTATATCATCTGTTATGGCCCCCAAATCCTTCTAGCACTCTTCCTTAGCTTTAAAATGGGACTGACAGTATACCCAAGTAACATACCAACACTTATCCCCTTCCACTATCTTACAGTGAATCAATTGGCTTGAGTAAGACATAATAGATAAGTTTATCTTATTGGAATTCCATGAAAGCCACAAACCCCCTTTAAAACCTTTGGTGGGGACAATAAAGTCATCATTGAGCCCATGCTTCTTTATGAACTTAGGGTGATGATTACTTCTAGCTTTAGTTTTGACACAACAAACTCTCTCTTGAGATCAATTCTTTGCAACCTCTCCTTAAACTCCCATTACCTATACCTCTACAATTCCATACTATGAATTTTAAATTCATATTGAAAAGCATAAAGGAAGAACCAACCAAAGCTCCTAAAGGACCTCCATGTCCTCTTTTTTTTTCTCCAATACCACAGTGTCATTTCTACCCTCCATTCTAGTATCACAGTCTATACACTCATCTTCTTCCTCACTTTCACTAGTCGTAGAATTTGAAACTATATAAATCCTTGGCGTTCTCCTAGATTAAGCTCACCAAATCTTTTCTCAAAGTTGGAATGGATTCATTTGAGTGGCCCATAACACATTCAGTCCTCCTCACACTCCATCGGCCCATGATAAGTGCTCAAAAGGGCCCCTTCATTATTTCCACTTGGGCCTGTTTTTTTAAAGCCCATTCTTAAAACCCCAACCCTCAGTTCTCCCTTTTGAGACATTGTCATTTTGATCCGATAAACTCTACATATCCCAAAAATACACTGCATCTCTTTTTTTATCAGCTCCTTGAATCCACAGCCCCTTTCCTTTTTTGTCTCTCAACGACAGCCCTTCCCGTCTCTGTGCATCCTCCCCTAGCAATGATGCTTTTGTACTTCTTTTGTGGTGGCTTCTGAAATGTTCAGTTGTAGGGATCAGAGCTCTAGCTTGTTCAGTTGATTCATAATTCACATCTCCCGAAACTTTGTTGACTTTACTCAAATTACTGAATCCATTATGGTACGTGCTATCCTTCCTTTCCTTCGTACTGAAATTGCCATTTTTGTTATTTCTTTCTCGTTTCTGCACCACCATCCACAGGCCGAGACCTTTATCTCTCTCTATCGTGTACTCCGTCGCGGTAAGGATGTCGGTTTCTGGGGTTTTTGACTTTGGTTCCTTGTTTAACTCAGAAGGACTCTTCTTTATAATGGGACAATTTTCAACACAATCCTTTGTCTTATGTCCCACCTTTCCGTATCTGAAACATATAACATGAGGGCCCTCATATTCGATCCTTTGTATTCTTTTGTGAATTTTGACTCTGGAGACCAAAGCCTTTTTTAGATTAATTTCCACACATACCCTAGCGTACTTTCCCCTTAAAGTATTTTATGTGTTTGAGTCAATTTTGATTGGTTTGCCTACAACTTTTGCTATTTCAAACAGAATATTTTCATTAAAAAACTATATTAGCAATTGAGGCAGGCATATCCAGACACTATAGTCTTAATTTTTCCTCCCTCTAGGGTGAACCACGACTTCCACTTTCTCACAGCTAGGTAGTGGTCATGAATCAGCCACGAGCCATATGTTAGAATGTGATAATAGTCATGCTTGCTGGAAAATTCTGCAAGGAAGTATCCCTTTCCCAAATCGAGTAATTCAAGGTTGCCTCCATTCTCCACATGCTCACACCTTCGCTAGAATTAACTAATAGCCAATTTCCTTCCAAGAAGTTTGATAACTAATGTCTGCCTCTATGGCTTCCCTAGGTCTTTTAGAACATCATTTGAAACTTCTATCTCAAGGATAAAACCCGAATCGATAAATGGTTTCTCCACATCCTCCTCATCTAGGTCCTCTTCTATGTCAAAAATTGGCTCTTCTATCATCCTCGGACTCTACCCCATGGTCCTTTGTTCCACTAAAATCTCCTTAAAGGAGAACTTAGCCTGCATCTTACTTCCTTCCTCGTTTGCTTTAGCTTTTTTAATGCTTCTCAAGAGGTGATCATCCTCTTCTTTGGAGCTTTCAAAGTCGCGTTCATGGTTTCTGTAGAGTTCTCGTCTCTCTCCAACTACCGCCTAGTTATTTAACCAACTAAGCGCTAATTTCTTAATTTTTTTTTCATTATGCAGCAATTCTCTTGTTTATCTATTTTTTTTCCTATAAACATAGTTTTCTCATTTTATGGAAAGTAAACCATATAAATGCCATTAGTTTGTTATAAATTTATCCCAATAATCGCAACGGATATAAATTTTATTAAACAACTATGTTGGTTCTCATAATTGGTATTAAGAGCACTACTAGCACAAATAATACAACTTTTTGTTCAACTATGTTGTTATATCTCTTTATCTAGTTTCATCGCTTAACAATCATTCTTTATATATTGAGAGAGGTTTTCTTCCCTTCATTTTATTTTTTCACACAAGAAAATTTTGAAATTGTGATCTAATGGTTAAAGGAAATACTTAGTACTATTAAACGAAGGTATAATGCCAGTTTTATTAAAAAAAAAGTGTATTTTTTTACTTAATTCAACAATAAATAAATAAATTCTCTCTCTATATTTAGTTAATACAATATAATTTGTTGAGAATGCTAGGTTTTGATAATGTTAAAATGGAATTAATTGAATTTAAGGGTATCAGGAAATAGGACTGAAAAACACTAAGTATGCAGTCTCTTGTCGACCTGCTCCTAATACACGTCAACCCATGCAATTAGGTGCTTCAACTTTAAGTGGTATGTCCACTTGATGATTTCCCTTGTCAACCTGAGCATCTCTTATAGAGTAACAAAAGCCTTGTCGACACAATCAAAAACAGGTCAACCTAAATAGTGACATGTCCACCAATTAAAGTCCTCGTGTCCACCAATTTCTACCCATGTCAACTTGTTTCAATCCATGTTAACCTGTGCATATCAGAACACACTATTTGGCAAGGTGTAAACCTATCGACACCTAAGTGAGACCTATGTCAACCTGATAAACCTTCTTCATACTTCGTCGACCTGAATTAAAGACATGTCAACCTGCTCCTAAAATTGGTCCGCCTAATCAATTTAATTGGTCCACCTGTTGTTCATGTCGACTTGTTTTTGAACATCATGTCCACCTATTTACTCAACAGGTCCACCTATTTTCAGACATGTCAATATGAACATTTCCAATATCAACCGATCATTTACATGTCCACATATTTGAGCACTCAGGTCTTTCAAACTCAAATCCCATATCGACATATTAATTCTCACTTTGACCAAGCCTTAGCAAAACATGAAAAAGATATCGACATACCCAAAAAGCTGTCAACCCACTATACTATGCACAACGACCTATACTAAAGGCACACATCACACATCAATCAGGTCTACC
Organism: Dillenia turbinata; assembly: GCA_037126225.1. NCBI lineage: Eukaryota > Viridiplantae > Streptophyta > Magnoliopsida > Dilleniales > Dilleniaceae > Dillenia > Dillenia turbinata. Next base: position 8,244,387 of record JBAMMX010000012.1, read on the forward strand.
AATTTAAAATACCAAGTCCACCAATTTTTCAATGAATAGAGCCTTTTCGACCTGTAACTTACCTATGTCGACCTGTAACTCTTGAATTGTGTCAACCTTGAACTTAAAGTATATCGATATATCACAATATGTCGACAAATTCAGGGAGCCTTGTCTACCAATTTTGTATAGAATAGAATTATGTCGACCTATATTTTAGATATGTCAACAAGTCCTTATTTAGAAACAATTCACAGAAAGTTGACATAATACTGTTCAAATCGATTGATGAATTTAATTGGTCCACACGTCTATTAAAATTGGTCAATAAAGCTTGATGGTCTACCTACAAGACTATCTTATCGACCTAGTCATACAGAATTCTAATGCAAATTTTTTGAAATCAGGTCGATGTGTTCTTTAGTGTTGTTGACCTAAGGCTGTTAGAAATCAAAATTCAAACATTCTGAGATAGTAACGGTCACTCCTTTTTTGGGACTTGTTCTATGCATTACCTTTTCGATATAAAACTAACATTTGAATATAGCAAACCGCCTCCCAATTGGTGAAATGAAAAGTGCCGCCAGTGGGAATGCAAGTCGTTATAGGAAACAAGGAACACAGCAATGGGCAAATGCATTAAATGAAATTGGTGAAGAATGTAACACCGATACTGCGATGTCCATATTATTGTACGTCTATTCAGGAATTAAATAAAAAAATTCTCAGTTTATATATATAGAGAGAAATTTTTATTTATATTGATTTTTGATTTTTGGGTATTTAATTTGAATTTTTGATATATTATAAAATGTCGTATCCGTAATTCGTACTGAACCCCATTTTTGTGAAATTTAAAAATTTAGTAAAACGTGAGTACTTTATTTATTAATTTATCCATTTGTTCATTTATTTATTTAAAAAAAAAACAGAGAAGGAAGCGCTGCGTTTCGGCCGAAACAAAGCACTCCCCCCTCCCCAATTCGATTAGGGCTAAAAGCCCTAATCTCTCTCCCTCCTTCGCCTCTCTCACTCTCAGTCTCTCGTCTCTCGTCTCTCTTCATCTCTCTCGCACTCTCCACCCCTCTCTTCCACCTCGGCCGTGAACCATCACATCCACAGCCACCACCGCCACACACACACTCTCTCTACCTTCCTCTCAGTTCTCTCTCTCTGTCTACTCTCTCTGTCTCTCGAATCTCTCTCCCTCGCGATTTCTTCGCCATGCCTTTCCCTCTCCTCCGCCACCCTCTGCAGCACCGGCGGTTCCTCCAACCGCCACCAACCACCTTCGCCACCGCTCACCTCTCGGTCACCCCTCCCTCTCTCTGTGTTTCTCTCTGGGGTTCGCTCTCTCTCTGCCTTTCCCTCTCTCCCTCCTTGCCCGCTCGCGGTGCTTGCTATGAGCAACCACTGCTGCAACCTCCACAGAGCCCTAGGTCGACAATAGTAACAGATTTCGAAAGCCCTAGGCCGCGGTGGTTTTTTGCGATCCACTCACTGCATAGGTAAGTGTTGGTTTTTGATCATTAGCTCTAGGTTTTGATCTCCTTGATAATTAGGATAAATTACTAAAATGTGCTTCAATTTGGAAGCGTTACAGGATTCGGATTGAATTGAACGGAGCACAGAGGATAGGACTGCAAGCTGTAAAAACCCTGGGTGAGGTAAAATTTCTAATACTTGTGACAATTAAATGAAGTTAGGCAAAATTTAGGGTAAGGAGTCGTGTATGTGGTAGAATGTGTGTTGGATTCAAAGAGAATACATTGTCTGACATTATATATGATTATTTAGGTTAAGTATAGGATTTTATATGAATTGGGCTATTCAGGATGATGGAATCATATCGAGTTGAGTTGATTTGAATGGTTTCCCTTAGAGTTAATTTGAAATATGCATGAAAATATTAGAATTTGGCGTTGGAACTTAAGGATTGATATAGCCTTTTTCATTATAAGTTGCTCTGCATATAGGCGATCTAAATACGATCTCCGTATCATGAAAATAGACTTCCATACTTTGAAAATGACGTATGGTTTGAAACATTTGGATGAAAATCGAAAAATTTATGATTTTTCAAAGATTATTTCCGACTTTGAGTGGTTTTAAGGTTGAATTAAACTTGGCCTTGATTATGTTATTTATTTATAAATGAAATGCAATTGATGACATTAGAGTGTATTCATGAATTGGAGAATTATGATTTATACAAAATTAGGAAAAATGGATAAATCCTCATAATGTTTGGAAATTGATGACATAATTATGATCGTGTTTTAGGAAAGATCAATTGAGGAATTTGATTCAGTTTGGTTTGGAATTGGGAGTGCACACCCTCCCTGAACAGTGAGTGGGACTTTGACGTTTGCTATTAATTGAAAACCATGTTTTTTCAAATGCTTTTCAATGACATGATTTTACAAATGTATGATCATTAAAGTTTTGAATATTTTATGAAATATTTTGTGACCATTGGAGTGTCCCACCTCTTGATTCGACGGATATGCATCCATGGTTTTGAAAATGTATATTGCGTCACCCTTTGACATATTGACATGTTTTAATATTTCCATTCTATTGGCACATGGTTTTATGTGATTTTGATCTGGATATGTGTGTGGGCTGCATGCCCGGCTGATATGATAGTATTGTTATATGTTTCCTATAGCATCCGTAGCTATGAAGGACATTTGGTAGAGGCACCTCTTGTGCTCGAATACGTTTCGGTCGGAGGTATCTGCCAGATCGTCATGTGTGTGGACGCATCCGGTTAACCCTCATCGGAGAGGATGTGAGTACGGCTCTGTCTAGCACCTGGTGGGGTTCCATATACGGCCGACTACTTATACGTATATATACGGTATTCATGGGTTAGTTGGAGTAGCCTGTGGCCAATATTGGGGTAGAGAACCATTATTTGATATTTGCATTATGAAAACCCCCAATGCGCCCGTCTTTGGTCGAGGTAGACCATTGTCGGGATTGTTTGATTGGTCAGCTCTTTATGACTTGATTTATATATTGGATGCATATGTTATTTTCTGATGTGTGTCTTGAGATATGTTATTTTTGAAACAGCATGTTATTTTCGTACACTTGATATTGTGTTACAAGCGTTGACACTCCAAATTCACCCTCGATATTAATAGTAAGATGTCAATCCCCTCACTTGCTGAGTATCCTCCCATAGATACTCACCCCTCACATTCTTTCCCACAGGATTAGTCTTGGACTGAAGGAGAATCATTGTGATTAGCATACTTGCAACGTGGACTTGATGTCACTGGGCTTGGGTATGGATTTTACCATTTCTTCCACTATGATTATTGGTGATATCGCTGTATATTGGAGATTTTAGTTTGATCAATGTATTTATTTATTTATTTTATGGGATGACTGTATAAATTATGGACATTTATTCGTGAAACTCTCATATTGACTCATTTCACTTGCATTGAGACACTTGTAAATATTTAAAATGTCACTTAGGAATTTGTTGTACAATTTTTGTAAAATTTAGGCTCGCTCGGTGTGGCGGCTGCTCATGCTCTAGTTGGGCATGACAGTAGAGGTCTGTGGCTAGGACTGTTAGTAATTTTTATAGTCTTGCATTGTCCTGGTTGTCTGTTGTGGTGTGGTTGATGGTTGTGAGGCCGGGATGACCCTTTTACTTATTTGACAGGATAGATGTTCATTAAACATGTTAAATTGTACATGGGAGACCTCCGAATTATGGGGAGGTTCTGTCCGATTTTTTGTAAAAATGTAGTCGGCATCCAGGGCAACGGGCGGCTGCTCACGACCCCGGTTCGGGGTGTGACAAAGAACATTTAATACTCTACCTTTGGAAGTTCACCAACCATTTAACGGCTCTCTTCAATGAGCCTATAAATGCCCAACATCTGAGAATTGAAGAGGTTGTTGGAAATGCTGAGATTGCTGTCAAAGTTCAAAACAAATTACAAAGTTCTCTTCATATTTTGTTCTTAAATCATTGTAGTTTGCTCTTGTATTGTTTCATCTCCCTTGGGTACAAATCTCCTGTAAGCTTAAAATCGTTTATTCTAAGGAGTGTAGCCTCATCTCATAGACAACCCCTGTGCTATAACATTGTGATTGTAGAAGACCGGTGAGTAAGTCACGGTCTTGGATTTAGAGAAAGAAATAACCTATGAGAGGTTGTGTTAGTGTTTTGGGATAAACACTGTGTAAGGTTTGACTTGAACCTGTAAATCAAGTTTGAAAAGGTACGATTTGAACCTGGGAATCAAGTTTGGAAAGGTTTTGAACTTGAACCTATGAATCAAGTTTGGAAAGGTTTAGACTTGAATCTGCAAATCAAGTTTGGAAAAATTTAACTTGAACCTGGAAATCAAGATTGTAATTGTGAGATATTAGTGAAAAACCCAGGGGGAGTATGGGAGTGAACGTATATCGAGTTGGGTGGAACCACTATAAAAATTCTTAGTGTCCTTCAGTATTACTCTCAGTTGCTGTCAATTATACATCCACACCAAATATTTCAAAAATCCAAAATAACTAAAAATCACAAGAAAAATAATCCATAAGCAACTATTCACCCCCTCTAGTTACTTAACATAATTGATGAATTTGTGAGGTATAATATATGCCACAATCCTGCGACAGAATAAGGTACCAATTTTATGGATGCAATCAATCTCATCTAGAAAATTAGGAAAATTAAGATTTACAAGAAAATAAAAAATGGAAATACCAAGAAAGGTTGTGAAACATTATGTTAAATTTTTAATTTAGTCATGAAATGGTTTGTTCATCCAATGAGAAACACACTAAATTTTCTTAACCAAATTCTCAAGTTTGAGTTTTGGAAATGGAAAAAACAAACACTAACTGATCTTTCAATAAGTTCGACAGTTAACTCATGTCAGATTAGTCAGAATCAATAAATTAATTATCGAATACCAATCTATCATACAAAAAAATTAATTTATTCAAATAAATTGAACGAATCCAATAAAAAAGTTATATCATCAGTGAAATTATAGCAAGAAATAATACAATTGAAATAGCTTCGTTACTGCAATGTGTTTCTTCAGCCAGAGGACTTCAACTCTTCCCATCCGCAATCAAATCGGTATAGTTTCTCTCAATTACAGAATGAGGTGCTGGGGCGGCATCAACCAATAACACACACATATATGTATATATATGTTAAGGAAATTGTTGTGTTCTTTAGTTTTAATGATAATAAAATTTTTTATGTTATTCTAATATTTTTATCTAGTGTACAGATTATGTTTCGTTTGATAATTTTCATAAAAGTGATTCATAGAGATTGCTATAGAAGTTGTCATAGAGACAGTATAGAGCTTATAATAGAAAGACTTTGTGTGTTGCGAGACAGAAGGAAAATAATAATCCATAGAAGTTGTCATAAAATATACTATAGAGACAAGATATTTTTGTACCATAGAGGCTGTGATAGAAGGAAATAACAGATTCATAGAGGTTGCTATGGAAGGTGCCATAAAGGTAAGACATTTCAGACCTTAGAGGGTACTACACAGTTAGAATGCATTTTTCCTATTTGTTGAAGACCTAACCAAGCAATTTAAATGTAGTTTGAGTATTGCAGTTAGCCTAAAATTATATTCAAATATACATATTAATTGGTCAACATCTGAAAGTCAAAGTTATTAAAGTTCAAGTCTGGCATTCCAATATGTTAAAAAAATCACTAAGTCATAAAGCATGATCATTTTGCTATATTCAGACAAATATATCTTCTTGTGTGATCAAACATTTTTAAATTCGAAAATTGCACTTCAAAGAAGGGATAAAGAACTTCAAATTCGAATATTTACAGTACAAAAATTTTGAGGATATGTTGGAGAAAAATAAGTATGAAATTGGCTAGTCACACATTTTTTTACAGCATGAGCATTTCCCAGAAGTTGGGTTTCAAGGGTTATTTGCTTAATTATATTTTCATCACTGACCAAGAATTTTCAAATTTAAAAGTTCTACATTTTAGAATGAGTGTTGGATTTCAAATTTGAATAATTAAAGTAGTAAAAATTAAAGATTTCAAAGGAGAAATATATGGGCAAAGTCAACTAGTCAATTAAGTTTTCTGAACTGTAACTATAGTTATTAAATCCGACTCGTGTATTACCCTGTGTATCTTAAAATTTATGGTTTAACTGATTAAACCGTTGGGTCACTGGTTCAATCACTTATTTTTTATTATTTTAAAATATAAAAAATTATATAATTACATTTTTTAAATATATAATTATATAACAATATGATTATATTTTATAATATAATTATATTTTTTGACATATTTTATTATTTTTTAAATATAAAAATATAATATAATTATATTATAAGTTATATTTGGTGAAATATTTAAATATGATTATTTTTTAAATATATTTTTTTAACTTAATGGGAAAACACATATCCATAACAATTCTTACTCACCCTCACTCTCCCCCCTTCTCTCTCCCCATTCTTTTTCTCGTTTTTAACCCTCTCCCCTATTTTTCTCCCATTCTCACTTCACCTTATTTTCCTCACCTCACAATGTGTGTGAACACTCTCCTTCTCCCTCATCCATCCTTTGCAACCCACGAAAACCCATCTCTCTCTCTCTCTCTCTCTAAAATCACACCCAAAAACTCATTTTTTTTTTTAAGTTTAAACCTTCAAAATGCATCTCTACTTCTCTAATTTTTTTTTTGGTTTCCCACTCGATCTTCGGAGTTTTGTCACGACTAATCCAGATCAATTTATTGTCGAGCCTTTTTCGAGAGAAGTCTCATAACGTGATTTTTTTTATACCCATAAGGAGTCAAACTCACAACCATGATTAAAAAAATTCAACTCCCTTCTAGCTGAACCAACCAACGTTGATATCTCTACTTCCCTATAAACTCATATCAAACAACAATTTCAAATTTCATTATCAAAATAATCTACAACTATGATCGTCCACCAGTAAAATCGGTAAGTAAGGTATTTTAGGTGATTTTGTTATTTTTAAGTTTCTTCATATTTTAATCATTTCAAAAACTATTTTCAAATAGTGATTTTTCTCGTTTGAATCTTAATTTTTTTTAGATCTGAGATGGTTTTATTTTTTATTTTTTTGAGTTTTTCAAATGGGGCACACAGATTGTAAAAACTCGTGGGTGATACGAGTTAAGGGTTGACCCACCATTGACCCACGGGTTTGTACGGGTCGAGTACATAAACGATCCGCTTTATGAACCGACTCGTAGAATGTATGAGTCACTACAACAACATCCAAAAGCTAATTTTTTGGAGGGCATTTCGAATTTTCAGTATATTTATCATCTGGACAAATTCAAATTTTGGTTTTCAAATTTCAAGTTTGATATTTAAATTTCAAATTTAAGTTATAACAGTTAGATAATCTCAAAATTTCGAGAGTATTTTCGGCTTACTTTTTAGGCTAGTAATTTTGGGATTTTACAACAGATTTTTGGAGTTTACAAGTGAAAATAAATTTAGTCGAACAACATATTTTTAAAGAGCAACGAAGTGACAAATAACAACATATGGGATGGAATTCCCCGAACGGGCGGACACGGCCCTAACTCCTAAAGTCTCTAATCGATCGAAGAGTTTCAATCGTCCAGATCTTCCGAACGAATGTGTCGCAAATATGGGATGGAACCCCCCGAATGGGTGGACACGGCCCTAATTCCTAAAGTCTCTAAGCGGTCAGAAAGCTTTAGTCGCCCGGGCCTTTCAAGAAAACATCTCTGAATCGATCTTCTAAGGACAGGCCAAAACAACCCTAATTTTAAGAGCTTTCAATAACACTCCAGAACGAGCGCATCGTCAAAGGAGATTCCCCCGACCTCGCTTGGCTAGCAAAATATCAGAAGTTCTTTGATGATCATTACATTTCAAAAAATCATGGGGTAAAAAATCTTCATTCCACAAAATTACAAAAGAATGGAAGGGACACAAGAAACAGCAGGAGCGAAATTCGAATCCGCTGATCCTTCAAGCGGGGGCAGGACTTCGTACCGACCAATCTCTCGAAGAATCTCTTCGGCGCATTTCAGGTGCTCATGCAACTTACGCTGAAAAAGTTGAAGGGCGACAACATCTTTTGCAGCAAAAGTTTTGAGGTCAGCTATCTCCTATTCAGCCCTTCGAAGAGATTCTTCCCATAAATGGGCTAACGTTTCAACGGCTGTTAAGCTTTCCGAGCACATGCATCTGTTTCCAATTCTTTACAACAAGCTTGAATCGAAGCAAGGTCTTCCCGAAGGCACTTGATCTGTCTGTCTTTAGCCTCTCCAATAGTCTTCTCTTGGTTCTCCAAGGTGTTCTTCAATGCTAACACTTGGTCGCTCATATGGAAAAATTGCTCATCCTGCTTAGCCCTCAACTTTCTTTGAAACTCGGCCAGAGCAGAAGTCTGGGCAAAAGACACAATGGTCAGAATCACAAAGATCAAAACTTCAACTTACACTAAGAAAATACTTACTGTAAGGCAAAGAGATTGGATGGCCCTATCGGTGCACTCGAGACGTATCTTTTGAAGGGTGGATCTTGAAGGAAATTGGTAACGCTCAGCCAACTGTAACCCTTCCTGCGGATCAATAAAATTGAAATTGTGGCCCCCCATGAAGACCGCCACTGATCCTTCTTCTGAATTCCATCATTTTCTAATCGAAATAGGTGGAGGAATGCAATAGTCATTTGGTACGTCGACCAAAAGACACTAAGACCCCTGATGGGATGGTCCCGAAGTTTTGTCCTGAACGGAGGCAGAAGGTTGCGTCACCGAAGACTCTTCCGACCTTTGAACGTTCTTAGTCACTTCGAAGAGTCCCTCATCAAAACCGCCTCCTTCTTCAACCCCGGTTGACGCACCAAGGGTTTCGCCGACCAGATAACCCCCTCCAGTTTCAGAATATCCTTGGGGCAGCACATGCTCTCCAAATTCGGCTTCTTCCTCTTCCCTAGCAGGTGGATTGGGCGTCCTAGCCCTAGACTTTTTCCGTCGGGACTCAGGGAAAGTATCAACCGCCTTCCTCTTTGCATGAGATTGCATCCCCTGCTCAGAAAAAATTTTATCAAGAAAACGGGCATCAATGTCCAGCACAGTGTCGACCAAGTCTTTTTCCTGTTGTTCCAACAAAAGGGGCTTGGTGATTTGGCTTGACTCATCCATGAGAAGACCGGATAGTATCAACATGTCGTCTCTTACCAAGCTGTCCATCCACAAACTCCTACAACTGGCCTCACAATAACGAGCCACCACACGCAGAAAACGGGAATGGCGAAGAAGAGACGAGATTTTCTCATTTAAAAAGGGCACCTGGTTAGCATCCGGAAATGCCGGAAGGAGATCCCTGTTCAAAAATCCGATGAAGAAGAACTTTTGCATCCAGTGCTTATCCTGAGACTCACTATAGAAAAATTTCTCGCGAAACTCTCGACGAGTCTGGAGTTTTACCAACAGTGAGTGGATCCTTTGGAGCTATATCGCCTCAAGGAAAACAGAGCCCCTAAAATCTTCAGGTCGAAACGAATACGAAAAAACCCTAATAAGGAAATTAGGGCAATCACAAATCGCCAAACACTTAGGATGAGCAGTGAATGGTGAATATTCCAATACCTCAAGATCTTCGTCAGTGGGCCCGTATACGGAATCTTCAAACCATATTTCATACACTGTTTATACATTAGGACACAACCCTCAGGGTCAAAACTCGCTCTATCCCCTTCGCCAGGTAATACAAATTCAAAGTCGCTTCCGAGCAACATTTCCTTCTGGACTTCTATCAGATCCTCTTCGGTCATAATGTTCTGAATATTGTCTATACTACGTAATGAGGAGACGTCTGTCGACATTTTTGCTGAAAGAAAAAGCTTTTCGGAGAAAAAAGAAAAAGGGATATTTTCTAAGAAATGAAGACTCTTACAAAGCGTATAGAAGACAGTTCGTGGAAATCGAAACAACGAATGTCAAATTAAAAAGGGACATCCCTTTTTCGAGAATTGTCACTCATGACGCTTTTTCTTCTGAGAAGACTATCAGTCGGGGGCAAATGATGGGACGTGGTCCAAAACCCAAACCAAAAGAGTCAATTCTCTAAAGGCCCACAAAGGGCACCTACCGATCAGTATCTAACGCCCACCACAACGATCTACCGAAGGGCCATAGTCGGCCCGATCAATTTACTGAAAGGCCTTAGTCGTATGGATCCACCGAACAAAAGGGCTTTAGTCGTCCCGTTAACCGATCGTGACTCATCGAGCAGAGGCAGTCACCTCAATCAATTAAGCAAAAGTCAGCCATCTAACCTGACAAGTCCCGATTGATCCTTCATCAGTCGAACAACCAGACGATGGGCAGCACCCCAATCGATTCAAAAGGAAGATCAGAACTTCCTTAATTTCGTCTTCTTATTTCATAACAGCAACTCCAGAATTTTTCAGATAAGAAAAGCATCCCTCCCAAAGAGGGAAGATTTCCCGATATATGAGGATCATGATCAATTCACAATATTAACTTCCGAGATTCCTGGATCAATTCGATAAGGAAGATAAGGTAAAAGTCCCTCAGCGGCGGACGACTCTCATAGGTATAAAGAGATCTCAAAACTCTCGAGGTCAGTTACACTCTCGAGACCTAACACTCTGAACATATAGAACACACGGAACAACCTTCCAGTAACTCTTAGTCTATTTTCTTCCAATCGAAAATCGCTCTTTACTGACTTGAGTATCGGAGTCTCCCCGTCGGAGAACCCTCCGACAGTTTTTGTAGGTAAATCTGCCCATTGAAGACTACCGTTCGAGTCAAGAATGAGTTAGTATCTGTAAAGTCATAACCCACCTCCATCAAAACCCAACTTATGAACCATGTCTTTCGAACACTTTCTGCTATCTTCTAAAAGATTTCTGTACTTAAGTTCTTGTGTATTGAGTTGTGTAATGTGTTCTATGAGTTAATTGTTGTAAGTATTGAGAGTCTATCACTGTTGGACGAAGTTATCTTCATGTTGAGAAAATCAAAAGTCAACAGTTATTTGGTTATACTTAGTAATCAAGTATCATAATGAAAAACTAGCAAATTGTTAGCTTTTGGCTTCTGACCGAAAGAGTGGACGTAAATATAATACCAAATCACTATAAATCGGATTTGTTTTTCTATCCCTATTTTTATTTTCTACTGCACATTTATAGATTGACCATAAAATTAATATAAATCTAAATGGAGTTGATTAAAATTTTAAAAAGTAAATTAAAGATAACCAATTCAATCCGTTTTTGATTGTTATAGAGACCAATAATATATATATGATTATTTTTAATTAATACATTTTAAAAAAAAATGATAAAACAGAAAGTCTATAAAGACTTGGAAAATGAGATACAAATGGTATGATTGACTGTGTTTAGGGATATGGGGTGGGTTTACCTTACAAACGAGTTGGGGGATTACCTAAAAAATAGCATTTTTTTTTTGGGGGGGGGGGGTTTACCTAAGAAATAACATTTCTTTTTTTTTTTTTTTTACAAACGAGTTGGGTTTACCATTTTTTTTTTTTTCAAAAATAGCATGTTTTAGTACAATGATACACAGACTTTTTGATCTGAGCTAATACATTTATCATAACATTTAGGGCCCCAATGCCATTCTTTCCGTCGACGCCGAGGTTGATGATACCATCATCAAAACGCATAGCATCCCCAATGCCAAGTCCTTGCTTGTTCCTCCCATCTCTCTCTCTCTCCCTCTCTCTGGATTTTTCTTTTTTTTTTTTTTATTTTGTTAACATTGAGATTTGAATCTGAATTATAAAATTAAGAGAAGAGAATATAACCATTAGATTATTCTATCAAGAACTCTCTCTCTCTACAATATTTTATGTGAACAAAAAAAAACCTTCTTAAAAAGAAGTTTAAGTTGGGACAATTAATTAATTAGTTTGGATATTTATTTTATTGTTTCAAAGGATATTATGTTATGTCTCTAAAGAAACAATCTAATATTCATAGTTTTTTCATTCAACTCAATGATTTTGAATTCAAATCTTAATATGACAAAAAAAAATATCACGTCATCTGCACAAGAGCAACAATTTAAAATAAAACAATTATAAAAATTTTGGTTCCACTTGGTATGAATGTTACAAATTAAGAAAGACAATTGAAAATTCTATAGAGCAAAACTAATCATGTGAAAGTTTGGAACAACTTGGTTGTGAGTGTAATTGAATTATATTATAGAAAAGAAAAGGCAAAATATTATGCGACAACAATTTAGGATATCAAAGGGAAATTTTATGAAAAATGCTAATCACCATGAAGAAATATGTTGCAAAATCAAGTTATTAGAATATTTATATAATTAAAAAAATAAAAGAAGACTTTATAAAGAGCTCTAGCCCTATTTTATTCATAGTCATAGGGCAAATATCACTGCTTATGGACTTGAATCTGGGTGATCTATCCATGATGAAGCTTTAGAAATTAAAAGGTGACAATTTTCATGACAAATAATGCTTTTCATCTAACATGAAAATCAATATCCTACGTAGGTTTTGCATCAACGTGCATGCATGCATACATGCATACATAAAATGTACCGACAAGGGAAATAAAATCATGCACAGGAGAGAAGGGAACTCATTTCACGCCCAACAAAGTGTTAACAAGTGGTGCCCGGTATTAAATTTCTTTGATTTGATTTGATTTGAGTGATCAAAATGTTCTATTTTTTTAATCAGAATTTTTGAATTTAAATCTTAAAAATAAAAATAAAATTAAGAAAATCAATCTTCTATAATACTCTAACCGAATAAATTGATATAATCCAAATACTCACCGATGAAAACTAAAGAAAAATGTTAATAGGGATTATTTATAGGTCAAAAGAGATTCTTTAATCACTCAAATCTAACCCCATGCTTCGTGAATTTAATAACATAATATCAAATTCTCTTAATTAAAATATATCATGAATTTGAATTTAAAAAATAAAAAAGACAATCAATTTTTAAATTGAATCCTATATCTATTCGAATTAAATTAATCAAATTTTTATGTATCGATAATCAAGTAAAAAAAAAATCCAAATCTTAGATGAAGTGCAATTAAAAGCCGGTAAGATTTTATCTGCACTTCACTTGGGAATATTTGTATTAATTTCAAGAAACTCTCACCATTATTTAAACGCTGCGTGTTTCATATAAATCTGAAAGGAAATCCGTCACCCGAGACGCCATATTTTCAGAAGAAAACTTCTCTTCCTCTTCGCTTCTCTCTGCTATTTCTCCTTCTTTCTTTTTGCCCTTTTATCCCTCCCGTTTGGTTCATGCATTCTCGGAAATGATCAATTCTGCATTCCTCGATGAAGTTCTGGGTACAAATTTTAAATTATATGATATATCAAACAAATTCAGATCTATTTATTTATTTATTAACTCAAGTGATTCAATCGAACAACTAAAAAGGTCATAGTTAAAATTGAACGAAAACGATCTGAACCTTAATCCCAAATTTGGGATTGACCTGAGAGACAAATATCAGGGGATAAAAAAATAAAATAAAAAAAAATAGTTGAAATTTTACTGTTATAGAAAAAAGAAACGACCCTAGAGCAAAATAAATGAAGAAAAAGGGGCTCTTTAGCACACTCAAATTCACTTAGGACGAAAGGTTTGAGCTGAATAGTTGATTAACTGAGTTAGTATATGTAGAATGTAATTTTTCAGTAAAACAAGAAACCCTAAAATGAAGTAAAATAGGTATAAGCACCAAGCAGCTAATTTAACCATAAAATTTAAAGCTCGTTTATTAAATAAACACCGAGCTCGACTTAGTTCCTTTCCCATCCTAACCCTAATTCTAACAATGGAAGGATCAGCTTGGCCCTTGGCAGGGGGGTAAGTGGAGGTAGGGGGCATGAGGATGCTACCACCCTGAAGAAAAAAGAAAAATTATGTAGCATAATTTCAAAAAGTTTTAACCAAAATATTAAGTGTCCCCTAAAAATTACAAACTCTACCCACTTAAAATTGTAACTTTAAATGCATATTTCTGGCTTTATGACTCTTGGAGTGGTTCATGATGCAATCAAGTATGCAAAAGCAGAACAAGCGAAATGAGGGCAGGGAAGCTGGAAGGGAGAGAGTACTGAGATACTTCCTCATGCCCAACACAGAAAGGGAGGACTGGCAAGAAAATAGGAGGGAGAGAACTAATTCATGAATTCTAACTTGAACCATATTATCAAAGACTATCTGCCAATCAAACCTCGTTTTGACAAAAAAGAACCAATGTGATTTCATATTAAGAGGGGTGGGGGATGAAGAAAAAATTAGAAATAGCAGCCTTTTCCTTCCCACTTATCAAATACCCTTCATGACATGTAAAATTTATGTTGGAGACTACAAAATAACGCAATAAATAATTTTGTGACATTATACTTAAGTGAGGTCATTTGACTTCACTCCGCACAGGGTGGCTCTTACCTTGATCATTTGCATGCAAAACTGGAGCTTGTGAACTGGAATCTTTCTGTTTCTCTTCCATTTCAACATCACAACTTGCAGGAAGGTGAAGTTGAGGCTCCAAAGCAGATTCAGCTATTGTGTCCTCTAACCGAGAGTCTGAATCAAGGGTCCCCACATCAGAGAGTTGGGGTCTTCCGCAACACGCCTCTAAAGAATCACTTGGAACAGCAGTGTCACTCATAGGTAAAACTGGAGTTTGCAAACTAGAATTACTTGGGACGGAAGCATCAGTCACAGGTAAAACAAGAGTATGTGAACAGGAATCAGTAATAACAACTTCTGTGGGTTTATCTTCCATCTCAACATCACAACTTCCAGCTGAAGGATCAGAAGCAGATTCAGCTGGCTCTTCTGTCAACTGAGAGCCTGTACATACAGTTACCTCATCAGAGACTCGAAGCCTTTCACAACTGTAGGAAGTATCATCCACAGATAGAACCGCAGTTTGCAAGCTATCAGCAGTGACAGCGTCCTCTGTTCGTATGTCTTGTGCATCAACACCACGAGTTGTAGCAGGAGTTTGACAATTAGGGTCAGAAGTGGATTCAACCAGCTTGTCCGCCAACCAAGTGTGTGAACATACAGCCCCCTCATCAGAGACTTGGACTTTACCACAATGATCTTCTAAAGAACTACTTGGGATGGGAGCATCATTGACAGAAAAAACTGGAGCATCCAAACTGAGCTTAGCATCAACAACTTCCTCTTCTGTCCATTTCACATCTTGAAGGGCAATATCATCACCCACATTTAGATCAGGTGCACCCGAGAAATCTACATCTGACTTATTTTCAACTTTAGGAATTTTACCACAGACTTTTTCAACTTTGCTCGGCGCAACATCTGCTTTATTCACGACTTCAGGGGTACCTCGGACACTTTCAACTTTAGTCAGCTTTTCACCTACTGGAACAGAAGTGTCATTTAGAGGTAAAACTGGGGCATCCAAACTGGAACTAGCAGTGCCAACTTTATCTTCTGTCTCTTCCATATCTTGAGGGGCAACCTCATCACACACATTTAGGCCAGGTGCTGCAGAAATATTATCAGCTGATTTATTCTCAATCCCAGGTGTTATACAATGGACACTTTCAACTTTATTAGGCTTTTCACCTCCTGGGACACATTTGTCATTAATGGGTGGAACTGGAGTTTCAAAACTGGAATTATTGGTTACAACTTCCACTTTTATCTCATCCACATGTTGAGGGGCAGCATCATCGCACATATTTAGATCAGATGCAATAGAAGAACTAACATCCAATTTATTCTCGGTATCACCTTTGGGGATGAAAGATTCATTCTCTGGTAAAACTGGAGTTTCGAAATTGGAATCAGCAGCAACAACTTCCTCTTTGGCATTTTGAATGGCAATATCACCACACACATTTCGATCAGGTGTAACTGAGGAATCAACTTCTTGTTTATCCTCAACTTCAGGTGTAACGCCATCGGTGCTTTCAACCTTTCTGGGCTTTTCACCTACAAAAAGACACATGGTCAATTAACCAATAATAGTAAAGGAGACAAAAATCCTAAAGATCAGGCATTGATACAGACATGAGAATTCCATTTGATTTCCCTCAAGTGTTTCCGCTTCGCGAAACACTTTCTGTAACATGTCAGTACCAGGGAAGACCAACATATTTAAGGACCTCATCTGTTGTTTGTCCGACTCCTCAAGAGGTTTGAAACCAAAAGCTACAGTCCAAGTATCAGTAGTTTCCGATATTGCAGGAATGATCAGCTTCTCAACTTTAAGAGAGCAAAGCGCCTGCACACATGAACAGGATGTTATAGAAAACCAAATTGTGCATTCACAAGCACAATGAACAGAAGATTCGATTTTTCCAGCATAACATTTATACAGCGAAGGATACCAATATGTTGCTAAAATGTACTCAACATGCCACAACTCTCTAACCAGCATGAATAAATTGGCATGTATAAGAGAGAACATAATGTCCAGAGAATACAGTAAAGGTTCCTCAGAAGCAAAAGAAATTCCTACAATATCCATAACCAGGCAATGAATCATTAAATCAGTTGAACCATAAATCTTGAGGGTTATACCGATTTGATTGCACAAAACAGCCGACGGCACATCCCCTGGCGCCTATAGATGTGACGGGTCCCAATAAATGGCATTTCTGCTAACTGAGTCCCGCGGATCCTTCACAGGCAAGAGAAAAAGTAGAAATATCAGGGTCGTGTCCAAGCGATTACAAACCTGGACACACATGCCATACAACAATGAACCATGGTAATAGAACTAGCTGAGCAAGAAATAAAATTCAGGAACTAGTTAGTTTGAACTAGAGATTCCTAGTCGATAACAAGTAAATGGAATTTCAGTAAAAAAATTTTAGGCATCAGGAAAGAATCTCATCAAAGGCTTAAAAATTAGAAATATTGCAGTTAATTAAATTTTAAGCCCACACAGACAGCAAACATCGATTGCCATTGCCACACTGTGCAGGTTGATTGACGGTACAAATACCAACTAGGCTCAACTGCATATCAGATGAGATTAAAAAGTCAGGTTTAAAGATGAAACAACTGACTAATGTAGTAACCTGACGGTATAGATTCAGAATGTCTTTTGATTCTCAACCCACTTTTCACTTAACCCAAAGTATATACATGTCGATATATTACAAAATGTACAGAATCTAAATGCAAAATCTCATTATCACAGTTAGAGAAGGGGAAGGAAGAGGGCTCCTAGGAGCTGTCATTTGACAAGTAAAGAGATACAGAAACAAAATAACCCTTTAAGCAACATCCAAATATTGCAGAACTATGCCAATTAACTCTGGATTTATCACTTTCTTCAAAATTTCATGCACCTTTAAAAATAAATAAAATAAAATTTACAATGGCGCAGCATCAACCTCTGACAAAGTAGTAAACTGAGCATACAACATTTTAAATTATTAACTCAAACCTGATAGATGCTGCGGAGATAATTTCATCACCCCTCTCCAATATAGCTGTGTAGAAGCCACTGAAGTTTAGCCGATTAAAGTTTGACCTGTTTCAGAGACAAGAAGGAAAGAAATAAGTTCAAGATGAGAAGAGGACTTTCTCAAGGGGCCAAATATTGGCATATGGCAACTTACTATCATCAACAAAATAATTGCATCCAGTCCAAAAGTTCAGGAGAACTAAAAAACCTGAGTAATAAACACTATGAAGCAAAAGATGTAGTGGGCCCCTATTACAGGTTCAGAACAGTTGCTAGATAGATGGTAATAATACTAAACATCCCATAAGCGACTGCTGCCAACTCCATATAAGCCGATATGAAAGTAGGCACCAGAACCAAACCCTCAAACATAGAATCTTGGATGTTAGAAAGCAAAAGTTCGCAGGAAGGGTGCCAAGGGTGTTTCCATCAAAGGGAATGTAGATTAATTAAGGATCAGATTATAAGTCAAAGGCCAAAACCCGAAACAACAGACTTAGATACTGAACACAAGGAAAACTCAGATAACGAAAGGAAAGCATGCATGGAACAGCATAGATCTCTGTCTGCAAAGCCTCTTAAGGTTTTCCATTAATTTAGGAAATGAGGAAAATGTTCCAACACACATTCGTACAAAAATATCAGGAATTCAGAAGGAAATCGAACATCATTTTGTGTTTATAAGAAAATGCAGTTCAGAATTAACTAATCCCTTGTGCAACAGCCACATCTATATTGTACAAAGAAGATAATTATTCAATACTTACCCACAATTGTAAAGCACGTTATGTATTAAGTTGATCCCGCTTCTCCTATCAACAATGGGTAGAAAACACTCATCCATGACACTTAGTGCAACAGCTAACTTTGAATTGCACTCCACCCTCAGGGGAAATCCTCGAAGAGATGCATCTGAATCCAAATCTGTGCGATGAATAAGAGACCATGAAAATCCAGCTTCCAACTCATGTTTGACCCCAAGAATCTTCTGCAAATGTTCATAGATCTGCATATGCAACAAGTTTTTAAAAGAATCATTTTGGTGCCATCATAGATGGAATGAATAAGTGGCATTTGAAGAATAAAAGCACACTCTTCCCGTCAACCACATGGTAATGAAAAGGTTCAAAACAAGTGAAAGAGAAGATAAACCCATTTCTTTCTGGGAGGAGCCTAGATGCAAAGGAGAGCTAATATGGGTAAAGCACTCCTATCCTTTTGCCTCCATACTGACCAACTAAAATAGGAAGGGAATCTAGAAATTTCTGGCCCTTACATATTTATTGAGAACTTTAAAAAGAACAGCGAGTATCTTAAAATGCCCAACAGCAGAGCCACCTTTTTCAATGAGGTTAGCTCAACTAGGGGTACAAAAAAGTGAAGCAACCAAGCTTAAGGTGTTTAAGCTCTCTATTGGAGCCCAGCCAAAAGCTCAAGTTCTGAGCTTTGAGTCATGTTGTCAAAGGCGTTAGGTGCTCTTGAAGAGCTAAGATTCCTAAATGCACAAGGCACTAGGTGCTAGGCACTAGGCAAGGTGCTAGGCCAAGTAAGGCACTAGTAACTAAAAGGAGTTATCTCAAAGATAATGATGTTTTTCAAAAACATAATTCTATACTATAATTCTATTGAAAAAGAAAAACACATAGATTAATGATATTGCCTAGAAACTCCTAATGTTGGTTGTTTTCCCATTTTAAAAGATACAAGTCACCACATTAGGTCCTCGGGATCCCTCAAATAATTATATTTCCAAATAGGTCCTCGGGCTCATTCTTGTTGATGTCTTTCTTTCTTCTTCTTTCTGTATGTGTCTCTACCTAAACTTGTCTCCCCCCCAATCTTCTTTCTTCTTCTTGCTCTTTCTTCATGGCAAATTTATTTTTGTCCTGCCTCTGAAAACTATCAATCATATATATCCAATTGTGTAATGGTGATAAAGGACCACAATACCCCTTTTCACAGCTAATAAACAGCATATTTGAAGAATTTTAGCAAGGTGCTCAACTGGGCACTCTTGCTTGGGCCAGGCGAGTACCTTAAAAACAAAAAATTGCAAGATATTTTGTTACATAAAAAGTACTGAACAACAACAACAACAACCTAGGCCTTCTATCCCAAAATTTAGGGAAAAAATATCCAAGGCTTCTTCTAGTGAAGGTTATGGGTTTGGAAACATTTCCTAATTTTAGAAAAAGAGACATAGCGAAACCAAAATGATAGGGGATTCATCCACATTCAACTCTACACAGTTTCTGCTACCTCTTCTCTTCCTAGCCAAAAAGCTTCTGCCTCTCTGACACTAACAAACTCCATACAATTCACCCCAGGTCTCCACTCGTTGATCTACATAAAGAAAGAAAGTTGACTTGTTTCATCTCTTGACCTTCTAAGAATTTCTTCGCAACAATTTTCAAAGCTACTAATGTAATTAGACCCCGCATGCATAATACCTGTGTGAAGGAAACCAGTGCTTCTGTCTCCTCCTGTGGGCCAAAGAAGCCCAAGTCTTTTGACATCACATAAGGACATCCAGAATAAATCAAAGATAGCTTCCTGTTTAACTACACCAAGCCCAAGTCTTTTGACATCACATAAGAATATTGATAATGTACAAAATGTTAAATCTATAGTTATTATTATGGGTTGATTTTGCACTGATTAATGTTCTAATAATTGATTTTTATTGATTTTTATTTTTAGGTAATTGGAATTGAAAGATTTGGACAAAATTGGCTTAAAAAGACAATTTGGAACTAAATGGAGCAAACATCTTATTGGGTCTATGAAAAAAAAGAAGAAACTTGATTTTTTTTATTTTAGCTAATTTTAGTAGGAATTTTACTTTAGGTAAAACTGTTTTAGGAGTTAATTTTTATTTTCCTTTTTGGAGAGTCCTTGTTTTATTAGTAGATTCCCTTTTGACCTAAGAAAAGAGGCAACAATTAAAAGGAAAAGGAAGGCTGCTCATGGGCGTCTCACATATAAATTCCAAAAGGGATCAGCACTATACACATTCTCGAGAAAAAGAAGGCCGCCGGCTGGGGCATTCACCTTCTCCTCTCCCAAAACATTTTTTTTTCTTTTTATTTATCTTTATTTCCTTCAGTTGATATTTTCCACGATGAGTAGCTAGTTCTTTTATTCTAATTCAAGTAGAATTTTCATTCAATTGTCTTCACTGTGAGGTTATGTTCTTAATTTAATTTCTTGTCCTTTTAATTCAAGTATTCGTTGGTTCTTGATTTTATTTACATGAAAAATTGGTATTGATTAATTTGATAATTTAATTCAATATTAATTTTTTCTATTGCTATCCAGAATTTCAGTGATCCGTAATTATCATGAATGAATAGTACAAGTAGCAACTAGGTTAATTTTATTTATGGGTCTTTTACCGGATTCATGTTTAACCTAGGGAATCGATGGAACAAAATTAAATAATTGCTGCTATCCCGATTATTTATATTTTGATTCAACTGTTTTCACAAATCTTAATTCTATCATTATATTGATATGGAACGCTATCGTGCCCAGTCGATTAATGATAAATTTTGATTGGATGCTGGGTTTGGTCAATTTATTTAGGAAAACACAAGATTTATTACGGCTATCCTAATAAATCTAAGGTTAAATGCTTGAATTGCAAGAAAAATACTTTTAACCAATGATCAGTGAAACAATTGAATATGGTGAACCTTTGAATCAGAGTTTTGATAGATTGATTTTCTTTTAATATTTATTATTTTCATTGTTAATTTGTTTCTTACTTTTTAATTGTTATTTTTAATTTAAGAATTTATTTTACAAAACCCATCATTTTTATTTTTAACACTTAACTAAGAAATTAAATCAATTTAATTCCCTTGGGATTCGACCTGGTACCACTATTGCTATAAATTTATTGTATCGGGGAATCAGTATTAATTTTGAAGGTTTCGACAACCCATCGGACATCCAGAATAAATCAAAGATAGCTTCCTGTTTAACAACACCCTCTTCTCTTTCTCCTCCACCATAAGCCCTCTGATCCTCTCCATCTCATCCAACCTAGTGTCGTCCAAAATAGTCTCCTCTTATGTCTTGATGAGACCAAAGTTTCCTTATCCATTTCCTCTCGTCTTTCTTTCAAAAAATTTTAAATTCGAAGAAACAATAAAACTAACATGACCAACCGTCCCAAAGCCATTTCATGGTCACTCCATCAGCTCTCTAAAACTTTCCTCATTCAGCCATGTATTGTCAGAGCCAAAAGGCAGTTGGACCACTTCGAACACTCATGGCCACTTGGTGTCTTAAGGAGGGTGATGACCATAACCCTTTCTAAAGCGAGATGCCACACATGCACAGTCAGAAGAAGGGATTCCAGCCAACAGAATAATAAACTGTTCTTGCATCCAGATGCATGATCTTTTTGAGAGGATGAAAAATCATAGATGAAGATACAGGGAGGTGACAGATGAGCCACAGGCCAAAATCTAAGCTTAAACCGAAAACAGACTCATACAGTAATTCAAAGGATTTCAAGGAAAATGCAAGACAGCACAGGGGCTTAAGGAACCTCTCCGGCCAATGCCACCACTATCCTCAGAGCCCTGCCTCCCAGGCAAATCTGAAGAAGCGATCGCATTTTATGGAGGCTTGAGCTTGAGCCAATTCACTACATGCAAGTAATATTGGCATCTATAATGTCATGCCACCAGAACAGGTAAACTGCCTGTTTTCCATTACCGTTGCAATTTGCAGTTCATCCAGCAGAAATGCTTTTCAGGCAAAAGAAAAGTACAGATTTACAAGCAATTCATCTATCCAACCCTTCCCCCTTCTCATCAAAGAATGAATAAATAAATAACAAACAAAAAAGGGGAAAAAAAGACAAAGCAAAACACAAGAATAACATTTAGTACCTCTTGACATGTCTGCCCACAAAAATAAGTGGCTGAACTACTGGAATCAGTAGCTGGAGCATCCATGCCGTTCATGCATGAGGGGTGAACTACAAAAAAGGACCGAAAAAAGGGTTAGACTTTAGCAGCTCCTCTCGTAGATCTAGTGACCAGCCATACGCACATGAAAGATGCAAAAAAGAGAGCATGTTATTACATTTTTTTTCACACTGATTGCATTGGAGCAGTGAAGAGACAGGATCATCATCATCCATGCTCTGGCCTGCTATCCCACAGTACTTGCAGGAACAGTTTGGACAGTGCCAATCACCAGGTGGAAGCATCTGAAGTGCACAGAGCAACTCAAATAGCGCAAACATACGAGGAAACCTCCAAGAGCTATAAACCAAGCTAGATAATAGAATGGTGAAAAGTAAACCAATAGTAGATTGTCAAAGACAATTCTGATTATCTCAACTAATCTACATTCTCATATACTCCTTAAGGCACTGGTGTCAACAATTCAATGGTCATACTTCAATGCTGACAATTCGAGGTACTTGGTCATATAAGAGGGGTGATATTTTTTCTTTTCTAACAACTATTAGAATATCCTGAAGGAGAAATAGTTATACATTACCCAAAAGAGGTTACCAGCTGCAGTATGTATTTCTGCACAGAGAAGTGAAAAGTGAAATCCCCCTTTAAGGAAAGAAATAATCCACTCATTCCCTTCTGAGGTCCTTTATCTCAATGGAAACAGTACAAAAGCTTTGAAGAGGAAAAGAGGTCCATCCCCTCATTGTTATTGTGTTTAGTTGACTTAGGACTGTCTTTAATACGACAGAAAATGAACTTTTGTAAACTCTTCTATTGTATTTATTTTAGCTATTGTTAAAGGATCATACACTTCATGACTTTAGAAGATACTTATTTACAAACATGGATAAATAAATAAATAAGAAGTGCAGTTTATGGAGTTGTACTCTTTGGGGGTTCAACAGGAGGCAAAACCCACTACAAGAATGGAATGTTGATGGAATCTTGATGGGATCAGTTCATACCTGTATCCCTAAGCAACTCTGGTGGAATGTTGATGGACAGCTATCGCAACAGATTAAATCCCCACCATCTCCACATATGCCGCATGTATCATCATTTGGATCATCACCATCAACATCTACATTGTAGAATCCACTGCGTTCAGACTCACTCTGTCTATTCCATGAATCTAATTGGCACTGCAGGAGGGAAACACCAGATTCCAAGAATATATTCTGGAATGGTTGACGTAATTTGCTCCCAGCATGAATCTCAAACTTCGAGACAGTGAGAATCTTACTACAGCAACCACAATGAATGCCATCCCTTGTTACCCAACCCTCCAGCATTGCCCGTGTGCGCTTACGATTCATATACTGGACTTTCTCACTTGATTGCACAGTTCTGGAATCAATAAGCCAGGAAAGCAGAGTTCGTTTCCCAGCATATGGAATGAAGTCATCAGTTTCTAATCCCAGCCCCTTTTTAGAACCTCGAACCAATAAAGTACATCTTCCAAGTTTTCTGCTATTCCTCCCATGCCACTTAGCCCCATCTGCATAATTTTCTCCATTAATGCCTCGAGTGAAGTTCTGGCTTTCATCGATGCCTGCTGTGGTCATGGCTGAACTATTTTCAGTCATTTTACTTTTCAGTGCCTTAGAACTCTGCCTTCTGATAGAACCTGACCCTTCATCCTCCCTGGTCATGCCCAGGCTCTCTATAGCAGACCTGCCATTCAAAGATTTTCTTGTAGCGGCTTCCCTTCCAACCTTATTCCCACCTTCAACTTTGTGCTTCTTGGACATTTCGTGTTCCATCTTTTTTCGAGTTTGCCTTGTTAATTTACTGAGAACATCATCTGATATCGGGGTAAAAGAACCATCCCCATTTGGCGCTATATCACCGCCCTCTTCTTCAAGTTGTTTTAGAAGTGCATCATAGGCCTTGATAATGGACCAATAAGCCGTTCCTGAAGGGTTGACATACACAGCATCTTGGTAGTCTCTGTTCCGCCTTGGTCTATAATCGATTGTCCATCCAGCGCTCACAAGCATTTTCCTAATCTGATCACGCAGTAATTGCTTTTCAGTGCCACTACCACGCCTTATTTTTCCTTCCTTGGATCTACTCATTGGGCTCTTTTCTGAGGTTGGTGTTTTCTCATCTTCACTTTTCACCTGTTTCATAGACTTGTGAGCACCCTCATTTTCATCCCCCATCTTCATTGACATATCACTCTCATCCGTTTCCCATTCTGGGACCTTACCGCTCTTTGTGGGCAATGATTTCCTCAACTTCATCTGATGTTTATCTTTCTTAACTAGAGTACCAGAAGACTCAGGAAGCTTTGTTTCTGAGCGAAAAGATGTATGAACCAACATATCTTTCTTGATTGAAGTACCAGGCCTAAAACCCTTTCTATTTTCATGAATATCTTGATGATTAAAAGCCTTCAAAGAGACACTATCTTTTTTCTTGTTTTTTACCATTACCTTCAGTACACCATTCTTCCCTTGAACCCTAATAGGTTTATCTGAAGAATCCTTATACCTTTCTTTCAACATTGAAACAGACAACCAAGATCCCTCCCCTTTCAACTCAAACCTATTCTTTTTCAAACGATCACTCCCCCTCTTTCCATCACCAAAGGTGCTACTTGCACCATCATAATAAGAATGCCTTCTCTTATCAATGCCTGCAAAATGCCTACTTGATCCAGCCACAAGTGGTTCTACTTGAGACTTGTTTCCTACATGAATCTTCGTGCCTAGTAGCCTTATTCCTCCAACCTTACTCCCATGTTCTTGCCGCATCATTTTCCCATCGATTGCATCATACTCATCGAATTCAAAAACATCTAATCTACTTCTCTTTCTCTCACCCTCTGCTTTCTCATCCCTCCCGAATTTAACACTATTAATCTGGTCTGACCTATCCTTCGTTCCACCAAAATTTTCATTCTTCCCTAAAGTAGTCTTCCTGTGAACACTTCCACCATTGTCAGTTCCAGGACCAACCCGCCTCCTATACGGCTCAAGCAACTCATCACTCGACCCAGAATCGCTCATAATTATCCGAGACCGCTTCTTCTCCTTTGACATGAAAGCATCCCTTGAACCACCTGAAGAACCAACACCAATCCCATCACTCTTCTTCCTCACAATTAAACACCCTGATGAGCTCCTTTTCTTCACCAAATTCCCACCCCCCACATCACTAGATCTCATACGCTTTTCCATATATACAGAAATCGAAACATGCAAACCCTAAAAACCCCCCAAAAACACCTTTCAATAATTTCAAATTACATTACAAACCCAACAAAAACAAAAAAAACCCATCAAGAGAACCTCACATTTCCCCACATCTCAAAACCCCAGATCAAAAAATTCATGATTTCATTCAAATTACATCAGATCTGTATCAGAAAATGAAAAGCCTAGAATCCTAATTTTTAAACAAAACCGAGAGCATAAAACAATTTAAAACCTTAAACAGGAGACGAGGATAGATTCTGGGATGAGTACCTCTCCGGCGATAAAGAATCTGACCAGAGCTGGAAGACAAAATTTAGGTTTCAGAGAGAGAAGGGGAGGGGGGGAGAGAGAGGGAGTTTGGTGGGTTTGGTCTGTCTCTGTGATTGTATTATTGCACAATAGGCTCTTTGGGTTTTATTGTTTCTGTTATATTTTTCCTTTCCTAATCTAATTGAGGGTAGTGCAGGGACGTTGTCTTTATAAAAGGACTGATACACTGTAATAATCTTACCTTAATCTATCAACATATAGCAAAAAGATATACCCACCAAACGAAACTACTGTCATAAGATCTTTTCTTTTTTCAATCTTCATTTTACAAATGTCCCTCAGAATTTTTTTTTTTTTTTTCCTGGGCTCACTTTTTTTTCATTGTCCAGTTTTTTCGCCCTTTTTAATGTTGTCCTCTCCTGTATTTGTACGCGCAGAAAAGAGAAAAAGGTCGGGTGTGGGGTCAGCATATGAAATCTGGGTTGGATTTGCGACTGTTTTGCAGCGAAGCGCCGGAATCATTTTACATCTGGTATTCTACGGACGAGATTATTTTGTCACATTTTACCGGGTTTTGTCTTTTTTCCTATGCAAAACATTTTACTAGATTTTTTATTCTTTTTAAAAACAATATAATTAAATAAAATAAAATTAAAAAACAAAAATAAAAATAAAAAGAGTTTACAACTTAAACTATCTCTGAAAAACTTTACAAGATTCTTACTTATAAAAAGAGAGCTACATTTTTAAATCCCAATTTGGAGGGTTTAAATGAGAAACAATTTTGTTTCATAATTCATAATTATTTAACATTTGTCAAGGTGGAAGGGGAAAAAAGGGCAATTACCCCAGGGTGTTATTATTGGTGGCTATATTTGTATTAAAATTTAAAATCATAATTATTATATTTTGTATAATTTATTATTGCCTGATTTTATTCTGATATATGGAATTAGAAATATTTTTCAAATTAATTATGTACAAAAACTATTTTATAAATTGAATCTCTTTGTATTTAATTATTTTGAATATGTGATCAAAATTATCACAAAATTTGGACAAGATCTATGATGTATGACACTGAATTAAATTCTTTTATGTGATTTTCATTAATTTAATTATTTTTCTATAGAAATACATTTCTAATTTTGTTTTAGGTGAAATTTTTGGGGTTTATGAGTAAGAAAAAGATGGATTCGATTGTGGGGATCAAATACATTTGATCAAAAAATCAATATATTTTTTTTTTTGTGATGATTTGCTTACATACAAAGAAATTTAAAGAATCTCATATTAAGAACAAGTTATAGAAAGTTATCTTTAAAAAAAAAAATAGAAAATGGAAAAACAAAAGCGAACAAATAAAAGAAATATGGTGTTACTGATGAATGGAATCTTTTTCTTGGTTTGCTTGTGTTTTTTTTTTTTTTTTTTCCTCTTTTCTTTATTCAAGTAAATTTTCCAATATAAAAAATATATTCTAAAAAAAAATTCTTAAAAAATATATTTTTCATGGGTTTGAAAGTATTTAAAATTCCTCTATCGTATGGAAATATATGATATTTTCTCAGAAAACACTTTCAATACTTGGAAAGTTTTTCGATTTTGTGTCAAAGGAGAAATACTTGGCAAATAGCATAAACAAAATTATTAAAAAAAAATTGTGAATAATCCATGAGAAGTATGTCATTAAAGTAAATCCAAACGCATCAAAACCATCTCTAATTTTTTTATCAAATAGAATAGTTACTCTTTTCATTTGGGATAAACTATAATAAATAGTTAATATTTTTTTATATATAAGAGAGATTCGAATTCGAATCGCCTAAGAGGAAATTAGATAGTATAAGTTGATTTATACTTCATTTTTTTTGTTATACTAAGGTTTGAATTCGAGATTAATCAAATTGGGAAATGAATTGTGATCACTAGATTGTCTATTTGGAGACATATTTCATTATCACTAAAACTAGTTCCATTAAGTTTATCAAAGAATTTTTTTTTTTCCTTTTGTGATATAATTATTTTATATAAAAAAGATGAGAACGGGAAATAATATTAAACTTCTTTTATTCTAAATTTGGCTTCTAGATTATTTTCTTATTCCCTCCTCTATTTTCTACTCAGAAAAATAATAATAGGAACCAAAATTTTCTACTATTATAAAAAAAATTGTAATAATAGATGTTGAGAGATTATTCTAAGAAACAAGCTTAAAAATCTCATTTTCTCGATTTTTTTTTTCTGAAAATACTTCGGGAAAGAAGCAAAAAGATTATTGTTTTTCCTGGAAAACAAAATTTAAAAGGAAAATACTTTTTTGAATACATGTTCATAAAAAATTTATTTTCCTTGTAATTGGAAATATCTAAAATCTTTTTCTAGGAAATTTCAATAAAATCATTATTTTTGTAGTAATAAAATCTCTAATTTGTATGGCTTAATTATTGTTTTTAAATCAAATTAACCTTAGATGAATCATAATAAATAGCTGACAGAACATGTCACTAAATTAGTTTCATTAAATCCTCTGGGGAAGAATTTTATCTTGTATCTTGGAAATATTTATAGCAGAGCAGCAACAATAATAGCCAACATTTTATTGCACTGATGAGATAGACTAAATGAAACATTTTATATTATTGTATTTTATTTCATAACATATATTTAGTTATATTTTTTTTTATACAAATGATAACAATAATCATTTTTTTTTCATTAAGTGGGATCGATAATATGGACATTTTTATATTATGGTATTATATCTTATATCATATCTTTATTTATATTTAAATAATTTATATCCTATTTTATTATCGTTATCTAAGTGGTAGTTTGGTTGGGTTGAAAGGTAAAAGGAAAATGGGAGAAAAAGTAAAAACAGAAAGAAATATGAGATTTTACTTGTTTTGTAAGGAGGTAAAAATAGAGGGAAAGTAAAAGTGGGGTGTAATCATTTTTCTTTCCTTTTAAAAAATTATTTCCATCCTAAAATAGATAAAAATGGAAGGAAATGAAAATTTTAAACAATTTTGTCCTCATTACTTTTTAATATTTATGAAATTGTCTTAATATTTATGAAATTGTTTATTATTTTTTATTGTTACAATTTTATTTAATATAAAACAATAAAATTTAATTTCTTTTTTCAATTTTATTAGACAAATTATTTTTTCTAAATTTAATTTTTTTACTCTTTTTATTTTTTTACATTAATATTCTAATTTTATTTAATATAAAATAACAATAAAAATAATTTATAAAAAAATAATAAAAATATATTAAATAATTATTTTTTAGAAAAATATTTTAAATTAAAAAATAAAAAAATCATATAGTAATAAATATTAAAAATATGATTTTATAATGGTAGAATAGTAAATTATGTATTATTTCATTTCACTTTTCACTCTAAACAAATACAAAAAAGTACTAGTCATTTACTTCCATTTTATTCCTACCAAACAAAAAAGAAATAAATACATTTATTTCTATCAGGTAAAGTAAATCTCCTCCTTGCCCTTCCCCTTCCCCTCTTCCTCCCATTCCACGAATTAAACTTATCCTAAATGTTTTTAAAATTTCATTTCTTTTGGTGAATATGAATATTACTCTACTCTTTTAATTAGAGATTTTGAATTTAAATTTTGAGATTGAAAAAAAATGATTTGAGAGAGTTAAACCTTTAATAGAGTCTATAATACTTAAACCGGATTAATTAGATAAAAATCGGATATTGATAGGTGAAAAAAAAAATTCATAGTCTGACACCGGAGTCTTTGAGAGAGAGAGAGAGATGGGCACAAAGAGCATTAGTTGGTAGCTTCCGTGAGTAAAACAAGTATCTAGCCTGATGTTACTTCAATTTATTTAGTGATTATATCAAACAAGTTACCCTTGATTTTGGGGTTACCTTATAATGAAAGAGAGAGAGAGAGAGAGAGAGAGTTCAGGCACAAAGGGATACTGGTCATTCGATACCGAAGTAAAAGTTAATGCTAAATGTAGCTAACAATTCAAATTGTACGAGGTTTTTTATTTTATTTTATTTTTTTGCATGTATATCTGGGAATTTGGCAACAGTACCAAAAATAAATAAGTAAAAGAGTACCTCGAAAGACAGAATCAATGGAAAACCCTTATAATGTGTGTGAAAACTTGACAATATATGCAAGCAAATTTTGAACATCGTGAATGTTAACAGCTCATGAAAACGAAATGACGACAAAAACCATTTCTTTTGTCAAAAACTAAAAATCCAAATTATTCCAAAATGAGAATTCTAGGTCTAGGGAAACAAGTAAATGGGACATCAAAGATTTCAAATGAAGAACCATTGGATATGTATTAAAAAAAATGATC
This sequence comes from Dillenia turbinata, assembly GCA_037126225.1. Taxonomy (NCBI): domain Eukaryota; kingdom Viridiplantae; phylum Streptophyta; class Magnoliopsida; order Dilleniales; family Dilleniaceae; genus Dillenia; species Dillenia turbinata. The sequence goes on from JBAMMX010000012.1 coordinate 8,274,712, forward strand.
AAATTTCATTTCGAGATATGTTGAAACTTTCCGGTCAGCTGAAGAGTTAATTGGAACCATAAGACGAACGGCATGCTCTTTTTCTTCCTTCCAATACATAGATCAGCTTAAGGTCAACCATGTGGGCATTAAACTCACTTCAAGCTTCATAGCCAGTTCCATCTATGAAACATTGGATTCTGTATGCTGAAACAGATGCAATTGAAATGCTTGACAAACAATGCAACTCAAGAGCGGACAATAAAAGCCTGAAACTTCCTTTAAGCACCATTCAAATAACAAAATTCTCAGACAACCTTAAATTATATCATAGCTTCCTAACGAAAATATTACTCTGACGGTAAACTTAACATTGATAACAAAAATCCCTAACAAAATAAGGGTGAGAGAGTTTGGGTGTCTGAGACGGGTATAAATGCAAAGGGGAGGTAATAGCCTCAGGGCGGACCACCAAGTTTGGACAAAAACTGTGTTTCCTTAAAGTCCCCTCATTTCTTCTTTCCAGCCTTGGCAGCATCACCAGCCTTGGTCTGCACAATTTTTGAAAGATGAGATAAACCGCAAAGTGAATGACCCAATAATGTAAACGAGGAAAATTTCAAAGGGAGGGGGTATGCTCCTTACCTTCTTTACACCACGGATTTTCTTGGCCCTGTTCTTCCTTTCCTTCAGTTGCTTCCTTGATTTCTCCACCTTGGTGGCTAGCCCATTCTGTCATTATATGTTACAACTCAATAAATATGAACATAAAATAGAAACACTAGAAAGGAGAAAAACCGAATCATCCAACATGCAAGAGAGAATCATCCTATTTCATGATTCCTAGTAATTGTTATTAGGTTCAATCCTGGGTTTAGATTCAACATGAAGAATGCCATATTCCCAATGACAAGCCACACGATAAATTGAGCCTGTTATTTTTTTATTATAAGGAGGCTGAACGACACTTGAATTTAAGAGGAATATGTCCTATCAACATGCACATGTGATAGAAGAAACAATTGAATACCACACAACAAGGTCAAATAACTAAAGAGTATAAATTAAATTTTTTGGATTTTTTTTTTTTTTAATATTGTGATTCCCATGGCCAGTCCCAAAAGGTGATAGCAACAAAACTGCACTCCTCAAGGCGATAGGATATGAGAGTGCTCCACCATTCACCAACGCAGGAGTCTCCATAATCCAAAGATTCAAAGTCTCAACTGCATCAAAATGAATGAGGGCTTTGCTTTTGCGACAATTCATCTATGGAATTTATGAACACTGATTCTGTTCCCTCCACTTCACAATAAATTGTCGCATAAAAGAGAAAAAAAAAAAATCATGATAGAGTAAAAATCAGTGAAAAAGGCAAGCCCCTTCATAGCATAGTACAATCCTAGATTTGAACAGCTTCAAGAAAGCCCTAGACAACAGTGTGAATATAAGAACATTTTATCAACTAAAAGAACATAAGAACTTAGGATAATAACATAGTAACTAGCGTAGATCAATCATCATCATAAACTGTAATTATGTTAGCAATTTATATGCTTACAACAGAGACTGAATTAATTTCTGGTTCTAAAATTATGATCATTTTATCAAATAACCCAAAATTATGATCAACCATGGCAATGGTGAGTCTATCTTGTGACAATGTGTGTCAACACCTTGATATAATAAAAGTATGTCATAGCTAATTTTGCTACATGCAACACTTATTTGGGCATGTCACAAACATATTCATGTCAAACATCGTGAAGACAAGTCAAAGCAATTGGAACAACATTCCATGAAGCACCGATATACCACTTAGCAAAAGCATCAATCTACCCAAAATGGAGGTGCCACAACCAGCATACAACCACACATTGAAAGAACTGGTTAATTACTATATTGAACATGGCACTGACAAAACACAAGCAAGCTGTAACCAATGATTGGCAGAAGCAAATCCAACTTTTAGGTAATTGATTATAATTTAAGGTGGTACTACACTTCATTTTGTTGATAAGACTTTGATTATTGATGGTTGATTTAATGCCGAATACTATTAATTCAGTTCTTTCCAATACAAATTCACATTTATAGTCATCACAGTTATTCCTAATATCCATGCCAGGCAAAACAAACTGACCACTTTTACTACCAAGGCTTATAAACCAGCGTTTTAAAAGGTGCAAGGAGCTCTAAAGGCCATAGAGGCCACCATCACCCAAGACGCTAGACACCACGAAAGGCACTCCCCCTAGCAAAGTAAGGCTCTCTTAAAAATTATAATTTCTAAATTCAAAATAAAGTCAAACAATTGTCAAAAAATCATAACTAGGCTCTCTTTATAATAAAACTTCGATATAAATCCTTAAACATTCCTAGACTTGTGGTGTGAAGCTTTTCCGAGGAGGTGGCAGCTTGCTGGGGCACTAGGGATTTTATAGAGGAGGGTGGCTGACAGGGTTTGATATTCTAACTATTTTATTTTTACTTTTTAATGGGTTATTTAATGGAATTGGCTGTTTCATAAACAGCCTGTTTATTTATTAAAAAAAAAAAGGATAAATAAGACCGAGTAAGAAATGGTGCTTCCATTAGCGCCTCTAGTGCTTCAGCAAAGAAGCAAGCACCTCCTTTAAGGTGTCTTGCCTGCCTGGAGGCGAGCACACACGGGCACCTTCTTAAAAAAACTGTAAAAGCTAAGATCAATGCCATTTGATGTACAAATTATGCAATGGGACAGCCTCTCAAAAGAAACATGACCAAGAACCTCACAGCAACAGGACAATGTTCAATTTCTGAACAAGGCTTCAGCATTTATCTAGGTACTTTTAAATAAATATATATACACAGAAACAAACGCATAAGATTATAATCCAGCAGAACACCAAGGCATATCATGATCTACTCTAAAACGAAACGTCATGAGATCAATAAACATGGGAAAATTGAGCTTACCCTAATGAGCCTATACTTAGGCTCATACTTCTTAGCACTCTCAACCGAATCATAAATCAGACCAAATCCAGTTGATTTCCCACCACCAAAATGTGTCCTAAACTTGAACACGAATATAGCATTTGAGTCTTTCACGTCATACATCCTAGCCAGTTTCTCCTTCAATTCAGCCTTCAGACAGAAATCACACCAAACCACGTATCCAACAAAAAACAAGGATTAAAGAGCTATTTGGACCCCAAAAAAAAAAAATCAATGAACCAAATGACAAAACCCAAAGGATTGCATTCTTATCGTCATAGGCTAGGCTTTTGGCAGATCAGATTTCATGAAATCAATAAGTGAGACATTAGAAAAAGAAGTACCTTGGAAACATTAGCTCTTCCTGGGTGCAAGACATCGATGATCTACAACACACCCAGATGGAAGGATTAGGGTTCTTCTAATCAAATAACACATTTAAATCACAAAGACTAAAGATTAAAACTCACGAACTGCTTGCGAGAGAGGAGTCTGTTGGTCATGAACTTCCTCGTACGGATCGTCACTGCTTTGTCGGCCATTGTTCTTCTAATGAATGGTAAATATCTGAGTACAGAAATGGATTGAGAGAATAATCGAAATGAACAAAGAGAAAGCCTAGTTATGAAACTTACTTGGATTTGCCTTACGGCTGCGTTTTTCGCCTTCAAGGAGGGTTTTTTGTGCGGAGTTGCGACTTCTAGGGTTAGGGTTTCTTTGTCAACTCGAGCGAAATCCGTGTACGGTTTGTCTTAAATAGTCCTAGATTCTGGCCTAGAGGTTGGTATGTTCTACATAGATCATGAAGTGCGCCAAGGCCCAATTTGGGCCCTTAAAAAAAATAAAAAGAAACTAATGGATAATCGATCGATTGAATAAGAATAAAAATGGAAGATTTTTAATTAAATTTAAAATTTAAAATTTAAAAATAAAAAATTTATATTAAAAATTTATCTCTTAAAATGGGTTAAATAATATTTAAATTAAATTAATCTATGACTCAAAATATTACTCAAAATATTGATCAATAATCTATGAAAGATAAAAAGAAAGAGAATACACTAAATTATAAGAAATAGGCTTATATGCCATGTATAAATGTAAAAAAGAAAATTAAATTGTTATTCTTTCATAAAGTTTAAATATTTTATAAAATATTCAATTTGAATTATAAGTAATTTTATAATAAATTTATGATCGCAATTTGAGCTGGTATAGTTTATTTTTTTTTATTATTAAAGTATTATAATTTTAATTAATTAAATTCAGATTTGAAAATTGTATAAAATGTATCTGTTTATTTAAACAACCATCATAGTGGTGTGATAGATTATATTTTGCATTTTTCCAAAATCTTAGCTACGAAAAGAATACGGTCTTTCCTCTTAATTTACCTTAATTTTTGGTATGTATGATAACCTTGTTTTAATTCTATGATTCAGAAAGTTCAATTGCATAGAATGCCAAGAGATGAATGATCCTATTACTTTTTTTTTATATATAGAAACTTAAATCCGAGTCTATTATAAGGAGGAGGGGAAGTGATGTCACTTAAACTAAAACTAATCGACGATCCTATTGTTATGACCGAGAGCACATTAGAAAAATTCTTAAGGAGGTTTTGACTAACAATTTAGAATTTTTTTTTTTCTCTTTTTTCTATGCTATATCACCACAGCTCTTCCCACAAACAACGTAATCGACCTAGGGGGAAACGAGTGTAGCTCCGGATACGAACATTGGGCACGTCAAATTTTTCTAGGGATAGGGCATGGACAGGATGCTTAGGTATTTTATGTGTATACATGTGTGTGTGTGTGTGTAAATGAAATAGTATTTATTGAATTTTGCTACAAAAATTCTGGTCTGGAGGGAAAATGAACCTCTGATTGTTCTCCGCTTGGTTAAGAATTTTGTCACTTCCTTTCAGTGTTGTTACTTCTCTCTCTCTCTCTCTGTGAATGATTTTAACATATGAGCGTCCTGATTTGTTCCAAGTGTGTTCATGAATCGTGAGGTGGGTCAATTTGTGAGGTGCTGTTTTGCTATTGGCCAGGGGTCAGCGAGGTGGTCTGAGGCATTTTAGGCCCATTTACCGGCTGTTGCTAGGCCTAGCAGGGGTTTCAACCTCGGCTAGTGTCAGGTTTCTGTTTTTTCTTTGTTCTCCTTGCTCATGGGCTTTGCCTCCCTCAGATCAAAAGGAACAAAATGGTGGCCGAATGGGACAATCTGACTTCAGGCAGTTCTACAGAGCAGAATCAAGGCTAAGATGTCCTTCGTGCATGGTGTAAATGTTGTGGTTTAATATAGAAATATAGCAGCTGGATATGTAATTGGCACTTATAACATTGGAATCTTTTGCAGGTGCAGTACCATTGAATTATGCCTTGTAAAACCTTGAGCAGTTGCTACATCTGCTCCACAGTCACAGGTTCATAGGACCACTTCTTTGATTGTTTGCTACTTGATTTTAGAATCAGATACATTGACTATACATTGCAAGGTTTTGTTACACGGTAAGATCTCCTGTGGGCGTTGGACATCACTTTTATTTTCTCAGTTTCACTAATGGCATGGCAGAGCCTTTCTGTATTTTTCTGGGGCATGTGTTATGTTTGAAAAATAAAAGGTGGGTTCATACTAGTATATATATGGAGAGCTAGAATGCACAACACGATCTTTTCTTTCTTTCTGGGGCTCTGTTGGGTCCAAATATGAAGGGAGATTCCTGGTGGTAAACTTTGTAGATTACGAAGGTTTGCATATGCAAGAACAGGTTAATCACAACATGGGCTCCTTTGAGCCATCCGCAGATAATCAATACTCTTTGTCTACTGTTCAATGCTTTTCATGTTGTGCCTACTAGAAGATTCACTCTTGCAGGGTCGGTTGTCCTAGTGGAAATGGAGGACCACGCTTCACCCTCCCGTATCCCTATAGAAGGCAGCTGACTACGGGACCTTGACTAAGGACACCAGCATGGTGAATCTAAGTGGAAATGGAGGACCACCCTTCACCCTTCTATATCATTATAGAAGGGCATTGACTTTGGACCTTGACGTTTCTGTTCAGTTCCAGAGGGATGCTTGTCATTGCTTTCTTCACTTTTCTTGATTCGTCGTCATAGCCAATAAATGAGATTCATTTAACCTACCTATAATCCATGATGTATATACATTTTATGAAGTTGACTTATGGCATCTATAATTGCAACATGAGTGGGTTGACATTATTTTCTGGATGGTGCAGAGGTCTTTGAGAGTGATTTGGAGAGTAGATAGTTGGCACACGCAAGGCACCATCTTTCATACTGTCAAATTTCTGGGCATCTGAAGTTTTGAAGTTTTGGTGCTGCTTCTACTACTGATGCAACTGTACCCGGAATACTAATATTATGACTTAAGAAAATAGAGTAAGAAATGATTTGTATTATTCAGGATATTAACAACTTTGATATATTATTATTATTATTATTATTATTATTATTATTAACATGCACACGAAGGTTTTTATTGCTTTTTGTACGGGTCTCATTTAAAAACTTCTACGTTCTTGATAATCTAAACTTTTAGAGAGAGGTAAAGTAAGAAATTTGTATAAAAAAATAATATGAAGAGGACAACAGGCCACAATTTTAGGGGATTGACAATACTTGAGGTTATTATTTTTGAAAAATCTTTTTCTTCCCCTCCCTTTGGCTTACTTTTAGAAATATTCTAGACTTCAAAAGAAAAAAAAAAAAAAGAAAGAGGGAATTGATAAATTTATGTAACTAATCTCTATATGTACTAAAAACTATGAAAATTTTTAGTTTAACATTTTCTATTTGATTTCCTCAAGTTTGTGCTTGGCCTAGTTGAATTCTTAGCCGTCTGGATAATTTCTCAAAAAACATGGTTAGATGTGAGACTTTGCATTTGTTACTTTACCATTCATGCAAAGAATTTGCTTGGCGTGACCCACCAAGCTTAAAAATCTGAATTTATTTCGTGCCCGCGTCATTTAACTCCTTTTTATTATTTTTTTGTGTAAGTGGATATTTATCACCAACCAATATTCAAATTTAACTTGACTAATCTAATTAAAACCTTTGAAATCTATTAAGAGATCGACTCTCCTAATACTAATCTTTCCATTCCCAAGGTTGGAACAATTGTGGAGGGACGTGAGAATCAATTACTATCGAAAATAAAAAGCTAAAGACGTGTCGTATCTAAGCAACTCATCCGATCCCCCTAAAAGAAATATAAATTAGCATACTTTAATTTTGGTTGGGAAGTAGAGATGAAAGTGTTGGTAAGTTGAACTCCTGTTCAGAGATTCTGGGCATGAAATTCTCTGCGCTTTAGAATGATTTATGAACATGGGGAGTGCTATACTCTCTTCCCTGTCCCCTGATTTGTGGGGTTCAATCCCTCATTGATTAACAAAGAAAAAGGGTATATAGGTGTTTGATGAAAGTTCTTAGTGATCATGCACTTGTGTGTACGGTGGCTTTACTTTTTTTCTTTCTTTTCCCTTCTCTTCTAGTGTTGAGTTCAACATGGGAAGGTTGGCATGAAAAAGACACTTTATAGAGGAGGTAATATAGAAATTGAAAACCTCTGCATCCGTGTGATGTATAAAAATCACCTTTTTGTGACCCAAAGGTTCCATGTCTCTCACGCAGCCAATGTGGCAAACATGAAGAGATTGAAGAAAAAGTTGCACTCAATGAGCATCACATTAATTATGTGCCAGTGAAAGATGCCAAAGCTCCCGCATCCCGCAATATTAAACCCTAACTTTCACCGATAACAATCGAATAGATAATAATGCTAATCGTTCCCCTTTTGTTTGGACAAAAAAGAAGAAAGCCCCCCTCCCTCTCTCATTTCAGGATCATCATGCCCTAATTGATTTTTCTTAATTTTTAGAATTACCCTAATTAAAGTTCTTTAAATGTGAAAAATCTCTCAATTTTGGATGTGATTGGTGGATTAAATGCACAAAAAATTTGAGGGTTTATATGTTTTGCCATTTAATCTAGTGTTAAAGATCCTATACTAACTAAAGAGAGAAAGAGTCACTTTGGTTACTTTATCTCTTTGGTAGGCACTTTGCCAAAACGATTAATTGCTTTAACTGTTAATGACATTACAAGGGGGATGACAATTAACCAACATGTTGACCTGTGCTTCTATGGCTAAATACCCAAATTCTGTAACTCTGAAAATCCCTGTGATGTCAGTTAAACCACTAGGCCGGTCCACCATGTGAACCGTTATGAGCACCCAATAGTTTGGACCAACCAACACCCACTGCTTGTGCTGAAATTGAAACTTCAAATTTCAGCCCTTTTAAAAGAAGGAAAAAAAAAAAAAAAAAATGGGACCATAACCTAACCTATGAACAAAGAAATGTAGCTAAGATGGATTTAATGAAGATGTGACACGTCAGCCCATAGTATGTCTTCTCTTAGAGCAAGGTCTGGCATATCGGCCGATCCACTGCTCATTGACTGGCAAGACTTTACGGTATGGACTTGGCCCAGTGCTGATTTTCTTGGCATGGTGGTAGTTAGTATATTATCCCATCAACATGGGCAAATATTACATAGATTTTTATATGATCAGCTGTATCAAAATCTTGTATCATTTCGTTTTTAAACTTTGGTAAGCCTTACAGTTGAACATCATCACTAGCAGTTAAAAATTGGAAAATGTTTTACTCTAATCTGCTCCATGACCAAAGGGTCAGACAAGGATACGATTAAGTTCTATGTAAAAACTTTATCAGATTTGTGCGCCACATGATGTGAATGCTCAATTTCTGATGTCATTCGTAGTGAATAGCACAGCCGCCAAAATTTATAACAAGTAAAAATGGATGGACTTTCAAATAGGAAATTGAAGATAGAGAAATTTGATGATGCCTTTGTATATGCTTTTATGAGATAAATGGAATGTACATTCACTCTTGGAGACCCCACAAGCCGCCGTATGACAAGGATGCTCATCACAAGTTGAAAATTAGCATGACAGAGAAATCTTCAAAATTCTACAGCATCCACAGGAAGTGAAGCTGCCCTGTGAGGTGAGTGTGGAAGTAAATCCCCAGAATAGAAACTCTTCGCTGTGTCCATTTGCTCAGGACTACATGACTTTCTGATCATATCGCTGTACGTTCCTTTTTGGATCTCCACATTTGCGCATCTTTTCTCAGCACCAGCAGGAGAACATGGTGGAAAATGCTTTCCAGAGGCAAAAGTTTTCAGAAGTTCATCTTTATCAACCATTGGAGGTTTCAAAACTGAAGACGATGTAACTGCATCTTGTTTCCTATCCTTTATGTCATCCGAATTGGCTTTGAGTTTTTGGTCTCTAAGCTCTATTAGTTGGATTTGGTACTTGGCTTTAAGCCATCTCAGTTCCTGCCTAATCTCATTCTCACAATCATCTGACAATGCAGAAGAACCTAAATGAGTACTGGAGGAGACAGAATCCCTGGCAATGTGGTTCTGCTGATTATCCTCATTTGTAGCTCCCTCAACCTTCGCAGATGTTGATTGTGCCAAGTCTTCATGTTCATCATTCCAGAGGTGGCTGCCTCTGGATTCATGTGAACTTGATTCTGGTGCATCGTGCTGAGCCCAAATATCAGTACAATGTAAGCCTTCAGACTGACTTGAAGCTAGTGGGGCACCTTCTGTAACACATTGCTCGGACCCTTCTAATCGATATGTGATCTCTTCAAAACGGCCGTGCACAGCTGCACAACCATGGTCAGAACATGATTGAAGAACTTGAAGGTTCTCTGCTCCAGTGCTACTCGAAGACATGTAGTGTACAGCTAGATCATTAGAAGTACAATGATGGCACAAGCTTGTGGACGTGTGCAGGGAACTTTCCTCAATTCCATGCCCTCTTTTCCATTCTGGGACTAAAGAAGCAATCTCTCCATCAATCATATCTGCTATTTTAGTAACATCTTGATCACTGATATCTAGCTCAGCAACCATTTCAGTAGCAACACTCAGCGCCGTGTCCGTCTCTATGTCAAAAGGGAAATAGATATTTCGTACTTGTCCTACAGGGAAGAAAAGAAAAGCAATATCGAGATCAGTTTAACTTTCAATGTGTGTCAAAGACAAGTTTCTTTAATGAAACAGAAAGCAAACCTTCTTTGTCAGCAATTCTGAGTCTTAAAAAGATGCCATCATCTCCTCTTCTCTTTCCCTTGATCGATATGTCAACATTAGATAAATGCTCATCCTCTTGAGAATTGAAAAGATCAATGTCTCCTGATTCAAACTCAAGCGACTGATACTCAAATTCATGCTCCTGTTCATAACCTAGATAATTTGCATAGCCGTTCATTAAAGACCCGTTGCAATACCACATACTGTACAAAGGTCGTCTCAGCAGAGGACCCATTTCATCAAAATCCTCCAATGGCCTTAAATCATAATTGTAATCATCATCCCAAAGAAAAGGGTCTTTCAGCAGCTCCTTCGCAGAGAGCCTAAGAGACACTGTTGCTAAGCACTTCTCAATAAATTGTCTAACCTCAAGATCATTTACCTTGTATAGAGAATCCGGTTTTTTCCCCTATATGAAGAACAAGTGTGTAATCATACAAAGTATATTTTCAAATTGAGAACTGATTGAAGAAAGAATATTAGTGCTTACAGATGTAACTTTCTTATATATTTGAGCAGGGTGAGTGCATTCACTATATGGGTACTCAAAAGTGACCATTTCTAAGAGGCACATCCCAAATGAGTATATGTCGACTAATTCATTATATTCTTCTGCATAAACCTCTGGAGCCATGAACTCTGGTGTTCCTGCAATAAAAAATAAATAAAAAAAAAAACCCAAAAATCACATGTAACCATTTCCTTCTTTGCGAAATCTGAGAGACTACCCTTGAGGCACACTGGATAAACGTACCATGCACCAAATACACAGTAAGTCACAAACTACACGCACACAGAGCTAAGGCGATACTTCAGAAGAGTAATATCATAAAATGATTACTTAGATGAAACCCAATACTCTTGTAGTTTAATCTCTAGATTGAAAGTATAAAAATGAATAGGTAAAATTACCAACGCAATGAGCAGCATGGGATTTTCGTAGGATAGCCGCAAGGCCGAGATCACCGATCTTAACCTCCCCTTGATTGCCATTGATAAAGATGTTATCACACTTGAGATCTCTATGAATCACAGGAGGGTCATGGCTGTGAAGATAAAGAAGCCCACACAAAATTTGTCTGCACCAATGCTTCACAGCTCTAATGTTAACTCTCCTATGTTTTAGCCTATACCTACGATCCAAGCATCAAAGGAAAACCAAAAAGAAAAATGGGAAATTAAATCACAACCACGAAAGAACATTGAAGATTATAACATTCAAATCAACAAGAAGGATCAGAAATTTACTGTCTGAGAGTGCCAGAAGTAAACATTTCGGTGACAAAATTGATGTTCCTGTTGGCAGTATCGACCCAGGAAGTGTAAAACTTCATGATGTTTCTGTGTTTTAACGTCTTGAGGAGATGAATTTCACAGTATAGCCTCTCAAGATCCTCAGGACTTTGCAAGAAATCATGGAGTTTCACCTGATTCCAAGCTACTTCAATTCCTTCATATTCATCAAACGCTCTGTACCTGCAACAACCAACACCCAACCAACCAAAAAAATATATATATATATCAAACAGGGAAAAAAAAAAGAGGGGAAAAGTTCAATTTCTATTTATTTATTTATTTATTTAGAAATTTGAAATTGGTAATGCCTAGAAGTGTGAAAAAGAGGAACATACACCGTCTTTGAAGCACCTTTACCAAGAATTTCGTTGAACTGCAAGCATTAAAAAAAAATCAGAATTAGTTCCAAGCCCACTAAGAAAATCATTGAAATGTGAGGAAAAAACACAAATTTGAATAGAAGAGGAGAATCACCCTTCCATATCTTCCAGTAGGATCAACCTCCGCATATTCAGAGAAATCTGGTTCAATTTCTATGTTCTGAAAATTCATTCCTATGTTTTTTCCAAAGTATTAGCAACCATACGCTTCGTTTACACTTTTCTCACACCAGAGGGAGGGAGAGAGAGAGAGAGGCTTTTCCCTCGGTGAGTCCATCAAAATGCAACCACTGATTAACAAAGAAGCCAACGATTTCTCAAAGAGATGCAGAAAAAAAATTGGATGTGCCCCTATATAGACATTACCCGACAAAACTCTCTCTCTCTCTCCCTCTCTCTCTCTCATCACGAGCTGTGCAACTACAACTACAAACCGACCCCTCTCTCTCTATCATTCTATCTGTTTCGGCCTGCAGCAACCAGCCAGACAGACCAACCAAGTGTCTTGCGGGTATTTGAGATTTTCCTCTTTGTGCAAGTGGAAACCAATTAGCTGTTTGGAAATGAAATTGGATTATTTATTTATTAATTATTTTTAACAAAGTATTATACACATAATATACATATGTATGTATATCTAAATCAAATTTATATCCTTCACTTATTATTATACAATATAATGTACTTCTGCAAGCTGGACAAAGAACAGCCGCCTCTTATTGTTACCCAAATATTGCTTACTTTTAATTTTTATTTTTAAAAATTATAATTTAAAATATATATTATATTTCATTTTCTAACCTGATCGAAACATATTACCTAGTAATATGTTTTTCCAAAAAATAAGTATTGCTATTAACCGTTTATAAATTTAATTAATGACATAATATTAATCTCTTTTAATCAAAAACTTAAATTTAATTTTTAAAAATAAAAAAATAAATATTAAGAAAGTTAGTCTTAAATTGGACTCATATCCGCCTCCAACTAAATTATTTAAATTTTCAGATATCAATAATTAATCATAAATTAAGTGTTGCATTTAAGATGTAGAAAAAGACTTTGTATGAGTCCCGTTACCTTTGAGATGTTAAGAACCCATAAATGTTGGATTTTAAATTTGTTAAATCCTTCAACAAATGATTTATTTATTTATTTATTTATACTATTAATGATATTGTTTATTATATTAAATCCAATTAGTTACCGGCCTGTACGGAATAGCTTTACGGTATAAATATTTATTAAATTTATATTTAATTTAATATTCAAACTAAATTATTATCTAAATTAATAAAAAATATAACATATATCAGTCATAAAAAAAAGAGTTTAACTATTAGAGATTTTTTTAAAAAAAATGAGGTAAAAAAATGGATAATAAGTGAAGTAAAAAGATAATGGAAATAAAAGAATGATCATCTGTGGGGCTCAAAAAAGGAAAAAAACCTATATTTAAAAAAAGCGAAAGACTCAAAAAAAAATACTTGAATGGAAAAAAAAATAAAAAACTGTGGTTTGAAAAAAATAGACGACTATCCGTGGAGTAAAAAAAAGAGAAAAAATTTTTGTTCAAAAAAAGGACTAAGATGAAAAATGGTAAAAAAAAAAAAAAGACTTGAATGGACAAGTATGGAAAAAAAAAAGAGAAAAAAATCTATGTCTAAAAAAGACAAACGAATTAGAAAAAAAATTGGATAGAAAAAAAGAACAAAGACCTGAATGAAAAAAAAATATATGGTCATAAAAGGATGAAGGACCCGAATGAAAAAATGAGTTAAAATGAAAAAGTGTAATAACTTAAATTAAAAAAAAAAAACGCAAGGTCCCAAAAGAAAAAAATTGGGTTTAAAAAAAAAAGTAAAAACCTGAATTAAAAAATAAAAATTATAATTTCAAAAAAATAAAGGATCTAAGTGAAAAAAAAAATAGGTCAAAACAAAAAAGTACAAAGATTCGAATGAAAAAGAATACAGGGTCTTAAAAATATGAGATGATGAAATAGGAACATCCTAAAAAAGAACATGAATGAAAAAAAAAAATTCACGTAAAAAAGGATATAAATGAAAAAAAAAAGAAATTATAGAAAAAAAAAAGAGATAAAGAAAATAAAAGTAAAGATTAGAATGAAAAAAATAAAAAATCGTAATCCCAAAAAATTAATGGACAACCACTCAGGGTTAGAATTTTTGCGTAATTGGAGGGACCGTGGGGAAGGTACCCAATAGGACAAATTGGAGGGACCACATGATGTGCATGTGACGACCAAAATTTAACAGGGAACATGCAGCATTTAGATGGTACGGGGCAGGTATTGATAGGCTTTGTGGGCCTAAAAGTTTCTTTTTGTTCAAACTCCTTTAGCCATGGCCAAGCCATTAGTGACACTGGTCCCTTGGCTACCATCATGCGCTGGGGTCCAACTTAGGCAGACGAAATTCCAACCAGTCTGGTTTATGAAAATCTGAAGTTGACTTCGGAAGAAAAATATGAGAAGGTGCTGAGTGAGGGAGCAGGCCTTCCTGCCTCCAAGGCCTGCTGCATGCCACCACTCCATGGTTTTACAACAGTGTCAGAGTAAACAAAAGATGATACCACATAAAAATATTAGAATTTTTAAATAATTTTTGAATTTAAAATTTAACAATAAAAAAATAATACAAAAAAAAACTCCTTTTTAATTGAACTTAACAATGGTTAAACAGAATTAATCAGAATATGACTTTCAGATACTGATTAATTATAAAAAAAAAAAAAACAAGACAAAATTTATAATTTTTTTTACAAAATAAATAATAGTCTACACACTTATGCCATTAAAATAATTTTAAATTTATATATATTAATTGTTTTACCATAATATGGTAAAGAAGGAATAGCTCTCGGGGCCTCTTGCTCTTATGGTTGTTCTAGTCAGGAAGGTGGAGATAGTCATATAAATTCGCTTTTCTTTCTTTATATAAATTTGCTTTTTTTTCTTTTTTTTTTTTTCTAAATTAAAAATTTTAATTCTAAAAATTGAATTCAAAATTTTAAGTGAAAGTACGACCAATTTTATTGTAGCAGCAAAATTGCCTTTTCATCTGGGGTCATGTCAAATGGGTGCCAAAAGTTGGGGCAATAGATGGCCTCCCCTTTAGGGTGTCCTTTAAGATACCGAAGAGATGCGACTTACCTTCATCCTCTAGCCACCACAAGCTTTTCACACCCCCATTTTAATGGGGCATACCTATGGGACTGGTGAACCCTCTTAGCTATTGGGTATATCATATTATCCTACCCCACTACTCTTGGGCCCTTTCAGGATGAGCTTGCATTATCATCTTTTTTGGTTTTATCGCCAACTATTAAAGAAGTAAAACATTTCTATTAGAGGACAAATTATATATATATATAAATATGGGAAAAAAGAGAAAGGCAGATGATAAACAATATTTATAAAGGTTTTTTAAAAATATTTTTAAAATTTTTTGTGATAATTCTAAAATTTTTTAGAAGTATTCGTTGAGATGTCATCAAAGACGAATCTTGATATAACAATAGATTATTATTTGGACGTTCTTAAGATTATGAATTAGAAGTGTAAAAAGAGTTTTTTTTGTAAAATGTAAAAAAAACTGCGTATATATTTAGCTCTCCTTCTTCTATCTTTATACTAAATCAAGAAATATTTTATATATTAAATAAATCCTTTTATTCGTTGTGAGGATCGGGTTGGCATGATAACAGAAAGCCATGTGGTTTCATGAAGATGTACCTGGCCTGGATCAAGAAGACATCGATGGCTAAGTAAAGTTGAGATTTGTCATCAATGTTCAGTGTAGTTGAAAAAAATCTTCAATTATTTAATCATAATCAAAAGTTTAAATCATTGTAAAAACATAAAAATTTATATTGGGAGAGCTTTCTCATAAATGATCCGACAGTAAATCGATCTTGATTAATCAAAATAAAACTTTAAATATCAGGTATCGGTCAAATCAGGACAAAAGAAAATAAAAAAAGAAAAAGTGTTGAGATTTGTCTGCGCTGGGCTCGGTTAGAGAGAAAACATTGGGACCAAACGCGAAGCTTGACGCCCTTGTAGGTTTCTGAGCTATTATACACCTTATATAACATGCTAGTTTACGAAGATCATGTGAATTTAATAATAAAATATTAGATTTTTTTTTATATTTTTATGTCTAGTAGCATGACAAATGTGTTAAGTTTTATATTTTAATACTAGAATTGACCAAACACTTTGGATCCAATCCCCATCAAGATTCGCAGTTGTTTTTTTTTTTCTTTTTTCTTTTTAAATAATTAGAGATGGATGGACAATGCCTTTCCTGGCCTGGTGTAGAATTCAAATCCTACTAATTTCTTGAGTTGTTAAGGAGTTTTGGTAGAACTAAAAATAATCTGTCTTTCTCCCTCTCTCTCTCTCTCTCTCTCGCAGTTGTTTTTTTTTTTTTTTCTTTTTTCTTTTTAAATAATTAGAGATGGATGGACAATGCCTTTCCTGGCCTGGTGTAGAATTCAAATCCTACTAATTTCTTGAGTTGTTAAGGAGTTTTGGTAGAACTAAAAATAATCTGTCTTCTCTCTCCCTCTCTCTCTCTCTCTCTCTCTCTGGGGTTTAACCAGTCTTGTTCCCATTGAGATTCACAAACCAATAAAGGGCAATTTTGCAGGAATTTGGGGAACTGGTATTGTTGCAATCTTCCCTCCGGTCATGGTTCTGAGACAACCCTGTTTTGATAATTAATGGAAGGGACTTGGTCCAAAAATCATTATCCTTATTTTAGTACTGTGCTCATGAGACGCAATAAAAGTCTTGAATGATGACCCAACTCTGTGTTAGAAATATGGTCATAGGATTTTGAGCGATATTAGTCTAAACTAAACCATATGTTGGGAATATCCCATGTTTCATTCAATTTGTTACTATGCCTATTCTTGTTCTTCTCCACCAAAGAGACTTTAAAGAATCTTGAATCATTATCTTTTTAACCTTTGAGTTATCTACAAAACTTTTACTAATCTTCTAGTAGGTGCCTCTTGACATCACCAATGAAGGTGTGCCTCTCTCTCTCTTACAATTTTTGGAATCCGGACTTGAACCTAGGCCAACTTCAAGGGAGAGAAGAAGCAGAGACTGACCAATGTCGTCACAAAAAATTATTTAATTAAAATTTTAAATTCAAATCTTAAAAATAAAAATATATATGTTAAAAAAGTAAATCCTTAAATTTGACGACACGATATTCAAATTGAATTAATCAGATAATCGGATATCAAGTTGATTAGGAAAAAAAAAAAAAAGAAAGAAGCCAGACTAACTTAACATGTTAAATCCATGCTAAGTTCAATATTA
The DNA here is from genome assembly GCA_037126225.1 of Dillenia turbinata. Taxonomy (NCBI): domain Eukaryota; kingdom Viridiplantae; phylum Streptophyta; class Magnoliopsida; order Dilleniales; family Dilleniaceae; genus Dillenia; species Dillenia turbinata. Next base: position 8,291,885 of record JBAMMX010000012.1, read on the forward strand.
CTCACTTCATTGTCTCAAGTAGAGTATACAGTCTCGTGAATTCCTCATTTCAGTAGTTTCTTTTTAATATTAATTTTTTGTTATGTAAGGAGAAATAAATTATATGATTAAAAAAGTGAACTAATCTTTATCATAAATTCTTGTTAAATAAATTTTTAGACACAATAGCAAAAATCTTTAATGAAAATTGAATAAATTGATTCGGTATAAAATCTAAATTGTCTTTAATGACAACGGTCTCCTTCTCCTGATCTCGTAAATCGAGATTCAATTCCTATTATAATAAAAAATAAAATAAAATCTAAATTATCAATAACAAGTAGAAATAAATTTTCAAAGACCGAAATATTATTTTCTTTTACCCCATAACCAATTTTTCTCTTCTATATAATATATTAAAATAAGCGTTTGTGTGGTTTTTAGTATAATCAATTCCACATAAAGAGGTTCTACCAAAAAAAAAAAAAATTCCACATAAAGAGGTCCATTCTTCTCCTAACGTCAACTATGTTTGATTACATTATTCAAGCAAATCGACAAGACAGAAAGCCTACGTGTGACTTTGAAATCTAAAACCAACAAAGCTAATTTGTGCATAATGTCTGAGAAAAATTGTTTATAAAAATTTAAATATTAGTTTATGTGATTGTTTTTTTTTTTCGATATCTAAAATTAAATTTTAATTAATTCATTTTGAGTTTATGTTAGATTTTATTTAGAAAGTGACCTTTTAATATATTTTTTTATTTAAATTTAAAAATTATTTAAAAGATTCAATATACCATTTTTATTAGATTTACTGTTTATTGATAGTTTAAGATAAAAGCAGTCGCCAAGAATTTCCATTCGTTAGTCTTCTCAAATCATGGGCCACAAGGGACATGAATGCCAGTCCAAATTGTTAGGCTTATGCATATTCTACACGGGCCAAAAGTGCCGAAAGTCCTGGCACATGGCATGACAAGTACGACCGTTTGCTTGGATTACTTGCAAGGCCAACTTCCAAATTATTATTACTTTTTTATAAATCAAAATATCCGATCATATTAAATTTAATTAAATACAATTTAAATTAAATTAAAACTATCTTAATATCTATTTTCTCTATACATAAAATTTAAATCTATAATATTATTTAAAAAATATCTATATTTAATCATTAGACCAATTAGATATCAATCCAGACATTCTAATTGTGAGATACCAACCCAATCTCAAGGGGAACCCTCTTTTCTTCTTTTTTTTTTTTTTTCTTTTTTTTTTTTTTTTTTGATACATTGGGAATACTTGAATTCGAGTCCTCTGAGATAAAGGAAGAAGGATGGTAACATATGAGCTAAAGCTCGTTGGCGGGAACCCTCTTTTCCAATGTACCAATTTGGACCATTTCTTTTTTTCCATCTTTTGATTCGTGGGTCCTGAGTTTTAAGATTTGGTGTCAATCTCGTGAAAATAAAAATTTTAAATTGAATTAATTGAAAAAATAGTAAATATGATAAAAATGAATTTTAAATTTGGATCAAATTTTACATAACAATTCATATTATTATTATTATTATATTTTGATGGATTTTTAAAATAAAAATTAGTTAAATATACTTATTTAAAGGGTAGGAAAATTTGATCCAATAATGTTGGGAGTATGAGAGAAAGAGAAGGGTTGGTTGGAGAGGTGATTTATCAACCACTTGCCCCATTGTGGGGGGCTTGGTTTCCCTTTTTCCTGGTGGGTAAACTTAGAACTCAAATCCAACCATGATGGGTGCATGTTAACATAATTGAGGGAGAACAAAAGAATCTGGTTTTGGATAACCATTGACTCATCATATCAAACTAATGGACCCCTGGAATTTCGGTTGCAATCCAACTTATTAGATCTGCAAAGGAGTGTCCATCCATTCAACTTGTCTCAAACCCCTAATGGTGGGGTCTATGATCCATCAAAGGGAATTTGATACTTATTTATCAGACAAAAATTCTTAGGACACACACATTTGCACGAACAATTCTTTTGAACATGTGAAGTTTGCCTAATCCTACCATCTAACCAAAATTGAGATGACTCAAAATGTTCTCTTCTTTATTTTCTTCTCAAAATGCAAGAAGATTAGGAAAGACATGGATGTGCCTTTTTTCCCATGTGTTGCTTTTTTTTTTTTTTTTTTAATATCAAGATTTGAATTCGAAATCATTGGGTTGGGAAAGGAAATTGTGACTACTAAATTATTCATTTAGAAACTTTTCCCATGTGTTGCTTCCATCTCAAAAAGAAACCACTAGGTTCTAAGAGTTTGTGGTTCATGTTGTTCTCCTTTCTTTTTTTTTTTCCTTATTAATTTTTTATAAAAAGGAAAGAAAAAATCACCCGCTCTACCATCCTGTAAGTAGTAATCAATACCCACAAGAATTTTAACCCTATTTCATGTGAAAGTTTAGAAGGGCAAATAAAGGCTTTTTGTATCGTAATTCAAAAACTCAAGAAATACCATGTGAAAACCTAAAATTACAATACCGAATCCTCTCGTAGAAATATCCTCCGATTCGTATGGAAAGAATTTGATCGGCAATCAAAGAATAAAGCTTTGAAAGTTAAAAAAATAAAATAAAATTATAAGGATTGATTCTCAAAATGAAATATGTGAAGATTTATTATTTGATCTTAGCCAAAAGGCCGAGAAAGGTTGTGAAGATTTATTATGAAATGCTTCAACTATGGATCTCTCTGATCAGTTGACATAAAAGAAAGAAAATTGTAACCTTTTTTGTAATAAAATAATTAATTTGGTGTCCATATGGAAAGAAAGTCGATATTGAAGTGGTTTCTATTATTGGACACTAAAGTCCCATGTGCCGACCTTGAGAGGGAAAGCTGCAACATTTTTTAGATTTTTAAAATTACTAAAAATATTATTTGTAGTTTCTAATTATAGATTCCCAAGTTAAGATGTCAACCTGATTGCTTGGTGCCTTTTTTTTTTTTTTTTTTTTTTCTGTCTTGTAAAATGACACATTACCAAATAGGAAACATATATATATATATATAATTTCTGCTACATCAAACCATTTTTTTTTTTTAAGTTTTATTGTGCTTACAAATTTCAACATCTCACTTGTGAAAGTACTCTATTTTTCTTTTAATAAATAATTATTATTTGATAATCATAATAAATTTGATTAAATCTGATTCAAATCAATTAAATATTTAAATAACAAAATTCTCCTGAGTATATTTTTTTTCATATACGACACTCAAATCCAAAATCTTACTAAAACAAAAATTAGCGTCCCACCTCTAAACCGACTAACCATTGATTTATTATACTTTGAATCACAACAAAGATCTATATACCTTGAAAGTTGCATAATCTGTATTATTTAATTTCTAAAGTCTGAATAATCAGCTTATTTTATAATTTTATCCTCTTCTCGTGTGTAAGTCCAACACTGTATACTACTGAATGAAACCTCAACATAGAGGATAAATCCAATATCATTTCATTGGATCCAAATAAATAATATATAAAATACGCAATATAATATTCACTTAAACTTAATTATTTTATATAAAAAATCACAACTAACATTTTCCAAATGACTTTTTTTTTTTTTTTTTAAAACTTAACAAATCCATTCCTTTTTTTTTTCTTTTTAATTTCGGCACCCTGGTTTATTATGACTTTGACTAATTTGCTTTATAAATCGTTTGCTTGACTTTGTCTCGTCTTGTTTTAATAATAATAATAATAATAATAATAACACACATTTCTACTTTGTATGAAAATGGTAGGTGATCGATCAATGATTTATGAGTTTACCGATAGCTTCTTTAAAAATCTTAAGTTTTAATTTTATGAATAAAAAAATATATAGACATTGAGAAACTTAATCCTTTAATTAAATTATACAGTTATTCTAATTGTATTAATCAAACTTTTGAATATAAAAAATAGTAAGGTCAATATCTTAATCAAGTTGGTCCTCTATTGTAAAAGTCGGTGTTTTTAAAATTGAGCATCGGCTTAATTGTGAATCATTTTATAATTCGGTTTAGTTTTTATTATTAAATTAGATAAATTAATGAATCGTTTAAATCAGTTTAAAGAAAAAAAATATTTGTGAGTTTTTTTATTCTATCTATATATTTTTTTATAATTTAATTTTTTATAAAAATATATAGATTTAAATTTATTTTTTTAATATAGATATATAGATTTTATTTTATTTTAAAATATATAATACATAAATTATATATATAATATTATAATAATACCATTTAATCCATAAAACGATTGATGTAAATTGGCTAATGAATCGATGAATTGATCGAGATCGGCAGAAACTTGCTGGGCCAAGTCATTGACAAAAGACATCATTGGTCGCAACTATCACTGCATTCGGATTGGCACACAAATCCCAAAGTCCAAAAGACAAAATCTTTCGTCACTGCATTCGTCGTAATTCTCACTGCATTCGGAATTGTACACAAATGATTTTCTTTCTTTTTCCCGACATAGACTTTTGGCCGGTGAGTGTTGGTTGGAAAAATTTAGAAGGAAAAAAAAAAAAATTATCTGTTTTTTTTAATTTGTTTGAGAGTTTTATGTTAAAAAAATAAAGTAAAATAAAATGAATTTTAATATAAAAAACTTTCTTCCTAAAAGTGAGAAGAAAAGAAAAAAAAAGTTATTTTATAGATATATTAAATTTATCATTTAAAAATTAAAAATAAAATTTATTATTCTCAATGAATACGTTTTTTTTCTTTTCTTTGATAAAATTTCTAAATAAAATATAGAAAAAATTAATTTTTTTTTTCTTTTCTTTAGTGACTAATCTTTTATTTTCTCTCCAAAACTTCCAAATAAGTTTTTAGGGAAAGTTTGGCCTGCGGAGGAAGAGAGAGAAAGAGGGAGAGAAGAAGAAAAAGATTTATTTCATTTAATAAAAGTAAATGTATATATATATATATATATTTATTTATTTTTGTTTGATAGGAATAAAAGGGAAGGAAATGAATGATAATTTTTCTTGTTTGGTTAGAATGAAAAATGAAAAAAAATTCATCTTATTTATTGTTGTACTCTTATAAAATAATATTTTTAATATTTCTCACAACATTTTTTTAACTTAAAATATTTTTCTAAAAATATAATTTTTTCTAAAAATAGTTATTTAATATATTTTTCTTATTTTTTTTATAAACTATTTTCAATATTATTTTATATTAAATAAAATTATAATATTAATGTAAAAAAGTAAAAAAAGTAAAATTAGAAAAAAATAATTTATTCAATAAAATTGATGAAGGAAATTAAATTTTATTATTTTATATTAAATAAAATTCAAATAAAAAAATAATTGATAATTTTGTAAATATTAAAGAAGAACAAAATCAAATTTATTCAAAAATTTTATTTCCTTTCATTTCCGTCCAAAGTTAGATAGAAATGATTTCTTAAAAGTGAGAGAAAGTAATTACATCACACTTTTACTTCTCATTCACATTTCTTTTCTTATCAAACGAGTGAAAAGTGACATTTCCTTCCACTTTTACTTTTCTTTTCATTTTCTTTTCACTTTTCACCCCAACCAAATTAACTTTTAAGTATAAATTTAATGAGTTCGGTATAAATAAATCTATTTAAAAAAATAGAAAAGATAAAATTTAAAAGTCCTTTATCGTATAGCCATATAAAATATTAGGCAATTGAGAGATTAAAACTTTAATTTTTTTTACTTGAACTATTGATATTCGATAACTAATTTGTTGATTCTAACTATTTTGAATCAATCTAACTGTCGAATCTATTAAAAAATAAATTCTTTTAATATTTTTATTTTTTATTTTTAAAATTTGAATTTAAAAATTTAATGTCATTATTATTAGAGTAACAAGACGTTGGTTAAAACCTTTTGTTTGTATTAATTAGATTAAACCTTCCCGTCACAATTTTAGTTGGTAACTTTAGTTTATCTTTATATTATTTATTTATTTTGTTCCAAATAAATATACACAATATAATCAAATTCAATAAAAAAAAAGGATGCAAGTTGTGGGCTGCTTGATTCATGATTGGATCAACGCGACCCCTTTAACAAGTGGGCTGGCCCATTTGGACTGATTCTACTTACAAGTTGGGGGACCAAAATCCTACCGACACTTTTCTCTCTCTCTTTTTTTGCTTTTACCGATTAAATCCGAACAATCCAATTTAATCAATTAGGATATTAAGCTCTCACACTTGTCTCTCTTTACCATCATTCCATATCCCAAATAATGAGAATCATTGTGTTTTTTTTTTTTTGGGTGAACAATGAACAATAATGAGAATCATTGTACATCCGGTACTACTGTAGTAGGGTATCGATGCCCATTAGTGCTGGCGACTTGATATCAATATCTCTTTTCAATTTAAATTTTATGTATAAAAAAATAAATACAAAAAGAAATTTATTTCTTAAATAATGAATTCAAATTAAAACAAATTTAATCAAAATATAATTAAATAAATGATTTATAAAAAAAAAACCATAATATGATTAGAAAAGAGTAAAATACCTTTCCTAGGACAATAAAAAATACTAAAATTAAATGAATGTATTTAACATTATTAATATATAAAAATAAATATTTAATTGTTAAACACGTATTTGATCTTAGTGCTTAGTATTTTCTGAAATACATGTAATTAAAAATAATATACGATTAAGAATAATGCAATCTGTTGTTAACATTGATAATTCTTACTAGGTTAAACCCATTTCCTAAACGACGTTTCCATCGGACTTGGGAAAGGCATATTCCCTTCCGGTTCCAGCTCCCTCCCACTGTCTCAGGGTTGCAATAAATAAATAGATCGAAACTTGGAACATCGTTTTGAACAAGAAAGTACAGCTCTCTCTCTCTCTCTAAAATGGAGAATTCTGCTCGTCCAACGATCATGATCACCAACGACGACGGAATCGACGCACCGGGTTTACGAGCTCTCGTTCGGGCTTTGCTCTCCACTAATCTCTACGATGTTCGCGTTTGTGCCCCTGATTCGTACGTTCTCTTTGATTATCTAATTGATTGCTGCCAATGTATTCGTTAAATGTACAACTGGATTAATGTGATTAAACCTTTTCTTTCTTTAATGTATGTATCGGAAATCTCGAGGTTTGGGTTTTAAATTGTTGCTGGGAATTGTTCAGTAGACCGATTTATTTGTATCGGGGTACAATACGAGAGGACTAATTCTGTTTGATTAAGGTTTTATGGCCTGGAATGTATTATTTTGTTGTATGATTTCATTAGATTGCTGATTGGATTGACCCAATTATTGTGGGATCTTTTATTGGTCCGACCAAAATAATGAGAAGAAGGGTCATGTAATTTGTTGGAAAGTGGTTTATGGACTCATTCCTGATGTAGGGTTAATGTGGTGACAACCTTGGACATGAAAGAGACAAGCATAAATACCATGTGTATGATCCGGTCGAGAAGATGTATAAAAATGCTTTCACAATAAGCCAATCAAGGTACTAGTGATGAGAAATTGAATTTAAGATTGTAGGTCCATATTGTTTAACGGGCAAGAGAAATGAAAACCTTAACAAATACTTATATGAGAAACCAAGAACTAGAAATAGGTGGCATGCGAAGGCCCTCTAAAGTCGAGGGATTTTCCCCAAAATAGTGACTTGATTATCAATATTTACTCAACTTTAAGACATTTGAAGATAGAAAAATTTTGCGTGTTGAATTTTTGCTGGCTGTTGTTAGTTATAGGCGTTTAATAATCTTCTATAATTTTTTGATAATCTTCTATAATTTTAAGATATCTTTATGAAAGACCTCTCTATGACCCTGTTAATACCTAAAAGAAGCAACAGCATGCTAGTTGAATGTGAATCAAGAACGAGAAGAAGACTTCGCTAAAAATTATATGTTATGTTTCAAATCATTGACATGACTTCAAATGAAACTTCTTTAAATAGTGTTGAATGGAAAAGGTGGATACGTATACTTCCCAACTAATTTGGGACTAAGGTTCAGTTGCGTTGTGTATTTGAAATATTGTGATATGTTGCGATAAATCCATATTTTGTTCTCAAGTTTGCAATTTTACTTCTTAAGATAGTAGGATTTTTTTTTCTTTTTTCCCGCTTGAACAAGGATGTGGCAATCAGTGTAATTTTCACCAAGCTGGCGATAGCAGCAAGCCCAATCATTGTGCCCACACTTTGCATTTGGAAAGCAACTACCTCTGTGAACCTATTCTGAAATACTGTCTCCTTCCATTCTTCTTGTCCAAAATTTTCTTACAGGGAAAAGTCAGCTGTAAGTCACTGCATAACATGGTTCCATCCTCTTTCTGCCAAGAGAGTGGAAATTGCTGGTGCAACAGCTTTTGCAGTTTCTGGTTAGTTATATTTCTTGGCTTGTCAATTTGGCCAAATGTCTTTCTAGTCTGAGCATACTTTTACTCTCTCTCTCTCTCTGTCTCTGGGGTACTCTTCTATTGTGAGTTCATGCTTGGTCTAATTCACAAAAGGCTTCTGCAGGAACACCAGCAGATTGTGCTTCATTGGGGCTCTCAAAAGAACTCTTTCCAACACTTCCTGATCTGGTATCTCTTTAGCACCAATAATTCCTCCTCAGAAACATTATACATGTTGTGCTTTTCATAAGGGCCAATTAACTTGTATGCATTTTTTCTGCAAATATAATATGAGTCATGGATATTGTTATCGGATCCTGACGTAATACAGAAACAATAATATGGAAAATTTGCACAGAAAAAAAAAAAAAAAAGAGGATGTGCCTTTGCTTCAGCATGGAATGAAGGTTATGTTAATAAATTTTGCCTACTGCCTACAAGTTTTTTAAAGTTAGCAAGGATTCGATCCAACTACTTCATTGTATCTTGTAAATATCAAAAACTTTGTGATTATTCCCATTTTCTTTTTAACAATTACCACGTAATTACCCTAATGTATTTGGAAGGTGATCTGCTAGTAAAATGAATAACAAGACCCTGGTATGCCATGTGGGGGTATGTGACAGTGTTTGGCAAGTGTAACTAGATCACGTCTGACCTAAAGTCATATTTAACTACATAATTCTTTTCTGAAGCGTCCACGCTTCAAAGGGAATATGTCTGCAGATAAACATCTAAGATCGACATGAATGCATGCCACATGAACAAAGATAGTAATTTCTGTTGTCTTTTCAGGTAATCAGTGGCATCAACATGGGGAGCAATTGTGGTTATCACATGTAAGTAAGAGATGTTTTCTTTTATCTACTTAATATTTGTGGCTGGTGTTGTTTAAATGTCTAATTCCAATGCATGATTACATAATTGCCACACATTGGATCATCCTTAATACAGTTTCTGTGCTTTAGTTCCATATATTGTTTTAATTGCATGACTGTCATCTCAAACTAGGTCAAATTCCGATAAAGAAATCTTAAATACCTCAAAAAAGAGTGTGTGTTCCTGGTCAGAAGTCAACCTACTATGTCCTACTCAAGTATAAATATCATTCTTCTAACAGCTATTGCACTGTTTTTTTTCCTCCTTTTTTTTCTTTTTTCCGCATCTTCTGTTTCCATGAGCTCTACAGTTGTATTTATGACTAATGATACCATCTGATGTTGCAGTATTTACTCTGGTACAGTCGCTGGTGCACGAGAGGCCTTCTTTCATGGTGTGCCTGCCATTTCCATGTCCTATGATTGGTATGACCACTTGTTCTTGGATTCATGTTGCATTCAAACTGACATTTTCATTAGTCCCAGGTCAAAACATCTGTGGAGTTGATCAGATTTCTAGTTCTAACTTTTTTCTATACTTTTTTTTTTAAATTTTTTATCTAATTAATGGATCAAAAATGTTCTATTGATTTCTGCTTAATTGTATTATGGTTGTTCACTGAGGCTTTCCCTTTAAGGTTCAATGAATTTTTGCTTCCTCCAGCCCTGACTAAAGAAAAGGGGATTAATCTTCTGTACCTGCACCAATGTTCCCTTATAAGGTTATTAAAAGTCTATAATGGTGCACAATGAAATCTTATTTTATATATTATGAAATTAATCCGTTAAAAGGGACTTCACCTAAAGATATATGGGTGTGAGTAAAAAGAATGGGGGTAGACATGCCATACTCATCTCCATATTGTCTACAGGTTTATGAAGCCAAATCCTTTTTCCTGCTCATTACCTCTTTATACCTTCCCCTAAAAGCATGGAGTATCTATAATCTTGCTTCATTATTTCCCTATTCCTAGATTGATAGGACCAAGCACTAAGGTTGGGGAACATTTTAGTTTCTCATATATTTCTTGTCAATTTCTCAAAAGCCCGATGGCAAAGTTGCTTGCATCTTTCCTTGAGGTCCTAGGTTCAATTCTGGAAAGCAGCCCCTTGATAAAAAGAACATAAGGCTTTCTACATATTGCTCATCCTGACCCTATGCATTCAAGTGGATGTTTTAAGCAGTAGGTGAATTTTTTTCAATTCCTCGTAATCAACCTCTCTTGCTGTAATTGATGTGTAGAGACTGTCATTTCAAGGGAATATTGCTATAAGTCCCAATTAGCATCAAGTGTCTGTCTCAATAATGAAACTAAAAGCATAATTCTCTGATTGGCTTTAGTCCATACCATTTTGATGTATTCTATGTTGGGCTTTCAGGGTTGGAGGTAAAAGCAATGTCCAAGACTTCTTGTTGGCCGCTCAGGCTTGCTTACCATTGATTAGTGCAGTACTCACTGAGATCAAGAATCAAAGATATCCTCAACATAGTTTTTTGAATGTAGATGTGCCAACAGATGTTGTGAATCAAAAGGTGATTTCTCAAGTTGCTTACATCTGTAAGGAAGCGTCTAAATTATCTGATTTCTCCTCAAATTGTTCCTTCCCCTAGTTTGTCAGACTCAGAAGATGTGATGGAGGTTAATCAATACTACATGAAAATGGTTTACTTTTAGCCCTTGTCCACTATTTAACATTCCCAATTTGCCCTGGGAGTTAAAAAAATCAAAGAATTATATAGTGAAGGTTTCAAATAAAATAGATAAAATAGTTTTAATTAAATAACATGCACAAATTTATTGAAGTTTTCTGGTATTTTAGTTTCCCATTATATGGTAAAGGATCCTCAAAAAGATCAAATAATCTGCAAGTTCTGAAAAAAAAATTAGTCAATAAAAGCCGATTTAAACTTAATGCGTACTTATAAGATTACGTACTAATTTTTATTAAACTTGATGACTGTAGTTGCATAATTTTTACCATGTATGAAGGGAAATGCTACTTCAAGAACTTTGTGGCTGATCTGGGATCAAACTTATGTTTCATATAACTAGACATTGGCAGCCCTCTTTTCAGTTCGATCAGTCTTAGCTAATTTTTCTGCCAAAATAATAGTTTAGTGTTAAACCAGAGTAACTTTATTAGAATGTTGACTTGTTTAAGTACTGCAGAAGATATGCTTTGCATTGTCTTATCCTAACATTTACTTCATTCCATCATTCTTACCATCTGAAATTGTATATATTCTAAGGATGAATTTGATTCTTGAATTAACTGAAATGCTCCCTTTGGTCTCTCTTACCACTTACAGGGGTATAAATTGACTAAGCAGAGCAGAAGCATAGTCAAAATGGGTTGGAGGCAAGTAACATCCGAAAACCAAGGGGGTAAAATGTTGTCTACAATGACCATGGAGAAAGCATCTTTCAATCCTTCAGAAGCACAACAGCCAACCACACAACAAGAACTTACGTTATTCAAGAGAGAAGTATGTCTCTTTGCCTTACAACTGCCTATTTATTTCATGGGCAAAGCTACATTCTTGGATATTCTACTAGCATGTTCATTCCCAAATTTGTGGTCATCATGTCCTCCTTTGCCTTTTCACTACTTCCATAAAAGCTTTTTACAAACAAGTGCAAGAAAATGTCAACATCCATGTAGTTTAAGTTTGGCTATTCTTTTTCTTCAATCATCTCTCTGTGTTAATTCATCTTAACACATCCTTTCTCATTACTTTGGTGAACTTGGTGGCTCATTATCTTTTTTTCTCCATTTTTCCATTTACAGTGATTGATTTTTCTCATGTTGTGGCCTAAAATTCAATGTAAAGATATTTTACCAACTTAACCGAAGAAGAAGAAGATTGTATTTGCTATTTAGATTGACATAGTCAAAAGGACACCTTCCCCCCCCCCCCCCAAAAAAAAAGTATATTTCTGAATCAGTGATTTTGCTCTTCTATATCTAAGCTTTGGTGTAACATATGTAGGTAATAGGAGGCGAAATTGATGAAAGTGGCTCGGATTATAAGACTCTTCAGGAGGGATATGTAAGTGATATAATTATTTCTTGAACATCTTACCTTTTTTTTTTAATTAATTTGTTTCTTGATTTATAATTTAATAGCTACTTATAGCTGCTATCTTGTTTTAGATAACCATCACCCCTCTTGGTGCTCTATCTCCTGCGGAGGTTGACAGTGTGACTTACTTCACCAGTTGGCTGCCAACTGTGGTTGAGCATGCATCACCATCAGCTTTGTAATTCTGTTAGTTACCCTGTAAGTAGTCGGCTGCAAACCACATATTATCATCCACTTGGTGGACTATTACAGAAGCTTACAGTTACTGAGGATGCAAGAAGTCCTAGTGTTGCACAAGCAACTTTCTTCAAATAATTTGAAATATTTCTCTGTTCTCTTTAGATTGGAATTGCTGCTTTGGACAGAATCGATATGTGAAATTGTGAAAGCTATTCTTTGGATTTTGATCCACCTATGATATTAAATACCCTTTATGTTAGGCGTCTTTCCCATATGTCCATTGGATACATAATGGATCAGTCTGGCTGATTTCTTTAATAGCAAGTTGATAATTTTCCACTCCTGGGTGACTTCCATGATTCTTGTTCTTGTTTGAAATAATATATTCATTATGTCTTGTTGGTTTTGCCATGCAACTGTGGTGTGTCTAAAGAATTCAGGATCGAGAATGGACTGCCTGATCATCCTGATCATCCTGATGCAACTAGAGTAGGCATGGCATTATAGAACTAAGAACGAGTTCCGAATTTTAGTGATTATATGAATGTTTATAACATAACGCCTTAAATATGGTTAGGCAGTGGAGCTGAGAGAGTCGATACTGGTATAGAAGTTACTGTCAGTCGTAAAATGTTGCATAGGGGGACATCATCTGATCATGATACTGGAAAAATGACAAGGTTTGAATTGAAACTATTGTTTAAGGTAATAGTTTCCAGCCATTTGGTCATTTTGATCATGGTTTTACTTGATTATATAAAGTGCATGTTGGGTGGGGATTAAAAAGCTTGTCACTAGCATACTCCCATGGACTCTCTGCACTTTGCTCTTCGCAAGAAGTTCAGAGATCCATCTAGAACGGATGAAAACCTACCTGATAGTTACTGTTGGGTGTAATCCTAGAACTCTATACAGGAATTCCACACACAAACACAAGCATATACATGAGCACCCACACAAACATCCATGTCCTCTCTCTCTCCCTCTCACACGCACATCGGGATTTGAATTGGAGGGCTAAGGGGGTATAGGAGGAGGAAGGGGTGGGGTGGGGGAAGAAAGGTTTGGAGTTCCGAGGCGGGCTGCCCTGTAGCTTCTCTCCGCTGGCACTCTGCAAGTTGAATCTTGTTTCATTGTTAGCCTTTTATCTTAGTTTCGATCCAAAGGGCAATTTATCCCAACTTCAACTCTTAAAAATTGCCTGAACATATTGTAAATAGGTAGCACTTTCATGAAGTAACAGCACCGGCAGGGTTAAGGAAATGATGCAAAGTCCAAAATCTTGCAGGAGAGCCTGTCCATTGGCTTTCTTTGGGTGCTTTTTTCCCCGCCGGGGGGGGGGGGGTGGTTATTTATTGTTTACTCATAGTGTGCTGTCTCTTTCATGGTGACCCTTTTGTTGATTAATTTAATTATCGCTTTACAATATTGATCTGTCTTCTAGAAGAATAGATAGCATCATTATTAAGACTCTTTTTAGACATTCCTAGTTGTCTTGTAGATTGTCTTAAAGACCATAAAATTGTTTACATTTGTCTATCGATTCTATTGCTTTTTAGGATCAAACCTCTGAAATTGACATTATCCTAAAATTACCATCCTAAAAACGTACAAACTGCCGATAAATAAAGGAAATAAAAGCGCAGAGGAAATGACCTACTATTGTTTTTTTTTTTTTTTTTTTTAATTTATGTTTGTTAATTATGAAAAGATGACATGCATTCTCCAGACACAAGTTTTGCAAAACTTAGGGAAAGAAAAAAAGAAAGAAAAAGGAAACCAACTTTCTAAGGTCTATCTCAAACCACAGTAGGGGTAATGAAACAAAGCCAAAATTAGAAAAAGAGGAGGGAAGACACAGTGTGTATGTATCATCTTAAATATGGTATGTACATTACTGGAAAACTTATGATAGTTTCTTGTTGTGTGCCTTCTTCATGTGTTCTCTTCATTGCTTTAATGGTGGAGGAGGTGAGTTTGATTCCACGAGTATAGACCAGAGAACGTGCACATCTTCGCAAGGGCAGGACTTGACATCCTCATATAGAATATATATTCCTCTCCCTGGTAACCAATTAGATATAACAAAATGCATGTCAGATGAAACATAAAAGCTACATTTGTTGCCGGAGAGAGAGAGAGAGAGAGATTGCAAACTATGAAGCTCATTGAACTGAGAAACAATGTGTGTGTTTGTGTGATGGGCAAAAGCAGAATTCAAAGGGGGAAAATATAGAAACAGATATCATCATAGAAGAAAAAGTAGTGTGTCATTGAGCAATTACTCTTCTTCTGTGAGTGGAGACGAACCCAGAGCTTTTTCAACGGAGAGAAGAGGGATCGAAGCCACCTCATTTGGAGAAAAGGATGCTACACATTGGTAGGTGACAAGAATTAGAAGAGGGGTGGGGAAGGAAATAAGAGAGAGAGAGAGAGAGAGAGAGAGAGTAGGTTTTGCTTAGACAAGGGTGAAGTTCGCAACACTGTTCCTACTAACACATATTTGCATTTCCTTTCCCTTGCAGTCCAATCATGCATTTCGCATTTTTCAATTGGTGCTATGTCTCTGTCTTGCCTTTTTCACTTGTAGAAGAAGAACTCACTTCACCCACAAGTAGTACTTCTCACACCTCTCTCTCTCTCTCTCTCTAACATACTATTCCTTGTACTTGAAGCCTGGACCCTTTGAACATTGTTTCTATGAATTTCACGACAAGAACCTCCATTTGTGGGGATTCCCCATTTTTGCATTTACTATTTTTTGGTCCATCTCTTGTTTGTCAAGAAAAATAGAGGCCCTTCTTTCAATTTCAAAGAGTCTATCACAAGATTGCTTCTAAGCATGTCTCCACGTAGTCCTCTTTTGTTACTTTCATGTGTAAGATTGCTTCAAAGTATGTCTCCACGTAGTTCTCCTTTGTTACTTTCATGTGTCTAGTTCAAGCATTACATGTCACTCTCATTTCTTAGTATACTACTTTGTATGAATAACACATTATTAGTATTACATTTAGTACTTCAGCATTTAGAATTGTCACTTTCATTAGGTTTAGATATCTCTACAATGGTTGATAGCAGGTGTCCCCCCCCCCCCCCAAAAAAAAAACCCCAAAAAATTAGGTGCCGGGGAGGGGGTGTTTGTTAAATCAATATTAACTTTCTAGGCCAAGATATTCAGGAATTACTCTTATGAGATTAAGAGTTCGAACCCTTTATAAGAATTAAGATTAAATTTCCTTTCAATTTTCTAGTCAAATTTATATTTTCAGTGTTTAAGTTCATGAAAATGGAGACGAATTATAATAACATCCTATCTTGTATCCCGATTGAGTGAGAGAGGAATGTATAGTTTAAAAAATATCATGTTTGAATCGTAGTATACATAAAATAAGGGTCTCTAAATGTAAATTTATGTATCAATATCTAATGGATCTGGTAGTTGTATATTAGTGTTAATTAAGTTCTTCCGTTATAATCCTGTATATGAAAAAAAATATGTATCGAAAAAATTTTATCTTTTAATTTAAGTTTTAAATTAAATTTAATCGAATTTAAAATATTTAATGAATATTGTGATTAAAAAAAGAAATTATGCTATGAGACGTAATATTTTTTTATCATGACTCATCCACGTGCTTCTCTCTCAACCACCACCACCCACAAACATAGGTACATACATATATACGAGTATTTGGATCATTTTGTGGTTACAAAATAACTTGAAGAAAAGAGAGAGAGAGAGAGAGAGGGGGGGGGAGGGGAGGAGTTGGTTTTGGTTCAGGTGTGGGCCAGATTAGATGTGGTCTCCGGAAGATGCTTTATGAGATAAAAGGGTGAAAGGAGGGAAATGGGCCCTATTAAATAATATTAGTGGGTATTTTCACAAGGGGCAAAGTGTCCTTTGCTTGGATACCCCAATCATTTACTCGCCAGAATTGTCAACTCCAGCTTTCATTATTCTAATTCATGGTCCAGAGTCTCTCTCTCTCTCTCTCTCTCTCACACACACACACACATATTTGGATATTTGAAGCTCGAACTCTTTTATTTATATATATATATTTATTTATTTTGGATTCGGGAGCTCGCACTCTTTTGGCGGGGGAACTTGCCCTTTGTTCAATTAGAACTCGAACGCCAAGTTAGCTTTTGGGCAAAATCCTAAGGCACTTTGAGACCCCAGTTTTCCAAGAAAATGAAAAATAGTTTTTCCGATTTTTAAGAGGACCATTTTGAGTTGGGGGGTGGAATGTGGGTAAATACATAGTTTTTTGATTTGATGGACAACCTTTTATTTACATTATCAGATACTCAATAAATTAGGGACATTATTCCTTAATCATCAAAATTAGAAACATTATTGGTATCCGATAAAATGTGCAGACCACTTTTTGTGCTGTTCAATTAAGATTGAATTCAAAAAGATATTAACAATTCATTGAGTCGACACATTCAAATAGAAATTTGAAAAGGCCAAATGAGAACAATTACGAGAATAATATTCAACCTCACACCTCCTATAATTTCAGCTTATATTTTCCAACTTGGTGGAAGGTGGTGTCAATTAATTATTGTCCTGCGCAGCCTGTTTTGGTACTTCGAAACATGGGTCATGATCAATTTTATAAAAATCAACCTCGTTTCTAATCTTTTCATTTTTTTTTAATTTTTATATTTAACAATTTAATTAATTCGATTCAAATAATTAAACATAATTTTAAAAAAATATTCTTCCAATCAAACCCAATTGTAAAGATCAATTTCATTTCTAGCAGTGTTAATATGTTTTGTTTTGTTTTTTTTCTTTAAAGCAATGATGATAGAATTATAGATAAAACCGAAGTCTGAAAATTATATTGAAAAGTAAGATACAACAATTACTTGGGATTATAAATTCAAGAAGCGGGTATGTAATTTTTAAGAAGATAAATGATATTTAAGATTATATATATTTAATTTAAAAAATGTAAAAGGTTTTTATCAAAAAAAAAAAGTAAAAGGTATCTATTAGCCTCTGCTCACTAAGAGATAGAGGGTGATTCTTCCCATTAAGGATGCAAATTTGTTAGAAGCAAAATTCCATTATAACTTTCTGACATTTTTTAAAAATTTTAAAATGGTAATTATTTATTTTCTCCTATCTTCTTATTAGTGTTTTCATTTTTTATTTGGAGGGGTGAGTTTGTGTCTATGGAGTGATGGTCCCATGCACCACGTGCCATCCAAATCCCATCAGCTCTGATCAATCAGGAAATCCAACCTCAAGATTCATCAAATTTTTGTCTCACAACGAATCCCTCAGAGTGAGAGAGAGAGTTCCGGTTAGAGATGCAGTTTAAGGGCGATTCCTGGAGTCATGGCCCGTTCCAAAAATCTTTAATATGGAGCCGGCCAAGTTCGGTGAACTTGAACCGTAGTGTTGGCCTGTCTAGGCCCGGTTCTGGTTTAGGTTTTATTTTTTATTTTTTTTTATTTATTTATTTTTTTTTTAACTCTCATATTTTTTTAACCTCTCTTGTTTACTTTTTCCTTTTTTTTCTTTAACTTTTTTTTTACCTCTCTCTCTCTCTCTCTCTCTCTCTCTCTTCCACTCTCTTCCTTTTTTGTCATTATTTTTATCTAATTCTTTTTTACTCTTTCCTCTTTTATACTCTCTTTGTTTTTTTTTAAATTCATTTTTTTTTAAAAAAAACCAATAAATAGATAAAAAAATTAGAGAAATACAAAATTTTTAGAATGGTTTCATTGAATTTGGTGTACGTCCATTACCAAACTCTTTAATTAGATTTTGAAATCCACTAATTTTTTATGATTACATTATTTTGATTTTTAATATTTCCTATAAAAAAATTATGTTTCTTCTTCTTCTTTTTCTTCTACTTCTTCTGAAGTCTTGACGATGCGTTGCATTCTTTTTTCCGCATCCTTACAATTTTAATGTAAATCAAGGATTTCAAAGTGTCGACCGTCAAATTTGTATGCTTCTTATTTAATACTCAATCATCTACACTAAAAGCACTTTCTAACGACATTGTGAACACCGAAAGAGTTAGCATATCTTTGACCACCTGGGCTAGAATTGGATAGTATAATAAATTATTTTTCTACTAACCTAATATGTCAAAAAAATCATCATTATAAAAACTTTCCTAATATAAGTGTTTGTTTGTATAAAAATAATTTATTGAATGTTGATGAAGAAATTTTTTATTTTTTTCCTAACATTTGTAAAAAATTAAAAGAAATTGAAAATGATCGAGTTATTATACTAGTATTACTATTACCTACATTACTAGTATTTGAATCATTATGTTTTTTTTTTCATATAATTTAAATATGATTTGTAAAATATAAGATATTTGTTATTTAAAATATTGTCGGTTAATATATATTTCCGTTGGAAAAATTTGGTCAAAACAATTTATTAAAATTTCAAAATGTTCAACTTTAAAACGTAAATCTAAAATACTTACTATTAAATACTGTTGGTTCTGGTGACAACCAAAAAGGGAGGCTGAATTGATTGTCAAAAATTCAACTTTTTAAAAATTTATCTAACTTCACTTAGATCTAGTTTAATCCTATGATCAATCTATGCATGTGTAGCGGAAAATAAAATTAGGGATGGAGATACAAATCCTTTTTATAATGGTTCGGCCTTCTGCCTACGTCCACTCTTCCAGTCAGCAAGTTAGAATCTAGCAACATACTAGTTTCCACTATGATTCAAGATTACAGTATACAACCATTTGTCGACTTCTGATTTTCACACCATGAAGATAACTTTGTCCAACAATAGAAGACTAAACTCAAACTCACAATCCAATACACAACCCAACACTTAATATAACTCAACACTCAACAAAATATAAGTGTATAAGAATTTATTTTTCAATCCAGGAGACAACACACATATAAATACTTGAAGTGCAGAAATTTGCTCTTTCTTTGTTATAAGAATACTCTCAAAATGATGCTAAATATTTCTCTCAAAAGTGTGCTTCATGTCCTCCAATTTTCTGCATTTGTTAGACTTAAAAGGCTGCTTAAAATATGGATTTACTACTCAAAGAATGCAATAAGTTTTCTGCAACAATGTTCTCAAAAGTAGCCCAAAATTACTCTCAAGTAGATGTTTTTTCGTCCAACAAGTTTTTGCTATAGTTAGACATTAAAAACTGCAATAAAAGATGAGTTTTACCCCTGTTAAAGTACTAGTGTAAGTTAACAAATACAACAGTAATTTTGCTATAGAACTTTCCTGTTTCGAAAGCTAACATTGTTCCTTATTTTGTGAGATTATCCAACTGTTGTAACTTAAATTTGAAACTTGGACTTTTCTTTTTTCGTGTCTCAATGAGCTCTGTAAAAACTAATTACCATAACAAAGATTTAAAAACTGAAAGTTACTTTTCCAACCATCTTGCAGCAACAAATAACTAGGAAAAATCTAGATTTTCAGCTTATTTTTCTCTTTTTAAATTTCAAATTTTTACTGCTGTAATTGTTCAGATTTGAAGTTCAACAATCACCCTAAAGTGTGAAATTTTCAAATTTTAAAATGTTTGGCCGATGATGAAGATATATATGAGCAAATACCTCATGAAAACCAACTTCAGAAAAATATTCCTACTATAAAATATGAGTGACCAACCCATTTTTATCTTGATTTTTCTCCAACATATTCAACAAATTTTTGGACTGTAAAAGCTTGAACTTGGAGTCTATCACACATTCTTTGAAATATAATTTTCAGATTTAAAAATACTTCATCACACAAGTAGATATGGTTGTTCAAATATACCCAAATGATCATATTTCAACACTTAGAAAAATTTCAAAGTATTAGAATGTCAAGTGTCCTTTTGTTGTGAGATCTTATATGTATATTTAAGTTCAATTATAGGCTAAGTGTAGTATCCAATCTATATTTATCTTACTGGGTGAGTTTTCAACAAATATTAAAAAATCCAGTTTCTATTACCCAAAAATGCCTTACTTTTATGACTGGTTCTATGACTGCTTTTATGACTTTTTTGTAATAAAAACTATTTATTGAATATATCATCTACACACTAAATAAATTGTTAAAATAAAATGAGAGATTTTATTATCATCAAAACTAAGGAGACAACAATTTCCTTAACAAATACAAAATAAGAATTTTTTCATAATATTTTAAAATTTTTATTTTCATTAATTGAACAATATCACTAAACATATATTCTTCTTCAAATTGAGTAAATATAAAATAAATTTTACAAAAATTATGTAACATTATATAAGTTGTTGGATAGTAACTTTCGAAAAATAAATTTGTACATGTCTAAAAAATTTCTTATAATTAACTTGTGTGGTTGCAAAATCAAAAGTGGAATTATCAATAAAATCATATTTATAATTAGAATTTGTAAATTCAATTAAGATATTTTTAAAAGGAAATATACCTTGTAATATATCATAAATTGAATTTCACCTAATATCATATTTTAGTTTAAATTTTTTAATTTTTTATTATATAATTGATATAATTGTTTCGTTTCGTGTGTTTTTATCAAAAAATTTTTAATTTGATAAATTAAATCACGAATGAATTTTAAAACTACTTTTGCAATTTCGAAATCATCTTTGATATATAAATTTATAATATGACATTCACATCTAATATGAAAAAATATTCTATCTAAAATTATTTTTAAAATTTGTTTTAAATTATTAACCGCATTAATATTAACCGAAATATTATAAAAAAATATAGAAAAAGTTCTATTACTAATTCCAAATTCATGAATAACATTCGTAACTACTCTATCTATATGAGTACCGGAATATGGGTAATCCCAACATTAAAAAACTAACCCATGAATTATTAACCTAATGATATGTTACTACAATATATATATTTTTTTTAAATTCACTTTTCCAAATATCCAAATTTAATGAAAATTTACATTGACTAGTCATAAATTGTGTAATTATACCATATTTTAATTCTAGATATCGATCTATTGACCCCCTCTTACTGGATGTTTTACTACTTTTTTTTTATAATCCTGTTATAAATATTTTTTAATATACTCTTAAAAAAGGGACATACAACTATAATAAGTGGTAATTCTTTTTTTGATATCCATTATATTTGATCAAAATTTTCTTTTTCCGTATTATATTTAAATGTACCCGTGATGTTCTCCCCCGATGACTATTTGTGTTTGTCTTATTTGAGATAATTTATCCGGATGATCTTTAGTGAAGTGTCTCTTAAGTATGTCTACCACCAACTCTTTAAAAATTTATATTTTTGATGATAAATTTTACAAATTGTCTTTTATTCATCAATTTTTTTAACAAAAAAAATCCATACATTAATATTATTTTTTTTAGTATGTGTTGTAATAGATTGTGTTTTATTGATTGATTTTCTTTTAAAATATTTTCAATATCTATATTTTCAGGAATTTTCTCTTGAAAAAATAAAAATAGGGAGAGAAAAAATTGTTGAAAAATTTGTGAAAAATACGTTTTGGCCATTTTTTTAAAAAAAAAATTAAGATATTTTTTTTTTTTTAAAAAGTAATGCGAATGAATGAATTATACCAAAAAAGTAAAGACGCAAAAAAATAAATATATCAATTTGACGGAGATCACCAGTTGTTTTTTTGCCAAATCTTGAATTTGAGCTCCAAATTTTAAAATTTTGTCGAATATTTATAAATGTTGTATGCAGTGAAAATGATAGAGTTGATAATAAAATATGAAAATTGTAGAAATGGTGAAAATAGAAATGGTGTAAATGGTAGAGTTAAGAGATGAAAATGATAGAAATGTGTTAAATGTGATTAGTGGGAGATGAAAATGGTAGTATATGAAATTGAAATTGAGTTTGAGAGAGTGTAGTAGTATTGAGAAAATATGAATGTGAGAGAGAATATGAAATTTTATTATGAGAATTTTGAAAATAAGATGTGACATATTTATAGGAAAATTTTTTGACCTCATGGACCAAAATACCATCCAAACTAACCGTTTTATAATTATTAAGAGAGTTAAAAATGGAAAAAATTAAAAAAAATTGAATGTTGGAATCGACAAGGTTAGGCTGGTTCCGTGTCTGTTTAGGGATCAGGCCAGGTCGATTACCAGTTTTAGAAACCGTGGAATCTAATTGGCCCACTACTGTACCTAGACTGGTCCAATTCTGGATTACTGTTCATCTGGTCTGGATCCCGGGTCAGGCTTTTTTGGGCCAGCTTAGCCGATTTTCGGGTTCAAACTGGCCTGATGACATATCTAGAGTTGAGAAATGGAAATGGCAAAAATGTGCTGAATGTGATTAGTGAGAGATGGAAATGGAAGTGTATGAAATTGAAATTGAGTTTGAGAGAATGTAGTAATATTAAGAAAATATGAATGTGAGAGAAAATATGAGATTTTGTTATGAAAATTTTGGAAATGAGGTGTGGCCCATTTGTAGGAAATTTTTTTGATCTCATGGATCAAAATACCCTTCAAACTAATCGTTTTATAATTGTTGGGAAGGTTAAAAATGAAAAATTTCAAAAAAAAAAATGAACTTTGGAACCGGTCGGGTCGGGCCGGTTCCATAGCCGTTAGAACCGGCCTGGCTGGTCCAGTTTTTGAACCCGAGTCGTTTCTGTGCCGATTTAGGGCCCTGGTCGGGCCGCTTCTTGATTTTAAAGACTATGGAATCGGATCGATCCGCTATTATATCCGAGCCGGTTCGATTTTGGATTACTATTCATCCGGTTTGAATCCCAGATCGAGCTTTTTTGTTAGGGGTGCTGCCTATCGTTCGGTCGCCCGACCGATAAGGATTCAATCAGGATTCATCTGATTGATAGGCAGGTGTTTATTTGCCCGATCGGGGCGATTACTTTGGTTTGGTGAGTTACGTTCGATTGGCGGGGCGACTAAGGCCTTATCGTTAGGTAGACTCGGGTGACTGAGGCCCTTCGACAGACTGATTTGGGCGGCTATGACCCTTTTGTAAATTGTCGTGGTAACCGTTAAATACTGGTCGGCAGACGCTCTTTGTGGGCCTCTCAAGCATTGACTCTTTTGGTTGGACCTTGGGCCATGTCCCATCATTTGTTTTCGACTCATGGTCTTCTTGAGAAAAGAAACGCCATGAGTAATAATTTTCGAAAAAAGGAGTGCCCCTTTTTAATTTGACTTGTGCCGCCTTGATTTTCGTGAACCGTCTTCTGTACGCTTCATATAGGTTCATGCTTATCGAAGGGTTACATTCCCCCATTAGTCTCATCGTTCTTTTGACTCTTCTTTGTGGAACTTCCTTTTGTATAGAAAAAATATCAAAAAATTCCTTCTCGTCGCGAGCTGTAGATAGTATCTAGAGTACCATGACCGAAGAGGACTTAAGAGAAGTTCAAAAGGAAATATCGTTGGGAAGTGACTTCGAGTTTGTATTGCCGGGTAGAAGAGATAGGGCGAGTCATGCTCTCGAAGGTTGTGTCTCAATGTATAAGCAATGTCTGAAGTATGGCTTAAGGATTCCATATACGGGTCCGTTGGCAGAGGTTCTGAGGTACTAGAATGTCCATCCCTCGTTGCTTATCCCAAGCGCTTGGCGCTTTACGATTGCCCCAATTTCCCTGTTAGGGTTCTTCCGTGTTCGTTTTGACTCGGAGATTTTGGGTGCCATTTTCTTTTTGGGACGATGCAGTTCCAAGAGTTCTACTCATGGCTGGTACAAACTCTAAACTCACAGGGAGTCTCGCTGGAGGTTCTTCTACAGTGAATCCCAAGACAAGCACTGGATGTAAAAAATTTTTTATGTGAAGTTCCTGAACAGAAATCTCCTTCAGGTGCTTTCAGATGCTAATCAAGCGCCTTTCTTGAATATGATAACTCCTAATATCCTTTGTCATTCTCGTTTTTTGCGAGTTGTCGGACGCTATTGCGAAGAACATCACCGGAGTTTTTTGGGTGGATTCTTTGGTAGAAGATAAAATGTTGCTGTTGTCTCGTTTATTGGTAGATGAGACAAGGCAGATTACCAGATCTCTTTTGCTGGAGTAATAGGGAATGGAGTTGGTTGATACTATGTCGGTCATCAACGCCCGTCTTTTCAATGAGATTTCTAATGAGCGGGAAGTACGGTCTCATATGAAGAGGAAAAATGTTGATACTTCTCCTGAGTCCCGACAGAAGAGATCCAGGACTAGGGCATCTAGCCCATCTACTGGAGAAGAAGAGCAAGCTGAATCTAGAGGGCATGAACCTTCTCAAGAGCATTCTGAAATAGGAGGAGGCTATCTTGTTGGCTACTCAGAAGCCTTTGACGCACCTACAGAGGTCGAAGAGGGAGGTGGTTCTGACGAGGGACTCCTCGAGGTGACCGGGAGCTTTCTGGCTCGAGATCCGAAAAGGCGGGAGGAGCCTCCAGTGACGCAAACCTTTGTCCCCATTCCGGGAGAAACATCAGAATAGTCTCCTCGGGAATCTCAGTATCTCTTGGTAGATGTATTGGATGACTACTACATTCCTCCACCTATTCCAGTTGGAGAGGGACATAGTTCTGAAGAAGGATCGGTGACGATCTTTATGGAGGGCCGTAACTTTAATCTTATTGCTCCGCAGGAAGGGCTGCAGTTGGCCGAGCGATTCCAATTTCCTCTGAAGTCCACCCTCCAAAAAATGCCTCTTGAATGCATCGACATGGCCCTTCATTCTCTTTGCCTTACAGTAAGTATTCTCTTTGTACGAGTTAAAGTTTGATCTTGCCATCTCGTGATCCTGAATATCGTGTCTCTTTCTAGACCTCTGTCCTAACTGAACTTCAAAGGTTAAGAAGGCAAAAGCGTGAGAATCAGTTTTCAAACTGGGCAAACGAGTGGCGGCGCTTCAGGATACTCTGGAGAACCAGGAGCAGAGAATTGGGGAGGAGAAAAATAGGGAAATTGAGCGCCTTCAGGCGAACTTATCCTTAGGCCACAATCGTTGTAAAGAGCTGGAAGCGGCGGTACGCATTAGGGAAGCGAAACTGACGACTGCCGAAACATTGGCTCGTCTTCGGGAGAAATCCCTTCAGAGTACTGAACGAGAGATGACCCTTCTCAAGTTGACTATTGCCAAAGATATTGCTGAAGTCTAGCTCTCTCAATGTAGGTTGCTTGAATGCTTGAGGTGTGCAGAGGAGATCCTTTGGCGCGTCGGCCAATATGAGGCCTTGCCCCCTCTAGAAGGATCAACGGGTTCGGATCCCGTCACGCTGCCGCAACCCCCGCTTTTGCTTTGTTGTAATTTCATAATATTTGATATGGAAATTTTTCCCTTCTATTTCTTATCGTGCTAGGATGAAACAATTTTTGCGAGAAGGCTTTTAAATACCCCATCTCACTTATTTGATGAAATTGAGGACAATTTGTGTTCGTCGTAAAAGAGGGAAATGTCTATTCGTTTGGGAAATTCGTCCCTTTCTGAGGGGAAGCTTGGCCTGTTGACTTGGAACTCTCGAGGTCTGTCATTCAATTAGGAATCTTCAGGCCGCACGTGCACCCATTCAGGGAGTCTTATCTCAATTCTGCTATTCATTCGAAAGGATCTAAGCGATTGAAACCCTTCAGTCGATTAGAGGCTTTAGGAGTTAGGGTCGTGTCCGCCCGTTCAGAGAGTTTCATTCCATATTAGCGACACATTCATTCGGAAGGAACCGGACGACTGTGACTCTTTGGTCGATTAGAGACTTTAAGAGGCAGGGCCGTGTCTGTCCGTTCGGAGAGTTCTATCCCAACTTAACGACACATTTGTTCGGAAGATCTGGACGACTGAGACCATTCGGTCGATAAGAGACTATAGGAGGCAGGGCTATGTCTGCCCGTTTGGAGAGTTCTATCCCAACTTAACGACATATTCATTCGGAAAATTTGGGCGACTGAGACCCTTCGGTCGATTAGAGACTTTATGAGGTAGGGCCGTGTCCGTCCGTTCGGGGAGTTCTATCCCAACTTAACGACAAATTCGTTCAGGAGATCTGAGTGACTGAGACCATTCAGTCGATTAGAGACTTTAAGAGGCAGGGCCGTATCCTTCCATTCGGAGAGTTTTATCCCAACTTAACGACATATTCGTTTGGAAGATCTGGACGACTGAGACCCTTCGGTCGATAAGAGACTTTAGGAGGCAGGGTCGTGTCTGCCCATTCGGGGAGTTCTATCCCAATTTAACGACACATTCATTCGGAAGATCTGGACGACTGAGACCCTTCGGTCGATTAGAAACTTTAGGAGGCAGAGTCGTGTCCGCCCGTTTGGGGAGTTTTATCCCATATTAACGACACATTCATTCGAAAAGATCCGAGCGACTGTGGCCCTTCGGTCGATTAGAGACTTTAGGAGGCAAGGCCGTGTCCGCTTGTTCGGGGAATTCTATACCAACTTAACGACACATTCGTTTAGAAAATCTGGGCGACTGAGACCCTTTGGTCGATTAGAGACTTTAGGAGGCAGGGTTGTGTCCGCTCGTTTGGGGAGTTCTATCCCAACTTAACGACACATTCGTTCGGAAGATCTGGGCGACTGAAACCCTTCGATCGATTAGAGACCTTAGGAGGCAGGGCCGTATCCGCTCGTTCGGAGAGTTCTATCCCAACTTAACGTCACATTCGTTCGGAAGATCTGGGCGACTGAGACCCTTTGATCGATTAGAGATTTTAGGAGACACTTTCTTCGTAGGTCATTAGAAATCCCGAGCCACGTGCATTCGGTAAGTAATAGAAAATATCGAAATCTTGATCAAGAGAAGAGTGCTAGGAAATCTGGGTTATAGGCCGGACAAATGCTAGCACGAACGTATGGCTCGTGCCAACCGTCTTCACTATGGACTTGGAGGATCACTCCTCCTGGTTCATCACGTGATGGTCTGGGATCTGGCCTATGAAGCGACTCATTCTCCCTTGGTGTGTCACGCCTGTTGGGGAAAGACAGATTTCTTCCTTCTACACTGATGAACTTCTGCAGTTTTTTGTTACGAAACAAGAATTCCAGTTCATCCATGAGTTTTTTACACTCATCGGTCGTATGGCCGTAGTCTCGATGGAAATGACAGTACTTGGACTTGTCTTTTTTAGGATCTTCTTCTGTCGGGCGTGAGGGCCATCTAACATATGACTTGTTCTTTATTTGATACAAAACCCGACATGGGGTTTCGCTTAGCGGAGTGTAGACGTCGAACCTTTGCGAAGGTGGAATTTCTGGTTTGCCTCTCTTCGAGAAAGGCCGGCATGGTGACCGTCTGCATTCTTTTCTGCTATGGAGGCCTCTTTATCGATCGAAGACCTCTGTTTCTTCAGTGGCAATATATTTTTCCGCTTGGGAGTAAAACTCTTGAATGGTTGTCGGGGGTTTCTTTGTGATGGAGATCTTCATATCAGAGGAGCGCAGGCCCGTCAGGATTACGACCAAAGTGATGTTATGGTCCAAATCAGGGACTTTCTGCATTTCTGTCTTAAAGTGAGTAATGATAAGAGGGATGTAGATTTTCGCTTAGCCCATCGACTTATTGTAAAGTGAGTCTCAAACTGTTGTCGGAGTTGTGTGAAACTCTTGATACTGAATGAGGAAAGAGAATTGAACCAGGCTAGGCATTACCCTTAAGAGTGGTAGGGAAGTGTTTGCACATCGCAGCATCTGAAAGGTCTCTAGAGACCACAACTGTTATGAAATGGGTAGAATGGTCACGGGGGTAATTTGTCTCGTCATACCGCTCTATGGGAGGTAGAAGGAGATCCCTTGGCATTGGTTCTGACAAGATCTTTACATCAAATGACGATTCGCCTAAGGAGCGTAGGGGATCTTCCCTATTCTTCACGCCCGCTCTTTTAAGTTCAGCGACCACGAGCTGTTCAATCTGCCTTTTCAGATCTTGGGGGTCGTATTGAGAGACCGTCGATGGTTTCGGGAATTCTCGTCTGGGTGGCCGCTTATATTCGGATTTTGCAGCAGATGAGTAATTGTCTGACTCGAGGGCTCGACTGAGTCCTTCCAACTGTTTACTCATTCTTTGGATTCCAGACACTAATTTTTCCATTTGAGGCTGGTTTGCCTGTTCTGGTCCTCAGGCCATGACTTGTCGTTCCTGGGTCGCATATTACAGAATTAACTTCGAATGGGACGGTCGAGGAGATAACGTAGGATTGCGAATTGGAGGAGTCATTACTGGGGGAATGGTAGGTTCGGCAGGTATAGGGATGAGCCCCCTACAGCAGGGGTGGCTCTTGAAGACACTCTAGTCTTTGGAGGCATGATTATCGAAATGACCGAAATTGTTCCAGTCTGTTCCCAGGGACGGCGCCAATCTGTTGGAGGTGGGTTATGACTCCACAGATACCAGCTCTTTCTTGACCCGAATAGCAGTCGTCAATGAGTGGATACACCTGTAAAAACCACCGGTGGATGCTCCGACGGGGAGGTTCCGACGCTCAAGTCAGTAAAGAGTGATTTTTGATTGAAAGAAACAGACTAAGAGTTGAGGGAAGGCTATTCCCTGTGATCAGTGTGCCCAGAGTGTTAGACCCAGAGAGCGTACCTGATTCGGAGGGTTCTGAGATCTCTTATATCTCTGAGAGTCGTGCGCCGCTGGGGGACTTCAACCCTACCTTCCTTATCGAACTGATTTGGGAATCTCGGAAGTTAATATTTTGAATTGATTACGATCCTCATTTATCGGGAAAAGTTTCATCTTTGGGAGTGACGTTTTCCTTATTTGAAAGATCCTGGAGTTACTGTTATGAAATTGGAAATCGAAATTAAGGAATTCTGACTTTCCTTTAGAATCGTTAGTTATATTGCATGTCGTTCGATCGCCCGACCGATAAGGAGTCAATCAGGACTCATC
The DNA here is from genome assembly GCA_037126225.1 of Dillenia turbinata. Lineage (NCBI taxonomy): Eukaryota > Viridiplantae > Streptophyta > Magnoliopsida > Dilleniales > Dilleniaceae > Dillenia > Dillenia turbinata. The sequence continues at coordinate 8,321,326 of JBAMMX010000012.1, forward strand.
TGATTGATAGGCTGGTGTTTGCTTGTCCGATCGGGGCGATTATCTTGGCTTGGTGAGTTACGTTCGGTTGGCGGGACACTAAGACCCTATCGTTCGGTAGATCCGGGTGACTGAGACTCTTCGGCAGACTGATCTGGGCGGCTAAATTGTCGTGGTAACCGTTAGATACTGGTCGGCAGGCGCTCTTTGCAGACCTCTCAAGCATTGACTCTTTTGGTTGGGTCTTGGGCCATGTCCTATCAGATCGGAAAGTGTATTATATTATATTTGCATTTAAGGAATATTAAATTAGGAATGCTAGTTCTTAAAAAATTATTTATTTAAAGAATTATAATTTTTAACAAGTGTTTCCTTTATAAGATCTATTTGAAAAACCGAATAGTCCCGACAAGTGATGATAATCTACCTTAGAAAAGTAGGATTGCAACTAAAGTTGGGTTGGTTCGATCCGGCCATTTTCTGGAATTAATCAAAGGTAGGTCAAGATTCTAAATTTAGATATCAACTATAAGTACTTATTTCTATATGCTATGAAATATGAATTGAGAAAAAATTAAGCATGAAAAGACTAAGAATAGAAGTTGAAGTTTGCTTAATAGGCTATTTAAGTGAAATTAAATACATTTTATTACAAAAATAAAATCAAGAAACTGTTAAAAAGAATGTTAGAATTGAAAGTAAAAAATTTAATAATTACATATAGTTCTTTAAGATTAGATATTATTATTTTTATTAGGTGTTAACAGAATTTTCCTTTTTTTTTTTTTTTCTGGACGGGGAAGAGAGGTAAATCACCTATCCAAATCCCATTCAGTTTTAGCCGTAATATATAATATAATATAGAAAAAATTAGTGGAACTCTCTAAATATTAGGTAGTGCACGTTAGTGTAATATTTTTTACCTCTACCCATCCACCACCTACTCTCTTGAACAATCCACCCACCCTCCACAATATTATATATTTATAGATATATTGAAGTGTTTGAATCATTTTTTGTGGTTTCAAAATAACTTAAAAAAAAATTAAATAGATAGTTGATTTAATAAGATACAGTGTTAGATTTTTTAATTAAATCTCGAGTTTAAAACTTGAGAATAGAAGAGACTAGACAAAGAAAGTTATCCTCTATAAAGGACCTCGTGTCAGATTAGTTGGAGTATGATTCTAGATACCCATCGATGATTCTAAACCATTGGCCCAAAAAAAAAAAAATACAAAAAAAAAAAAGAAATTGAGACTCGGAGTTAGTTTTGGTTTCAGTGTGGACCAGATTGGATGTGGTCTCCAAAAGAAGCTTTAAAATGATGCAAGACTAAACCGAGGGAAAAGGGGCCCTTTTTAAGAATATTTAATGGGTACTCCCATTCCCATTAAGGGCAAAGGGCCCTTTAGTATTTTAATCCTTCTTAGAATCTGGTCCACATTAATCCTTCTTAGAATACACCTAAATCATATACTCCCTAGAACTGTCAACTCTAACTTTCATTATTCCGATTTGTGGTCCTCCTCTCTCTCTCTCTCTCTCTCTTTCTTTCTCTCTCCCTCTCTCCCTCCCTCCCTCCCTCCCCTAAACTTATTAAAGAATTAGATGACGAAATCAATTATTGTATATCTGCAAGAAAAGTTATAGTGCGAGTTATGCTTGAGTTTTAGTTGATATATCATATAAATCAACTTAAACGAACTTGTTCCAATAGTTGAGTATTGATATTTTTCAAAAAAGGTTTCGCACCGATTTTAGTTGTGTATGAATAAAACAGATGTCGGAATAGTTCTGTCGTTTAAGGATCCAATCTGTCTCGAATCGATTTTAGTTAAACACAACGTGATTACTAGATATTGATGATTTATATAAAAAAAATTGAATGAATTATATATATATTGAACTTAAATAATTTATTTAATAATACATCAAAATAAAATATAAATTGGGTAAATTTTCTTAATCGCTGCTCAATTAATAAATTCTTTTAATGTCGAATTCAGAATCAGTTTGTTTACTATGAGACATTTAAATGTTAATATATATTTTTAATAATTTATTTTTATCAATTATTTACAAAAGCTCAATCAAAGCTTGAGCAGCTCTAACTTAGAGTTGTGGGATGGTCATTCATTGAGATGGACAAAAGAGCCCAACAATAATTGGGCCAAGGCTTGACAAAAGCCCAGTCTGCTTTTGGGCCAAATCCTAAGATCATGTGCCGTTAGAAAACCGATTTCGGCCAAAAATCCATGGACTCAAAAAGGAATTTTGACACTTGTCACCGATCGGTTTCTGAATTTTATCTGACTAATTCGATTGAATACTACAGAGCCTATTAAGGGGTTGGTTTCAAATCCTATTTCTCCATTTTCATGATTCAAACCCAAGATCTATAATTAAAGGGGTGCAATACCCTATCGCTATTTCAAACGAGTTTGATCATGACATTATACCATGTGTTTTAGTGGACTCATTGATCAACTAGGGACATGATATTATGACCCATTCCAAAGCATTTGGTTTGTTTCTGTGCAAGTTTGAAAATGGAAGGTAGACGTTGAGACAGTTAACTCTTAAATTGAGTCTTATAATTATTCAAATTTGATTATAAGATTTATAAATACCGGTAATCAAGTAAAAAAAAAAAAAAAAAAAAAAACTTATTTAGTATCAATGGAGAGCTTAACTTTCTCCAAAATAGGATCCATGGCATGCTCAACAAGGCTCTCTGAAGGATATTTGACAAATCAGGTCTCTCTTTAAGGATCAAATATATGAGGTGAACAACACATGATTGAGTGTATGCTACTTTGATACATTTGATAATCTTAGCATGTACGAAAGTATTTAGAGAGAGTTATCTTCTTAATGGATTTTACAGTATTCGGACTGAATTAGTCAGATGAAATTCGGATTAGTAAAAAAAATACAAAAAAAAAATATATAGATTTAGAGAGAGAGCAAAATTGATGGCAAAGCTTTTTCCACCTTCCTATTCTAATTCCTTTGCTCTCTCTCTCTCTCTCTCTCTCTCTCTCTCTCCATAAGGAAAACGGCTCGAAAACTTTTGGTCGAATGACAATGCCACTCCCATTTGCTTTCTTCAAGGGATACGTTGCAAGTTAATGAGTAGGGGGGCAACGAGTGGAATCCCACTTTATTTGCATAAAAATTTTGTGTCTCACCTGTCCTTCCAACTCAATAAGATTTCCATTCAGTTTAAGTCCGACAGTTGTTTATTTTTGTCCTATCAAAACTTTCAAATAGCAATTTGAAAAAGGCCAAATGTGAAAAAATGAGAAATCTAGACCTAGACTCAACAAATCCAAAGAACATTTATGGGCACATTCATCCCAACACTCATAATTTCAACGTAAGTTTTCAAACGTGGGTAGAAAGAGATGTCAATTATTGTCCCGCGCAGCCATTTTGATACTTTGAATCATGAGTTTTTATCAGTTTTACCAAACAAATCCAAACATCAACCTGCTTTTTAAAATCATGATATTGTCATTTCCAAAAAGTGGTCATATTAATTTTTTTTTAGATGATTGAACTATCAAGATAGATGCGATTCTCTTACTATTCAAGTATAAATTTAAAATTTTAAAATAAATATTTTTTTTAACAATATTTAACATGAAATTGTAGCAGATGTTTTTGAGTCTGAATTATGTAAAAAAAAAAAAAATTAGATTTATTTATTTATCCTATCCTCTTATTAGGGTTTTCTTTATATGTGGAGGGTTGAGTTAATATGTATCCATGGAGTGATGGGTCCGATGCATCATGTGTCATCCAGACCCCATCAGCTGTGATCAATCATATCTCCAAAAAGGGCATCAGATTCAAGCTCAAGATTCATCAAATCTGTCTCCCAACGGGTCCTTAGAGAGAGAGAGGGAGGTTTGATTGTGTCAACTAGTAGGTAGCTCCGATCAAAACAAAAGAAAAAAAGTCATGGTAACATACATAAGTCTCATACCCAGAAATGATCATTCAAACTGGAAGCAAATGTGTTTCCACATAAGGTGACCAAATTCATATGCATTTTTAAATAATGCTCACGGACATTTATCAGCTGGACTTCACCTTTTTGAATCACTCCTGTCCTGTATAGACCATGAAATGATGACCAAGTAAAAGTTCAGCTGCAAAACTACACCGTTTTATCATTTTGATTGATCGGCGGCAGATGATTTAAGAGTGGTAGGGATAATAGAATAAATTGAGACAATATAATGAATATAATATTTATTTGATATATTAAAATCAATAAAATTATTTTAATTTGGTGAGGACAATTGTCCACCCTGATTTGTGAACGCTGATTTCTTTTCAATATTAATCCACAATGCTAAGTCGTTTCAATGCTTTATCTTCATCTTTTTTTCTTTAAAACGTTGTTGCTGATCAATCAAATCATTTATGTTCTTTTTTTACCTTTCCAATTGTTCGTATTATGTTTAAGTGTCAAATATCTCTTTGTTTAATTATTATTATTAATAATCTAGTTTGTCCGGATCTTTTTTTAATCATTTTATTTTTTTTTTCACATTTCCATGTCATTTAAAATGCAAAACGTGTTAATGGGTACCTTCCAACCTTAGTTAAGAAAAAAAATTAATTAGGTTTGTATGAATTAGAAATATATTTTTTTCAACATTTAAAAATATTAACAGTCATGTATTAGGAATATTTGATTATGGTTTTATTGTTAGAGATTATTTATTAAACGATTGCAATTATTGGGATTAAAAATCTGATTATTGTTGTTTATTGTTAGAGATTATTTATTAGAAAATTGTAATATTTAACAAGTGTCTCTAACTCTGATGCACGGAAAATTGTGGTGGGGTGGTTTGATTCTAACCCTTGTCCAAAAGCTTACCCAAAGAAAAGGGTTCAAGTCAATCAACCCGATCCCCATTATCTTGCATTGACTTGAATCGATCCTATGGTTTTCTAGCATGCAAATATCCACTATAAATAGTTTTTAAGAAAAAGAAAAAAATAAGCATTAGAAGACTAAGAATAGGAGTTGAAGTTGGCATAACAGGCTATTTAAGAGAAATAAATACATTTTGTGCAAAATTGTGGAGAGAATGTTAAAAAGAATTAATAAAAAACTCAAAATAATAACTAGATTTTTTAAAACGTCATATTTGGAGTAAACTTCTCATAGAAACCAAATCTCTCCGTTTATATTTGTAACAAAAAGAAAAACTCTCATAATAATTGAATTAATGTAGAAATGTTTTTTTAAATCGGATTTAGTTAGATACAACGTGATTACCGAATATTGATAATTTTAAAAAAAATATATATAGAAATGTCTTTAAATCTACTAGTTAGTGCCAGTAAAATAAGAAACCTAAACAAACCTTTATATTAAAAGTGTCAAAAGATAATATATAAATTTAGGAGAAGTATTTAGATTTATAAATTTTTTATCTTAACGAATAACTTATAAAATAAAAATTAATTTATGTAGTACACAAGAAAATAAAGGAATTGGAGGTATGCTATTTTTTGGCGGAGAAGGGTTACTATTGTTTTCACATTGAAGATCATATTGCAGGGGAAAGAGGGAGAGTTGGACGTCCAAGATGCGCCTTTAAATTTGAAATTAGTGGCACACCGCAAGAGAAAAATCATGATAAGGAATGCAATGATTCAAACATGGGATAATGAAACAGTCTGTGGATGTGGGGTTTGGTTTAATTTTAGCTTACACATAATGGAAAAAATAGAGAGAGAGAGATGATTCTTTCAAATTTGAAATTTCAGGACTTTATCTCTTCAAAGGGTAGGTATAGTAAGGGGGAATGGGGGAAGATATTCCAAAACTTAGGTCTCAGGACCACGTGAGGGAGGGGGATATTTCTGCAGTAGTAGTTCCGAAGTCATCATCTTGTGCCCCAATACCCAATTCTCCCCTGACACATTAAGTATGATTAAAAACAAATTAGCCCACCTGCCCCTTTCTTCATAATTAAGAGAGAGAGAGAGAGAGAGACAGAGAGAATCTACAAGAAATTTGAAAAGAGACAAAGAGAAACATATATTTCCACTTAATACCCTATTTATAATGTTTTTTTTAATGATCACGATAAAGCTTACAACTTCGACTTTGGGAAGTCCAATTTTATCAGCCTAAATTACGCCTTAATTTTGCCTAAAACCCAAACACACTCCCTTTCCTCTTTTCCTCCTTTTTTCCTATATACCCATGTTTTCTCCCTTTTAGTACATCCTAATCTCACGTAGGGTCCTATATTGGGCCATCAACATGGTGTAACGTTTTTATAGATGAAAAGGGTAAAGGATTATTTGGACAAAAAAAAAAGTAATTGATGAAAATAATTGAATTTTTTAAAGTATATTTAAAATTCAATAAACTAATTAAAGGATATTCAAAAATTTAGTCTGAGTTATTACCGATCTTTAAAGTGTATTTAAAAATTTTTAACCAAATAAACTAATCCCATTGATATTTTATTCTGTTTTAGGTGCGATTCAATCAATAATTTTTTTGATATATAAGAGATATTCAAATTCAAGATCTCTAAGAAAAAAGAGATAATGTCAGTTGAATTATAACTTAATGATCTCAATCATTAAGTATATATCCATAAAATTATGCATAATAAAGAGTTAAATTTTGGTCTTCCAAATTGTATACAATATAGCAAACATATTATATATATTAACTCCAAAAATAATAAAAGGAATTACCAAAATTTGGAATTTATTTATGTATATATATTTATTGAATGTATAAATTTAGAAGGCAACCAGGTTAATGGTAATTCTTTTATTCTCGTGAATATGTTTAGTGTTTGTCACACTTTGTAATGGCGCGTGTAGTGTAAGAGAAAATGAACGAGTACATGATTTCTTGGTCTGGTTATGTGGTATGGGTTTTGGGGTTCTTTTTTGACTTTGGATATCGAAATTGGGCAAGCGGCCACGGACTAGGTGACGGGAAGCTCTTTTTCCCATTCAATTCACCATCCTTTGGACTGAATAAGAAAATTATATAACAAAACAATTGAATAAGAGAGAGAGAGAGAGAGAGAGAGAGAGAGAGAGAGAATGTGAATTGAATAGTAAAAGTTGACATGTGGGAGAATGTCCGAAAGATTTTGTAGTGTTTGGGGTTTGGCTAAGAGGAGAAAAGGGTCACCCACGTAGCAATGGCTCTTGTTTTTTGGTTTTTAATGGGACAGACAAAAATAAATACCATATCCTTGCTTTTGACTTCCCTCATTAATTTACGTGATAATTCTAAGTTCCATAAACGTTGTGTCTTGGGTCTGTCACGACCCTCCTCATTATTCAACCATTTCCAAAGTTCACTACTCCTAAGTAATTTATTTTTTTGATTTTTTTATGTCTAAAATTTTGATCGATTCAATTCGAACAATTATGATTCTAATTTAATAAGACTCTTCTAATATTTATTTATAATTTTTAAAATTTATATTTAAAATTTTAATTAAATGAATTTAATATTTTACTGTTACTATTGCTATTAGTTGGTATACTTTTTGGGTTAGGGGAGAGGTAATATGGTTGGTTTGGTTTATAAGGGGGAAGGAGTTGTCTTGGGGTCGAAGGTAATGAACCACCTGAGGCCTTAAGGCAAAGCAATCATTACACTACGCGATGTATTATTGTGGAGAATCCAATTCCTAGAATAGTAGAATTTCAAATACAACATGCATGCCTAAAAACAGAAACAAAAATCAAATCGAACCAGGTTACGTCTAAGGCTGCAGAGTTCAGCAGGAGGAACGTGAAGTGAATGATTCAGTAGCAGAGCAACCCTCAAATTCTGAACTCCTTCCTTTATTGCCGATTCTTCTGATCTCATCATCATCATCTTCTTCATTTAATCCCGCAATATCCGTTCACGGGTTTATTCTCTCTCTCTCTCTTAACTCTCGGTCCCGTCATCCGAAAGATACGTTCTACCCTCTCTCTCTCTGCTACTCATGATTCCTCATCATTGCATCCATGAAGGATTCCTTCCCTATCATAACCTTCCTTCCTACTCAAAATGACGAGACTGCCACTGGTCATTTCCCTTACGACTGCTCGTCTTCAACACCACATGTTGCAACTTTCCATTGATGTTCAATGTTAGAGATCAGCAATGTCAATTTCCATGTGTGTAATTCCGCTTTTGCTACTTGAGATTATAGACCAACTTATCCTATTAGTAAGACATATTAATTATTAGTTTATCAAATTATATTTTTTTTCATTATTATAAGTATTAATTTTAAATACAAATTTAATTCGATTCATCCCATCTAGCGTTTGGTTTCCAATAAAAAACGTGAACTTGAGACATATTTGAGAACCAAAATATAAGATCCTTCGAAGAGCTTCTAAACAGAATTACAAAATTTAATTATATAGAATATAACTTTTTTTTTCAATTTTATTCCTAAATGAAATTAAAAATTTATATAAGAGGACAACATATAACATGCTTTTAGAATTATAATTTCAGGGATAAGACTTAGTTTTCTAATTGACAAACACTATTTGGAGCTATATTTTTTGAATCATATATATAATTTTTTTCATAAAAATTTTAATGGGTAATTGTCCATTCTTCAATAGGGATGGCAATGTTCGACTTGACAGATATATGAAAAATTCAATTTGTCAAATCGGGTTTTTTTTTTTTTTTAATCGGATTAGGATCAAATCAAAGTTGGGTTTTAATATTAAAATATTCGGTTAGTACCGATACAAATTTAGATTAAAAATAATCAAATCCGATAATAAATTATAATATTATATTATTAAAATTTTATTTTAATATTATATTATTTGTTACTCTTTTTTTATATGGTCTAAATTTTGAAACAATTTTAAATAGATTTAATTTTTCTTTTTTTTCTATATAATTTTATTTATTATTATTATTTTTCTTGGGTCTGAGTATCGGTTGGATATGTGTCGATACGGGTTGATCGAATGGGATCGGAAATATTTAGCAAGGCGACCGGACCTGGTAAGGGTAGAATGGGAAGTAGGTAGAAGAATTTTATAAAGGCGGATGGGACCGATGACATGGATGTAAAGCAGCTTAGACAAGTGTTAGTTTGACGTGGCCTCTCTTTTTTTATGAGTCTTAAGCCTACAGTGAATGCTCTTTAACGGCCTCCGTCAGTTGCCGTCTTCTGCTATAAATATATCTCCACTCTCCCATTTCTCTCTCCAAAATCCTCCCCCATCATTTTCACCCCTGTTTTTCTCTAAAACAGCTTTTAATGGTTGCGTGAACAAGAAGCCTTAGCATATCCTTAACATTTTTTGAGTGAACGGAGAAAAAACAGGTTTGTCTTCAAGTCTCGAAATGGGGAAGAAATTAGAACTGAATCAGAAAGAGAGAGAGAAAGTTGAAGCTGTCCTTCAAATCTTGCGCAAACAATCTCCTCTCACTCTAAAACAAGTAATCTCTCTCTCTCTTTCTCTCTCTCAAGCACACCCACGAAACACTTTTTTTTGAGCTGTTGTAGCTAAGTGAACCCTCTCTCACTCTCTCTAAAGGAGATTTTTGATATTATTGAATCGTCATCAGGAGAAGTTTTGTAACTACGCTTGTGTGGAGAGGTTTCTAAAAGCGAAAGGAGAGAGTGTGAAGAAAGCAGCGAAGCAGTTGAGAGCTTGTCTTTCATGGCGAGATAGCATCGGAACTGGTACTTTCTTCTTCTTCTTCCATAAAAGTTTTACCCCTCTCTCTCTGAATAATCTTTTTTACTTTCTTTTTGTAATCAACCGTTAAAGTGAAAAAAAAGGTAAATTTGAAGTCTCTAATCTGAAAGTTTGATTTTCTTCTTTTCTTTTCCAGAGAATCTCATCGCCGATGAGTTCTCGGAGGAGTTATCGGAAGGCGTCGCTTACGTTGCCGGTTACGACGACGATAACGGACCTGTTTTGGTAATCTCCCTCTCTCTCTGTTTCTCTCTCTGTGTCACTGTCTCTGTCTCTATAAAGAGTGGTGTTGATGGTTGTATTTTGTATTTAATGTGTTCAGATAGTTAGGATTAAGCAAGACTATCACAAGTTCCATTCCCAGAAACTGTAAGTACTTACTGCCGTAACAGAAATCAGATCTCGCTTTCCTTCACAATTCACAAGAAAACGACTTCTAACTCTCTCTCTCTCTCTCTCTCTTTCTTTAGATTCACTCGCTTGTTGGTTTTCACTCTGGAAGTGGCAATTCAAACTATGCCAAGAAACGTTGAACAATTCGTCCTCCTCTTTGACGCCAGTAAGTTCCATATTCAAAAATGACTTAAACTGTCCCTTTTCCAAGTATATTGCCGCAAGCAACCAAGGTCATTATTTTCTTCATTTTAATTCCAAACTTATGGGTAGTTCTGTCATTTCAATTATTTCACTTGCAGTCGAAGCACAACTAATGTCCACTGCTGCTCTTCACTTGGGGCCTGTTTGGATATCATAACAAATCAAATATTCTTGAGATTTACTGTTCATTATGAATAATATTATTGTTGATAATTTTTTTTTTTTTATTTTTATAAATATTATAAATTATATAATTGGGAACTATTAAATCGTAATTCATTACTAATATATTCTCTCTCTCTCTCTCTCTCTCTCCCATGGTGATACATCTCTACCCATGAAAATGAACATTTTCTTTCCCAAAAATTTTCTTTAGTGGACAGCAAAACATACCCTTCCCTTGGTTCTATGATATTCCAAACCTGAAATCCTCACAAAACGGCCTTTTCCCAAAAATTTTGATGCCCATTTGCCGTTTGTGTCTAAATCACGCCTATTGGACAATAAATGAGAAAACATTAATGGGCAAGAGAGAGCATGATTGGTCACACACATTAGGCCCCAAAAAAGGCAGAGTTCATTAATGGCTATGCTACAGAGTGCACATTTTCTTGTCTCAAACCGGCAACTTCTGATTTATTCTCAAAAAATTTCCTCCAAAACCCTTGAAATGTCCCCGTCGGTGTTGAATTCAGGGTCGGGAATGTAGGGGTAAAAGTGGGATAATGGTAATACTTATTTTTACTTTATATTATATCCGTCCGAGAATCAGTCAGTGTCATGGTGTGACAAACGAACCTGACTCAAACCATGAACTTAACTATAAAAGTACTTATATAATTCTCCTTTATTTTTCCCCCTCTCTTTCCTTTGCGTAGGCCAATCATCTTCTGCAATTTTCTCTGATATACAAAGCCTGAATTATGAGACCCATTTTGAATTTATTGTTTTTAAACTTGTGGGTTGTGTTTATTTTAATTGTAGACCTATCGTGTATGCCTGCAAAAGTAAGACATAGAACCTCGGTCATTATAAAAAACGTTTTGATGAGGCATGAAGTGTTTTAATAATCAAAGTGTAGATATGACAATTCATAATTAATTGAATTGCTCAAGTGCATGATAATATGTAAATTTTTTTCAACATAGCTAATTCAAGTTTAATGTTTTGGCTGAAAGTTCATTTCTTTTCTAAACATATATCAATATGCTATATTGATTTGGTTTTTTTTGATAAATTTAGAGACTCAAATTCTAGATGTCTAAAGGAAAATGATGGTGCAAATGGAGCTATAACCCATTAGCAAATATATATATTTTTAATTATAATTGTTATGATCCATCCAAAAACTCTATTCATTATGGCATTGTAACTAATTTGCATCAGTATTATATCTAACATTTCAATTCATTATTTTACTTAAGCACTGATGTTATAATGAATTATTATGACCCTAATATAAAATTTAGCCCGTATATCCATCATGAATGACTTTTCCTGGAGGTGGTAGGGTGCAGCTGCCCTTGATTTTTTCAATTAAAAGTTGTGTGTATATGTCAAAAGATCATTGTATAAGTTGTATTTTTTGGGCCAAAATAGTGGCAAATTTTGAATCATAATAAGCATGAATTCAATAAGAAGTATATTCATAAAAAAACATATTTAAGATTTTTGTGTTAACTAAGATAGGTGTTGGGGGAAATTGCAGGTTTTTTCAGATCAGCATCAGCTTTTATGAACATATTGCTGTCAACACTGAAGGTGATGGCTGATTACTACCCAGGTCGTCTTCACAAGGCCTTTGTCATCGACCCTCCTTCCCTTTTTTCCTATCTCTGGAAGGTAACTCATAAAAGTTCAAAATCCAAACACACTTCACCAAACTCGTCACCTTCATCTTATTCTCAGTTTAAACCCGCAATTCCCGCTGTTCCTGGCAGCGGGTTTTCAGGGCATTTTTGTAAATTTAGGGATTTTGTTTCAGGGTGTTCGTCCGTTTGTGGAATTATCGACGATCACGATGACTGTGTGTTCTCTCGGCTTTGAGGAGAATTTGGACTTCAGTGACTTCGTTTCGGATCCACGTGCTTCGTCCCTCCGATTTGACACGTCTTCAATTTCATCGACGGCCAAGATTGGTTCATGCGCTTCTTCACGTTTTTCGTTCACTGTTTCTCACCACTTCGACTCGCTCAAGCCTTGGTATCTCAGCTTTGCCGACATGTCGGCATCTAAAGTGGGACCCACAGGCCCGTCTCCGTCAATATTGGGTCCACAGCTTATATCACCGCTCAATGCGCGGTCTTTATCATTTGCATCACCTATTGAGAGAACGCCACGTGGAAGTATCAACGGCGGACGTTCATCCAAGCCTGTGAGGAAGAGCTTTTTCCCGTCAACACCATTGCCGCAGAGAACGCAGTCTATCGAAGTTGGCCACGTCAGACACCCGAGGACGCCAAAGCCGTCGTTTCTCCAATCACCCGCCACATTTTTCAAGAAGGAGAGCCACATAAACAAACCCGACAAAGGGCGTGAATCATTCGCACCCTACCTGAAATTCTACCGGAGGCCGTACGATGAGATGATTTACAGGTCAAAGATGAGGCCTCCGCTCGGCGGATTGACATCCATTGTCTCTCCACAGCTCAGACGTCGCCACGTTTCAGTGTCTCAACGGTTCTAAACACCCCCTCCAAAAAAAAAAAAGAAAGAAGGAAAAAAGAGAGTAGTACGTACATATTTTACTAACCATATTTTGAGAATTTACGATATGGGAACAAGGGAAATAATTGAAATATTATTTTGTTAATCAAATGTAAGTCAAGTGTTTAATGAGGGAGGGCGCGAAGAGCTGAGTCGCATGGGTGTTGTGGTTTGAGTTTGGGAAGAACCAAAGTCAAATGTAGTTGTTTCATTTAAAAAATAAAAAACAAAAGACTACGTACGAGGTGGGATGTGAAATGGTGTGCTTGGTATCACATTTTCGATTTCAAGGAGAGGATCAAACAAGGCATGGGAACAAGACGACGTGGTCGAGACGATGAACATGTTCGCATTGGAAATCTTCATGTTTATGCGTGTGAAGAAAAAGTGTACCCTTTGTATTGGAACCATTGGTTTATTACTTTGTGAAAAATGAGACGTTTTTCACTTTGAAAAAGGGGGGGGGGGTGGAATCTTGGGGTTTCTTTAGGCTGGACTTTATTTTTCTTCGTAATAAAATCACAACCAAGTTTGAAATATTTCAGACTCCCTATGATATATAGTTTAGAACCCATGATTTGTAACCTTTGAATAAAAAATATATATTTTTTGGTTTTCATATCCGAAATATATTTTGATGAATCTGATTCAAACGTTATGAGAATTTTATTTAGTTGACGATTCTTTCAATATAGTTTTTTTTATTTTCAAGTTTTAAATTTAAAATATGATTAAAAAACATTTCACTCCTATTTTATTAAATCGATTATCCGTTGATACCTCTTAATAAAATATTATGAATAAAATAAGAGAATTGATAAGGGTAAGAGAGAGAGAACGCCAAATGGAGCCTTAATGCAGATTTGGTTTTGATTTGAACAGTGGCATCGGGGGAGTAGGTAGGGTAGGAACATGGGTCTTTTGTTTATTGTAACTTGAGATAGTCAATGGGGATGGGTGTTTGCTGAGCTTGATCACACTTTAAGAGTGATGTGGTAGTGATCGACCCAAACCCATAGCCATGTGATCTGGAAATTGAAATGTTTTGCGCGCGCAAACTGATTGAACTTGAATTGAGAAATGCTCCTCGCCATTCTTTATGTACTCTCGATATTTTCTCTTAAAATTTTCAAAATTTTTGACAAAATTTTCTAAAATAATAAGTTGAGAAATAAAATTTATCGTCCACATATATAGAAATAAAATCTTTGCAATAAATTGGGTAAAATTATGTAGAAATATTAAGTGAATATTGCACTATTTTAAAATTGTCAAAATGTTCGGAAAATCACAATGTCATATTATTGAGAAAAGGTAAGCAGCCTTAGTTTGCTCATCCTCCTTAAACCCTATTTTTCATGATTCGACTTTCCACAAAATTATTTTTATTTTTTAATATATACGAGAGATTTAAATTTAAAATTTTTCAAATAAAGAAATGATATCAGTTGAATTAATAATTTATTGTTAAAAAAAAAAAGGAAGTGAGCAACCTTATTGTCCTCTTTGAACCCATCGATTCATAATTGGACTTTCTACAAAATTGTTAAATATTTGTTAAACATGGAGTAATTATTAAAATTATTAACATTTTGACCAAGAAGACTTCAGTTTGTCTGGTTGCCAGTGTCGTTTTACAATCAAGGCTAAGTTCTTTCAAGGGGTGGGAAGGAGATGACGTTTGGAATCACTCTCTATGTCCAGAATCTTGAGGGTCTGTCCTATTATGTATAATCTCTCACTCCTCCATTAAATCAAATTGTGGATTTTCTTGTCCTTGAGGATTGACATTGGATGTGGACAAGAGGGTGTTCGATTCTTTTGTTTGGTTGAGTTTTAAAAACCCTGGCACTCCCAGTGTAAGCTTTTCATCAGAAGGAACATCCATAGCCAAAGGCAGAGTAAATAGGCCTCAAACATCAGAGGGTATAAGATCAATATCCATCAGACTAATAAAAACTTAACACTGTCGGGTTGGATTTTTGGTGTACATTGACAGTGTAAAGATGCTCTTTCCAATTTACTACAGTCCAAAGGTTTGGATTTGTCCACTTTTTTTCGCTTCCAAGGTATACATATTTTCTTCCTTTTTTATCATTAACAAGGTACAATTTCTCATCATGGTAGGGTACCCTACCCACTTGCGTTCCTGAATTGTCATTCTAGCCACATACAGATCAAGAAAGTAATTTTCTGCAATTAAATTATTAAATAAATCAGAATTATTATTAGTATTCTCTCTTTACAAACCTGATTGTGTGTTCTTATCGTCATACTATATTAGTTCATGCAGACAGTAACTATTCCAATAGGAACATACATTGTGTCCTAATTTTAAAAAATGTATGAAAAAAAAAAAATGTTTCATCATGACAACAAATCATTCATTTTGTCAAAGAACTTGGATTCACACATGGTTTCATCTCGTCATATTCTTGCCCTAAAACTCCTCCTGCACCAAAAAAAAAAAAAAACCATTAGTATCGATAATTCAATATTACCTCGCATGGTGTACAGATTCCTCACTCTCTCTCATGGCTGGAGAGCAGCCCATCAGCTTTTGGCCTTCTAATTGATCTCGGTTAGATAGAAAGAGTTCTACCTTTCTGAGCCTGTTTATCGATTTATCTTTTTCTTCTTGGAAAAGAGTCAGTCCACTTGCTCTTTTTGAGGCTCAAAAAGTTCAATTTCTATTCTCAAGTTTAGCATACTTAGTCAAGAAAATTTCTTCGCCCTCTCAAGGGGAGTAGAGTGTTGGGAGATAAACTTATATCGAACAAGAAATTATTCAGTAGGACAAATATGATACCCCTTTTATTATACGACTAACAGATAACGATATACTATTTTTTTTTTTTTGGTAATTTATTAATAGTACATATATTCCGTTTTTACATTATGATGAAAAAGGAAAAGGTTAATAATTGTAATCTTGATATACATAAAAGAAGCAACACAGCAGATGCAAAAGCTTGAGAAAGCTCCTTTGTCTTTTAAAAAGGGTCATTTTCTTGTTGTTGGCCACTAAACTAAAATGGGTTTCTTTTCTAAGATTTTGAGGACAATCAAATGGATTACACTATTGGATTTGCCTTTTGCCTAATGCACGACCCTTTTTTCTTTTTTTTTTAAAAAAAAAATTAGACCATAATTGGATAAATCTTCTTGGATGCTAAAAAATTTAATAAAAATTTAATTTTAATTTTTTTATTAAATAAAATATATCTCCTAAGTCCTACTAGTTAAGGTCGATGTTGTTTATATGATATGCTATATTATAATGATTTTTGTATTCATAATTTGGCATCTCCATGTGTCTGAAACTCTTGGTGGAGACTAGTGAATGGATGATTGTCACATTTCCAATACTTGCACATCTTTTAACCTCTATTGAAAGATCAAAACTTCACACACAGATTGCAAAAATCTTTTCTCTAGACGTTTGTTTATATCAAATAGGTCTCATTTTCTGAAATGCTGCAGGAGGTACTGCTAATACCGACATTTTTGGGACCAGCAATGCAGTGCTGCGCCTAATTCTTCATCTCTAGTGTATGCTTGTTCATGTTCAGTGCCAAGTTGTTGTTGTTTTTTTTTTGTGTAAATTAATCGGTATCCGGTGTCATATTTCGACTAATCCAGTTCAAATATTATCAAATCTAATTTAGGGAGAACTCTCATAACATAGTTTTTTTCATTCTTAAATTTCAAATCCCGAAACTAGTTTAAAAAAATTTTAACACCTTTACTAGGCCGATTGTCCATTTGTTCAATGCCAAGTTTAGACCCTTAATATGATCTTAGATGGAGAAATCCTCATTTGATTCTATACTAAAATACGTGTCTATTCCCTTAATTTGGATAGTATTTTTTTCAAGTCTGTGCCTACGCAAGGCCTACTTGCCTTGAACTGCCTGATAGTTGGGCTGATGCTGAAATTCACAACCAAACTTTGTAATGAGCTGGCCCAGAAAAATTTTTGGGCCTGAGAGATTCTCCACCCCTTTAGCAAATTCACGAACATGTACGAAATACGTATGCATAAATCGAGATGCTTTTGCTGGCTCGTATTTAAAACGGGCTTGGAGCATTCCCACTGCGCATGGGGAGTACTAGAATTCCCAATCAGACGAAGAGAAAGAGAGAGAGAGCGGAAGAGAGACGAGAGAGATAGGAAGAAGAAAGAGAAAAGTGGCTGCGACAAACGAAACATCTGTGTTAGGAATTGCATGTACTTTCATGTTGGTGTCTGTCAACAGTAGATAGCAACTGCATTTATTCTTTTTCATGCTTGGCCTTCCCGATAATGAAATTATTGATTCCGACTTGAGTTAATTATCTAACCAATGCTTATTTTTTTCAAGACTCAACATTGTGCATTTGTGAACGTCCAAAAGTGCGCACTAGAATACCATTATTCTGCTTTTTCTTATGTCATACTGATGCTTTACATATTGCCTAATATACATCTCTGAATTTCTACCCAAAAAAAAAAAAAAAAACATCTCTGAATTTCCCAAATTTGCTCCAGCTGAGTCCTAAAGCAAATTCATTTATTTATTCTTATCTTCTTATAAAACATAAATGTTTGTGAATAAAAATTTTTATTAAACATGTGCAATATTTCTCGAATTACATATTACCAAACAAGCACACTAGACACTAGACATCATGCGGATTCGATCAATACTTTTCGGTGTAATTTTTAAGACAAAACCTTAGTTAAGGCAGGATTTGAATAGTCTCATTTATGGATGTCACCTGCAGCACTTATCCTTAGAACACATTTGGAACATCTTCAGCTTGATCTCAGAAGGGCGCAATGCGTATTGCCAGATGACTTTCCCATCAACAAGGAGAGATCAGATATTTTTTTTTTAGGAGGGGGGGGGGAGGGTAGACATCTAGAAAAGCTTAATGTATTGGGGAAATGCAGGTCTACAGTACAGGAAGTCTCCGGATACCAAACACAGCCATTTCATTATTACAACTAGATTACACACATCATGGTAACACGAAAATTATGATTGCAACAAAGGCTCTTAACACAACAAACATGTAGTAAGATATTGACATGCATGACTTACTTCAGTTTTTTCTGCAAAGAGACCAAGTCAGCAGTGGATCCGTAAGCTTGAGACAGAGCTTCAGCACACCAGCTATGTCCGTCATCAACTGTTGGCATCCTGACTTCCATAAATGGAACCGCTGGATGCTGAGCACCGGGCATTATGACACCAGTCAAAACTCTTAGCACATTTGATGTATCAATATCCATACAAACATTGATCTCAGGGACCCCTCTAGGTGCAGGAGGGATGCCCACAATCTTGAAGTACCCCAACAGATGATCATCTTCCAGCTTCTCTTCTTCACCCTCATAAACAACAATCAGTGCCTCGCTTTGATTGTCCTGAGCAGTTGAGAAAACCAACTCTTTTCTTGCAGGCATTGTGGTGTTTCGATATATGATGGACACAAACTTGTTTCCATCAGCTCGGATACCAATGCTCAGAGGAGTGGCTTGAATTGTTAACAGATCCAAACGGCCAAAAGGATCACTGATACCTGAAGCTACAGCTCCTTCGAGTGCAGCCCCACAAACTGCAGCTTCCAGCGGGTTCATCTCTGTGTATGGTTCTCTCTTACAGATTCCCATAACAAGCTTTCTTATCTTCGGAATGTATGAGCAGCCACCCACAAGTATAACATCATTTAAATCATCTACATCTATCTTTGCATCTTGAAGGCACCGGTGTATTAAACTCCCACATTTCTCGAACAACTTCCTGTTTACTTCCTCAAACTCTTGCTGATCTATAACCTTTGATACTTTTCTTCCATTCCCCAAGTCAACATCAACTTCAACATTGTTCTGAGATGACAGCCTGTGGATTGCATCCTGAGATGCAATTCGAAGTATACCCATTGATCTGATCTCACTGATCCCATGCTTAGAGAAAAGTGAATCAAAATCAGGCAGGAGATAACGCATCATATTTTGCAATATGTCTTCTCCTCCAAGAGCACACCCTGATAGAGACTTTATTTGTGAAACCCCACCAGCAGTAGCAGTCACAGCTACATCACAGTATCCAGCACCCATGTTGAAGATGAGAGCAATCTTCTCCATTCCACTTCCCATGTTCTCATGGACAGTCTGTTGCTGCCGTTGAGCATATAGCAAGGCTACCGCAGTTGGTTCAGGCATCAGTCTCAGGACATGAAGACCAGCCATGGCACAAGCTCTCTCGATCCGGGTTAGTTGAAACCGGCTAAATGACACAGGAATTGTTAACACCACATTTCTTATCAGGCGCTTCAGTTGAACCTCTGCCATAACTCTCAACTCCACCAGAAATATTGCAAGGACTTCCTCCGGACTGGTTGATCTCCAAACATTGTTCACTAGGGCTGCAATGAATGGACGGACCCCAATACCCAAAGTTTGAACAAAAAAGGGGAGGCTTTTGCTGGCACGAACAACGGGATCAGTGTCAGTTCTACCAATTAAGCGTTTCATGTTAAAAATTGCTGCACCAGAAAGCATTTCATGCTCATGGGACAGTTGGTTGCTGACACCACCCGATGGGGTTTCATCCTTGAAGGTGACAAAAGAGCGCATTAGCTTCTGGTTTCTAGTGTTCTTAAGTAGTTCGACCTGGGAACCGTTCCAGAAAGCTACACTGCATTGCGAAGTACCAATGTCTATTCCAATCGCAATTTCTGGAAATGGAGAAGAAGCTTTTTCCTCCCCAGTTGTTTCACTATCAGATGCAACAGTGTATGCATGTTCAGCCATTCCTGCAATGCTTTTATTGTATAACCATGAGAAAGTCCATGAAATATGCAATTGATACAGTATCTGCATCAATAATCACTAAGCAGCAACATAAGGAGAGCAAGCAAGATATGCAAACCAAGAGAAAAAATAAAAGGAAAACAACAAGAGAAAAGATAGGAAGAAGAACAAATCAAGAGATCGCACATAGGGCTATAACTCATAATAAATTTGATAAATTAGTAGACTCTTGGGATTGAAGAATTTTGGACCAGTTCTCCAAGTTTAGCACCCAAACCCCTGATTCAAGAATTTAACTAAAGCCAGCTCACCAAAATTGACATCTTTTATAAGGGACGACGTATTAATTAGAGTCCCCCCCCCCCCCCCAAAAAAAAAAACCCAAGCATATTGGTTCGAAGAGTACCATCTAAGTCTCCTGAAATAGTAATTACGCCACATTCAAAATAGGCCTCCAGGAGATAGGAAAGAAAATGGATAATGGTAACAGTAGGCAACTACCTATCTCTACTCATAAAAAACACTCCATAAACAATCAGATATTCATTTTTGCAAAGTCATTCATGAAGCACTACAAAATCCACTGTACATAAAAATCAACTTTTCATGGAAATGCCCCTCTCTTTAACAACACTCATCAATAAAAATCATCAAGTGTTGTCTATTAAATTCAACCACTATTTACAGATATGTTGAAACAGTGTTAATTATATTTCAACAATCAAACCACAGCAACACTTCATATCCTATGTATTACAAAAACATCCAGCAATTGATCCTAGAACCGAACCAGAAAGATATTGTAAAATAATTAGGATGGTGACGCAAAATATATTAGAAGTCATATGACATTTAGATTTTAGAAAGATTTCCATTATTCAGTCTGTTTCTAATTTTTGCGTGATTATTCATTTGAAATTATTTCCATATTTGTTTTTTGAGATTAGCCTATATATTTCGGCATTAGAGTTTGTTATTGGTGATTACTTTGATTAATGAACTTAATCGAGCCTTGTATCTAGGTTATTATTGGAACCCGATACTACCTCTTCCTATCTTTCTTTATCTCCCTTATGTAGTTATATCTCCCTCTTCTTCTCCAACTTCTCTCTGTCATTCTACATTAGAAGTGAAATCGCCAAGCACAACAAAGAAGAAGCTCTAGACATTTCGGATAGTCCTAGAACATTCTAGGCTATCAATCAAACAACTTAAAGGGGTTTGCAAGATCATGAACTCAGTCAAATATACTTCATTCACGCCTACTCACAAACACGTACAATACAATAGGGCTTCGTTTTCCATAAATTAAACCAAAACTACTGAACTGCCACCAACATTGTCACATTAATGTCACAAAATACACTCATCAATCGACTCAAAAATCAATTTTTGTAAATCTCAGATTTAAGAATAAATAGTTTCTCTCAAATTCAGACCAACGCATCAGAAACAAAATCAAACCCATTGACTATATAATGATTTAAATTCATAAGAAAAGAAAATAAGACTCAAAAATCAATTTTTGTAAATCTCAGATTTAAGAATAAATAGTTTCTCTCAAATTCAGACCAACCCATCAGAAACAAAATCAAACCCATTGACTATATAATGATTCAAATTCATAAGAAAAGAAAATAAAAAGAATTCCCAACAATTTGAACTAGCATACAATCAATGTCAACCTAGTAAAAATCATGAATCCAAAAACAGAGAAGACCGCATTCTGCTGCACTGCTTAAAAATGGTAGGAAATGTTGGATACACAAGGAAAAAGCTAAAGAACTAATATGAGAGAGGGGGAGAGAGAGAAATGACGAACCTTTCTATTGCTTGACAGTTGATAAAGAAAGAGAGCAGGAGTGAGGCACGGTTGAAGAAGAAATGCGAGGAATGCTCTAGAGAAGTCTGAACTTTCTGGGAGAAGTAATAGAAGGTGCAGATGACTTTCTAGAGAGTCCCAGAGAGAGAGAGAGAGAGACGTGGGAGTGTCTGGTTAAAGGACCGACCTTCTATAAGGTTACCTTCTCTCTAGGTTTGCACAGACAGGGAATCGAGAAAAACGAAAAGCATACGAAATAATACAGAAAATGACTAAGTACAAAAAATAAATTTAGAAAAACATAAAAATATAAAATATAAAATTTTTATATAAATAATAATTATTTTATAAAAATAATAAAATAATTACCTTTTAAAATAAAAATCTAAAATAATCAAATATATAATTATTAATCATAAAATAAGTAATATAAAAATTATAATTATAATTAAATAAATAAACAATTCATTAAATATGAAAATTTTGTAAATATGAAAAATATAAAAATTTTGGTGTAAATATTAATTAATTTAGAATGTTAAATTATTTTGAAAATAAAATTGTTTCAAGCGGATGAGTATTTTAAATTTGTATGATTATGAATTTTGAACAAAATAAGATTCTGATGTCCCTAATTGATAGTGTATAATCCAAAAGCTCGTAATCGTGAGACTTTACATTTTCCGAATCTATAACCTAATAGACATAACGTATCACAGCGTGTCATCAATACGAGATTTATCTCTCAGACAGGTAGTCACAGTCTATCCTCTTGGTATTTATTGGTCAGATCCTCCTCAATAGCTTGCTTGTTGGTCCCCATATCTTCTTGGTACTCGGTATTATTATTTAGCTAAAAATAATATTTACTTTTTCTCGAATCGCAGAGACAAACACTTGTAGTTGGGAAGAAAATCTTTAACTACTGCTAATAAGAAAAGAAATCTTTTGATGGTTTGAACTGAATAATAGAATTTTAAATTTTTAAAAATTTTTCACTATGATTTTCGTAATCTTGAAATACTTTTATAGGAAAACTATGATTTTAACACTCCGAATGTATATAAAACTGACACGAAGGCTATATATACATCATAAAGCCATAAAGCTAACCGGTCAGATATGTTCTCTGAGTTTATACATAACACATAAAAGCATAACAAAAACTCTCTTTCAATCTATTTCTTTTTTTTGAAAATCACTATCTCTCTTAAAATGTCGAAATCTCCCTCTGTTAGAGTATCGTCCAACGGTTTTTTATAGGTCTCATCGATCAAAATCGTCTGATTATCAAAAATCTTATCCGATTCAACAGAGTCATTATTTGTGGAGTAAAACTTACCTCCAACACTAATAATAGACTTGCATGTAGCAATTATATTTTTGAATCATAAATTCTTTACGTGAATAAAATCTTTTACATTAACATATAAAAGAACGGTAATATTAACGGTTTCAATATTCTTTTTACTTATATGCTTTTATATTGAAAATCCTTTTTTTAATTTTATTTTACATGTATTCTACTTAAATATGATGCATAATACATATAGAAAATAAGTTTTGGATGTTGAATTTAGAAGCTTCCATATTCTACTAAAATATTCATAATGTATAATGGATGTATAATATTAGAGAAATTTAGATACCATAAAGGATTGAATGTGAAGAATAATTCCAACTTTATGATCTCATTGGTTTCAGACGTTTTCCACTCGAGATTTCTATTTACTTTTACGATTATTTTTCTAATCAAAATCTGATTAAGTAAGAAATATTTTATTAAATATTTGAATTTATGTAGTTGGTACAAATTATGAAATAATTTTATATTTGAAAAAAATTTTGAAAAAATTATTGAAATTAAATTTTTTAAAAAGATAGCCAAAGTTTCGTGGGTACGAAATGATATTTATTCACTTAAATATATTGTATAAATTATATTATCAGAATTTAACCCTAATTCGGTCGAGAAAGTAGAAACTATCTTTTTTCACCTCTATTTACTTTCCTAAATTTGATGTGTTGATTCAAAAAAAAAAAAAAATCTCAATCAATGAATAAGAAAAACCTGAGAATTATTATTATTATGAATATATTAATAATTAGAAAGAAAGGGTGGGGCGCAATAGCTCAAAAAATCTCCCCTACTAGGGCCTCAGAAATGCGTTCGATGATCAAGTTGGGCTGGGCCAGTCTAGACCCGGCCGAGATCGGTCCAGCATAGACAACTTGGATCATTTGGGGAAAGCAACGAACAAGATAGGAATTGGGGTTTCATCAGTTGTTCATGGATGTGGGCCAAACTTTGGATTTTTTTTTTTAAAAAAAATAAATTTCCCTTGCGTGTACTGGGTGTTTGCTTTGATGGGAATGATGTTTTTGCATCCCTATAGTCCCTCCGAATAAGGTTCGAAGTTCAAATGTTAGTTTTCTGATTGGACTTGTGTATGTGTGATTGCTTATGGCAGATAGTTCGCGGGCTTGATGTTTGCCTTGTTTATGGCTCTTGTACACTGCCCATCGAATTTATGGGTTCATACTACGGGGTTGTGGTTTAGGTTTTTGAATGTTGTCGGAATATTTTATTAAGACTAGATTCAAAACTTGATTATTCTATTTTATCAAGACTCCAAATGTCCAGTAATGTAGAAATTATTTTCAATATCACCGAACAACTATCAATGATTATGGAAATCTGCTGCAATTTGTGTAAAAGAAAGGCAACAACAGTGGGTGGATGGTTGTTTGGCAGGCCTTTATAGAGCCATGTACTGTGGTTACCATATGTGGAGTGTTCGGGTTCTGCTCTTCTCTTGATTACAAGACACTCACTTGTGAGTGCTTACCACCCTATTTGCCTTTCGATCCGGACAATCCATCCGAAGGATGTTAGCCTGTTGCAGTGAAGGGCTTCTGTTCCCCCCATTCTTCAGCCTCAGATTTTACAGTTGAGGCAATTGATAATGCTGGTTTCCCAAATGGGTAATATGGAGATGGAAATAATTCAACCAGCCGATGTTGATGCTTGCAGGAGGCAATAATGGAGGATTGTTTCTGCATGGCTGCTGTGCTAGTTAATAAATCTATCTGTTACAAAATGAGGATGCCTCTACTGAATGCTAGACAAAACTATCCTTCTACCAACAATTCAGTGGCATTCATCAAAGTTCCCACATTAAATGGAACTCTGATCATGCAGGGTTCTCTGTCTCCAAATTACTTCTGCTAGTGGGGCTTTTATCGTGTTCGGCACTGGCTTTTCTCTTTGAGATGATCATCATCTATTATCATCCTGTCACACAGCCTAATTTAAGATTCGAACACCAAAACCTGTAGTGACAAATGTGAAAGAGTTCTCTTTCCAGGAGCTTCAAGAAGCTACTAATGGGTTCAAGAACAGGATAGGAAGGGGTGCTTTTGGTACTGTCTATAGTGGGGTTCTTACTTTAGATGATGAAGTGGTATATGTTGCTGTAAAACAGCTGGAGAAGATGATTGAACAAGGTGAGAAGGAATTCTTGACAGAAGCCATGATAACAGGTCTATCACTGGAACTTAGTTCAATTGTTGGGATTTTGCAATGAGAACAATCAACGGCTTATGGTCTATGAGCTAATGAAAAATGGGACTTTGTCAAGCTTCCTGTGTGAGGAAGGGAGGAAACCAAGCTGGGATCATGGAGCTGAAATTGTGCTTGGGATTGCGAGAGATCTGATGTATTTAAACGAGGAATGTGAGACTCAGATCGTCCATCGTGACATAAAGCCGCAGAAGGTTCTGCTTGATGACAATTACACTGTGAAGATAGCAGACTTTGGACTGGAAAAGCTTCTAAAGGAAGATCAGACGGGAACAAGCACTAATGAACAAGGCACAATGGGAAACATGGCACCTGAGTGGCTCAAAAATGCACCAGTGACAAGTGGATGTCTACAGCTTCAGTGCCAAGTTACTGGAGATTGTATGTATTTTGCACAAGGCACATAGAGCTCTGCAGAATTGACGAAGAAAATGAGGGTTTGACATGATTTTGACAGATTGGACCCTGAATTGTGTCAAAGCTGGTAGTTTACAGGACATGGTGAGTTACGACAGTGAAATTGTTTCTGATTTCAAGAGGTTTGGAAGAACGGTGGTGGTGGGATTATGGTGCATATGTCCCAAACCAAACTTCAGGCCTTCAATGAAGAAGACCATGGAAACGTTGGAAGGAAGTGTTGAAGTTGGTGTTCCATCTATGATTGAGGCACAAATGTTTTTTTTTTGGAAATATTTCTCAAGTTTGATACCATGTTGGACATTTTCAAAGGTATTCTCTTATTAGTTTGTTGTGTTAGTGTAGTCCTCTTCGGTCTAGCCTAGGCTTATGGCAATACCTTGAAAAAGAAATAATAAAGCTTACATCACATATGGTTCTTGCCTTTTTACTGGATGTTAGAGTATGAAATTGATTGCACAACTTTATAAACTTAGATAATCCTGCCTGGCAATTTTTTTGATTCTCCGCAGAGAATAACTACTCTTTCTGGAGGAGCTTTGCTCCATTTGTACTAAAATGGCTCATGATTTAGTTATGTATAAGGTGATGGTCGTCTTCTCATAAAATAGAATACAATGAGGGAACTACAGTATCTCAGGGCATCATGCCCAGAATTGTTGTACCGCAATCTTTCCTTGCGTAAATGGAGCTCAGTTAGCTCCTGCCTTGGGTAGTAGGCTTCACAATCTTTTGGCACAAAAAATTCAGAGATACAAAATCTATCTTTTTCAGTTTTCTCTTTTTTTTCCCCAATAATTTTGTAGGATAGAATTTTCTCTTAATCTTTCTTGCCTGGGTCTTGCGGCATGTTATGCCATACGTCAAAAAGTCTTTTATCCTTTTTTTTGTGGAATGTGGCTTGCTCTGCTTCCACGGCTGCCAGCTCTATGGTGTTTAAGAAAATTTGATAGGGTTGTATACAAATCGAACTATATGTGAATAGCCCATAACTCAACTCTTTAAAAAGATTGCTTGACTTGCTTGTTTAGCTGAATGAGTCTAGGTTGGTGTTTTAAATGAACCAAACAAGAATATGGGGTTTATCTTTTTCGTATTGAAGTAGAATTTACATCTTGACTCGATCTTGAGCTAGCTAACTGAGGTGGGGTTGCCTAAGATCTTTAGCCCCTTTAAAAAATGTGGTTCAGCTCATTTTGAGAACAAATTTAGGTCGAATATCTTGTGGGTGGCTTGTTTAGACTTGACTTGCTTGTAGTCCTAGGGTTTGGTTTGGATTTTTGGGCCCCATTTGAGGTGATAATGCTCTGAGGAAAACTTGTAACATACTTTTATAATGGCAGACTAGGCAAAAGTCGACAGGATTACTATTAAGATCTCCAAAGAAATGATTGAACAAGTTTAACAATTAAAAAATAGTTAAATCTGTTTGATTGATTTGAAAATTTAAAGGGGAAAGGCTGAAATCTTGGATACAAAAAATTTTGAAGCTGTCCGCTTTATATGTTCAAGAAACCTTGTAGCCAAAGCTTTTACAAAACTAAGACAACCTTTTCTAAGTTTTGGATAGCTTAATGTTTTTTATGATGACTACTTAACTATGGTTATTGTAGAGCACAAAAGTTCGACGTAACCCCCCCAAAAAAAAAAGATACAAAAAGATATTGATATTTGAAGGAATTGTCATCTTTTATCCTTTTCTGTGGAATATGGGTTGCTCCGCTTCCTCAGCCGCCCGAGTTCCAATTAAGACTCAAAAGTCCTACACGAGTCTTGCCCGAACCGTCTTGTGGCGGGCAATGTCTATTCAGCCGCGACATCGACATTCTTAAATGATGTTACGTGTGTGCTGAGTAGTAGAAAGCATGAACATCGCCAATCTACTTTCTAATGATTAATAAAATTATACCATAATATATTTAGTATCTATATTTATCGTTCTCGTCTCTGCTTGTCATCTTTAATTGTTTACTCAAACAGAGACTTTCTACAGTACACTTTATCTCCTTTGGGATTTAATGGACAAATACTGGCCTTTAGTGTCCATGAGAATTTGAACATGTTTAATAAGCAAAGGCTAAACATGTTCGGTAAACAAAAACCCACAAGAAGAAATTTATGTTTAAGTTTCTCAGAAAAGTCTTAGCATCTTACCGATCACTATTAAATGCGAGACTAGAGTTTTAGGATCAATGCACATAAAGTGCGGAGGGCCACTTCTGGATTTTCCACAGGTAGGTGTCAATAGACCTAAATTTTTTCAAGTTTAGCTAGAACACTTCTCTTTGTACAACTAGTCATGAAAGCAACCATTTAAGAATTTTCCACAAGGCGTACTTCCACAAAATGACCACTTCTGAGTTACCCAAAAGTAGGGTTCAGATTATAACCCAAAATTTAAGTCCCCAGAGTATTCTTTTCTTTGTACAACTAGTCATGAAAGCAACCATTAAAGAATTTTCCACAAGGCGTACTTCCACAAAAGGACTACTTCTGAGTTATCCCAAAGCAGGGGTCAGATTATAACCCAAAATTTAAGTCCCCCGAGTATTATAGCTCATGAGATAACATTATTCCTGCAGAAACTGAGTTCCCATTATTGCCGTTTTGACTTTGTTCTCAAGTGCCACTATATAACATAGAAGACAACTAACAAGGTTTAGTTATAAGCTCTAGGCGTACTAGTTCTTTGTTCTGAATTTCTGCATCCAAAAGGTTTCATTCAATAGCAATGGCTACTGTATTAATCCTTACTTGGTTCTTGATACTATTTCCAGCCATTCATGTCTCTCTTGCTAAGAATCTTTTAAATGTGCCCTTGGGTTCTGTTAGAGGTGGGTCTCGCCTCCACAGGTACTGACTCCTTGTTGGTTCGATCGGTCACTGTCAATGGGATATAAGACCTGCAAAAACCACCGGAAGGTATTCCGACGAGAGAGATTTCGACATTCAAGTCAAAAAGATCAGTTTTTTTTTGTAAAAGAAACAGACTGAGAGCTTAGAAGGAAAAGTTCACTGTGATTATAGTGCCCAACGTGTAAGACTAAGGGAGTGTACCTGATTAGGAGGGTTTTGAGATACCTTATACCTGTAAGAGGTGTACGCCGTTGGGGTGTTTCAACCCTGCTTACCTTATCGAATTGATCAGAAAATCTCAGAAATTCAATATTCCGCATTGAACGTGATCTTCATCGTATGAAAACTTTCGTTTCCTGGAGATATCATTCCCTTCACTGAAGGATCCTAAAGATGCCATACTTAGGTGGGATACCAAAGCCGTAGGGTGTTTTGATCTTCCTTTAATATCATTAGATTTGCTGGCTATCGATCAGCCGTTTGGCCAATGAAGGGTTTTCGATACTCGTTCGTTCAACAGACAAGTGAATGTATACCCGATCAGGGAGATTACTTTTGTTTGGTAAACTGGACGACTGGGATCCTATCGTTCGAGAGATTTGAGCGACTAAACCCCTTCAGTAGATTGTTATAGAGAACAGTTGAAATCAGGCGATAGCTGTCATTTGTGGACCTCCTACATGGACCCTGTTGGTGATGACCCTTCCGAATTGGGCTTAGGGTTTTGTCCCATCAGGTTCTAACATAACTGCTGGAACAAATTCCTCTTGGCGTTCTGACTCTGGTGACTTTGCATTTGGCTTCCATCGTTTGTCCAACAATCAATATCTGCTTGGAATTTGGTTTGACAAAATACCAGAGAAAACACTCATCTGGATAGCTAATCGTGACGAGCCTGTTGACGAAGGGTCCTAGATAAGTCTTACTAATGAAGGGCAATTTATGCTCACATACTTCAATGGAAGTCTCAGGTTTATCTACCCTGGAACTACAATAGCCGGGGGGGATCATGCAGGATGATGGAAACTTTGTCTTGAGAGATTCCAATTCTAAAAAGCTCTAGTAGAGCTTTGATTCCCCTACAGACACCATCGTGCCTGGACAAGTACCGGATGCAGGCAAAAAGTTGTTCTCTAATACAAGAGGGACTGCTAATTACTCAACTCGAAATTTCAGGTTGGAAATGCAATCCGATGGAAATTTGGTGCTTTCTGCCCATCATTTTTGTTAGGACCGACCCATGACAAATAGGAAGTTAACTGGAGGGTTCTTTGACAATCCAATAGATAAATAACAAAAGATAGAATTTAAATAAATAGGGAAAATAAAATGACATAATTTAAATAAAGAAAAGAGACAAAATTTACGTGGTTCAGTCAAATTGACCTACGTCCATAGGCGAGAGAGGAGCAGAATTTTACTAGAGAAGAAAATTACAAATATCTTTGAAAAGTGTTCCTAACCCCCAAATGATCACTATACAAAAGAGATAATAAATTGATACCTTAAAAAATTGTAACATATTTTACTAACTCACATGAACCGGTGATGATTTAAAACCAATCCAAAAGCCTTCATTTATACTTGAATTTGAGGAAGAAGACTTGCTTCACATTCCACGTGGGATTGAAGTCCTCATGTATGAAGAGCAATGAAGGAGAAGGTCTTACTTCCAAACCAATGTGGGATTGAACCATGAGAGGAAGAAGTTCCTTCTCTCCAACCAATGTGGGATAATCAAAAAAGGATGAGTCATCTTAACAAATCTCCACCTTAACGAATCCTAACATTAACAAATAATAAATAACAAATCAGCTCCACCTTCTCCACAAAAGCCCTAATGGGTTAATCAACAGTAGCGAATACTAAACAAAATAAATTTAAACACTGTTTGAACTTGTAAATTGAAGGAGGTTTCATAAACAAATTTGTAAAAAATTGTCATCTGAACTTGAACAAACGATTGCACACACCATACTGTCAACTGTACTAAAATAAGGAATCTGTGCCAAATCCTCCTCTTCAAATGACTGAGCAGCAAATAGTCGGAAAAGGTTAACAAACGGAGTATTTATGTACTTAGTATTTTTCATACCAAAATTTTCAAAATAATTATTCTGGATCAAGAATAATTCTCCAATTCTGCGATTTCCCTTAATTTCTAAACCAAAAATCTTTTTAACTGCTCCCCAATTTTCATAACAAATTCATTACTTAACTGCAATTTCAAAGTGAATATTTCTAATAAATTCTTGATAACAACAAATATGTTAGCAATATAAGACAACAAATAAATAAATGACCCATCACTTAACTTCTGGAAAAAAGCAAAACTGTCAAACATATTTCTCAAATAACCATCAATGAAGGTCAACAAATACCTGATACATTCCTTAAACTGAACATGAGATGGTCTCGACAAATCTGAACAAATGTCAGAATCTGCAACTAAACCAATAACAGTAGATTATTGCAGAGAATACAATTTATCAGACCTGTAAACTTTCATAACAATAAGAGCACAATAAAACTAGGGTTGTTATGATACTCGGGCTCAGGTACCTCGGGCTCAAGCTCGAGTTCGAGCCCAAATGTGTCAGGCTTGAAAGCCCGACGAGTTATCCGAATTTTTTTAAATATTTTTATATATTAAATATCTGATGATATTACCCGACGACATTACCCGATGACACTATCTGTGACACTTTGAGCTCGAACTCGAACTCGAGAAATACAAATTTGGATCATACTACCTAACAACACTACCCGATGACACCTGATGACACTTCGAGTTCAAACTCGAGCTCGAGAAATTCAACCTCAACGAACTCGAGCCCGAACTCGAGCCCACCTAAAAATTACTCGAGTCGAGCTCGGGTATCATGATACCTGAGTTCGACCTAGGTGTCATAACACCCATATATAAAACACATTCATAACTCCACATTTAGCTGTGTTTCTGCACCAAAAAATCTCTAAGGTACCTAAAGAGATGAGATTTTTTTTTTCAAATCAAGAACATGTCTAACATCAGTGAGCATTTTCACAATACCATCATATATTTTGATTCGAACTGTATCCTTACCAACAATATTAGAAACAGTATCGTTTCTTATAAAAACAATTACACCATTAACAGATTCATATGTAAAAAATAAATCCCTGTTGGGACACATGTGATAATAACAAGCTGAATTTAAAATCCATTCATTTTTAGACCTTATCCTATCATCAGTTACACAGAAAATATCTCCATTTTCCTCATCTGCCATAACACTAATCTTGACAATCTTAGTATTTTTCTCATTAAATTTTTTCTTTTGTTTATTTTTTAACTTAAAGCAATTGGACTTAATGTGCCATAGTTTGTTATAATAATTGCACACCAAATTTTTATATTTAGATCTACTATTATCAAATTCTCTTTTATCAATTCTACCCTTAACAACCAAGCAATCAGCTTGATCACTATTAATTTTTCCAATAATGTCCCTATCAATCTGCTCCTTAGATTTTAAAACAGATTTTATTTTCTGATACGAAATTGTTTTTTTACCATAAATTATAGTATCACGAAAAAGACTTAAACGATTGGGGAAGAGAATATAATAACAAAAGAACTCTATCCTCATTATCAATTTTCGAATCTATATTCTCTAAATCCATAATAATAGAATCAAATTTATCAAGATGAGAGAGTATAGATATATCTTCTGTCATACGCAGCATATACAGACTTTGTTTTAGATAAAGTCTGTTCTCAACCATCTTCTTCATATATAAAATTTTGAGCTTATCCCATATAGTTTTAGCCATGGTCTTCATAGCTATCTCCCGCAAAATCTCATCGGAGAGGTTCAAAATAATCCCAAATCTCACTTTTTTATCTATTGCAACAAACTTTAAATCTGTTACATTGGCTGGTTTAGTCTCTACTCCCTGTAATGCCAAATCAACTCCATCTTGAATCAAAATGGCCTCCATCTTAAGTTATCACATACCGAAATTGACATTCTTGTCGAATTTCTCGACCACAATTTTTGTTATTGTCATGTTGTTAAAAAAATAATTGCCCAAAAATTTCCTCAAATAGCTAAAATAGCTCTGATACCAGTTTGTTAGGAGTGACGCAGGACAAATAGGAAGTTAACCAGAGGGTTCTTTGACAATTCAATGATAAATAATAAAAGACAGAATTTAAAAAAAAAAAGGAAAAATAAAATGACAGAATTTAAATAAAGAAAAAAGACAACATTTACGTAATTCGGTCAAATAGATCTACGTCCACAGGCGAGAGAGGAGCATAATTTCACCAAAAAATAAGATTGCAAATGTTTTATGAAAGTATTTTTAGCCTCCAAATGATCACCATACAAAAGAGATGACAAAATAAAATATTAAAAGATCACAACACATTTTACTAATTCACTTGAACTAATGATGATTTAAAAACATCACAAACCCCTTTTACTTATAATTGAATTTTGGGGATACTTCCTTGCTCAAAACCAATGTGGGATTGAATCATGAGAGAGAGAAGTTCCTTCTCTCCAACCAATGTGGGACAACCATGTTAGAAAAAGCAAGATAAAGTAGAAGAACTGAGAGAATAAAGAAAAGTAGACTAAGAGAAAATGACTTATGCATAATATATAGAATAGGTTGTACAATAACCCTATTTATAGGGTGATTCTATGAAATTAAATCCTAGAAATATAAAAGGTAAAAATAAATAGAATATTTACAAAATTGGTAAGAATAAACTAAATAATTACAGTATTGAAATTTTAGAAAGTCAATATTCCAAGGGTTCTTCAATTTGAAAATCTCTAAGATTTATTCCCAAAACTTGCAATAGATTTCTCCAAAATTTTTTTAATTTAGGAATTGTCAATATTCTTTATACCCTCCTCAAACTCAAGATGGGTGTAGAGAAGTCATCTTGAATTTGTGTAGTAGGTCATCATGACGTCCAGGAAGATGAGTCTTGGTAAAAAGATCAGCAGGTTGGTCAACAGAGCAAAAAAAAAAAAATATTTGAAGATCACCATTAGTTATACGTTGACGAATAAAGTAGCAATCAATCTTAATGTGTTTAGTTTGTTCATGAAAGACATCATTATGAACAATCTGAATAGCACTCTGGTTGTCACAATATAGAGGAGTTGGAGAAGAAGTAGGTATACCAAAGTCACAAAGAAGCCTCTTAAGCCATAATAATTCTGCAGTAGTGTCTACCTCTGTACTAGAGCGAGTTGTAAAAGTTTGTTTCTTATTACGCAAAGAGATTAAAGAATCACCAAGAAAAATGCAATAGCCAGTAGCAAACCGTTGATCAGTAGGATCACCAGTCCAATCAGTATCAGAATAGGTACGTAGCTGTAAAGAGGATGAGACAGAAAAATGAAGTCCATGAAATAATGTGCCTTTAACATAACGAAGAATCCGTAGAACGGAAGCAAAATGAGGAGATCGTGGTGCAGCCATAAACTGACTGACAATGTGAACAGCATAAGAGATATCAGGACGAGTGGCAGTAAGATAAATAAGACTGCCCACTAATTGTCGATATAAGGTAGGATTAGAAAGAAGGTTGTCATCTGTAGGAGAAAGTTTAACATTACGCTCAAGAGGAGTGGAAACAATTTTATTATCTGAAATGCCTAAACAGGAAAGAAGGTCAGAGGCATATTTTGCCTGAGACAAATAATAACCAGAAGATGTAGGAGTAACTTCTAGTCCCAAGAAATAACTAAGATGACCAAAATCCTTCATTTCAAATTTGCTACAGAGAAAATGTTTAAATTCGGAGATTACAGCAGTATCGTTTTTGGTGATAATCATGTTATCAACGTAAAGAAGAAGTAAAACAGTACCATGATCAGTTTTTTAAATGAAGAGGGCAGAATCATAAGCACTAGGAGAGAAACCAAAATCACTGATAGTACTGCTGAAAGTAGAAAACCAGGCACGGGGAGCCTGTTTTAGGCCATATAAAGCTCGACGAAGACGACAGACTTTGTTGGCAGGATGTGAATAACCCGAAGATGGTTTCATATAAACTTCTTCCTTTAGAACTCTATTGAGAAAAATATTTTTAACATCCATCTGATACAAGAGCCATTGTTTAGTTACAGCAATAGCAAACAAACTACGCACAGAAGTAAGACGAGCAACAGGAGCAAATGTTTCTTCATAGTCAATGTCATATTCCTGTGTGAATCCCTTTGTGACCAGCTGAGTCTTGTATCGTTCAATAGTCCCATCTGAGTGGGTTTTGATTTTATAAACTCACTTACATCCTACAAGAATTTTGTTTCTAGGAAGATTAACTAAATCCCAAGTATGTGTGTTCTCCAAGGCTTGAAGTTCTTCTTGCATAGCTTGCTGCCAAAGAGGATTAGTACTAGTCGCTCGGTAAGATTGAGGCTCGTGTAAAGTAGAGATTGTAGAATAACAATGATAATCAAGAAGACGAACAGAGGGTGCTCTTACTTTTGTAGGTCGAGAACTAGATTCAGGAGGCAACTCAGCTTCAGTAGAAGAGGGTGAAGGTCCATCATTTGGGAGAGAATCTGAAGGAGAAGCCGTAAGAGTTGAAGTATCTGTACATGTATCAGAACTATAAGAAAATAAATCAGAAAATAGATTAGTAAGTAATGGAGATGTGGTACGAAAATGAGATATGGAAGAAAACATGATATTTTCCCAGAAGATGACATGTCGAGAGACTCGAAAATGATTGGAGACAGGATCTCAACATCTATATCCTTTGTGTTCAATGGCATACCCTAGGAAACAACATAATCGTGCTCGAGGTTGTAACTTATTATGCTCATGAAGTTAAAATAACACAAAACAAGCACAACCAAAGACTTTGAGGGAATTATATGCTGGTCGAGAATCATATAACCGCTCATAAGGAGAGATGTTAGAGATTGTAGAGGAAGGTATTCTATTGATGGCATATACAGCTATAAGAGCTGTCTCACCCCAAAATTGTGACGGACAAGATGCAGAGAAAAGTAAAGACCGAGTTATGTCAAGAATGTGTCGATATTTTCATTCCGCTCTACCATTTTGTTAGGAAGTATCTGGACAAGAACGTTGGACAATGGTTCCACGCTATTTAAGAAACATAGTAAGAGTAGACTCAAGATATTCTGATGCATTATCAATGCGTATGATTTTGATGGTTTGAGAAAATTGAGTTTGAATCATTGATACAAAGTTTTTGTATATTTGAGATAATTCTGAGTGATTTTTTATCAAATAAATCCATGTAAAATGAGAGTAGTCATCAATAAACACAATAAAATATTTTGACCCACCCATAGTTGGTGTAGGAGATGGTCCCCAAATATCAGAGTGAATAAAATCAAAGGGAACACTAGAAATATAATCATTTGTATTAAAGGATAAAACATATTGTTTTGCAGTTTGACATGAAATACATTGAAGAGATTCATCAGTAACAGAACCTAGTGAATCCAAAGAAATCAAAGAACGAAGTTTATAAAGAGATAGATGACCCAGACGAAAATGCCATAAATGAAAGGAAGAAGGAACAGTGGCAGCATAACAGAGTGAGGAACGACTAATAAGAATGTGAAGAGAAGTGAGCTCGTATAGACGTCCAACCTTACAACCTGTCCTAAAGATTTTTCCCGTCTGAGGATCCTACACACAACATCCAATAGAAATGAATATTATGTCAAATCCAAGTTCACATAATTGACCAACAAAGATAAGATTTAAGGTAAGTGTAGGAACAAAGAATCTATATGGTAAATCTAAAAAGGAGTTAGAAAGATTACCAATATAAGTGGCTGGCATGATAGAGTCATCAGTTGTATGAATCATAGATAGTGTAATAGGAGTGGATAAAGAAGTAAAAGAATGAGAATTATGGGTCATATGGTTAGAGCAAATAGAGTCAAAAAACCAAGAAGAGATACCTAATACGGTAGAAAACACAGTATGGTTGTGATTATTAGAAGAAAGAATTTGTTGTAAAAGGGTTTGAAGATCACCAAGAGATATTGTAGGCTGAGAAGAAGAGGTGGTTGTAGCAGAATTCTCAATAGCAACAATAGCAGCAGATTGTGAGATATATCGAGAACCTGTAACAGAACAATTTTGGGATTGAATGACCTTCTTTGGGCAATTTTCAATAAGATGACATTTTTCTTTACAATATCTACATTCAATCATAAGATTAGCAAGGCATCGACTAGAAATATGTCCTCGCTTCTTGCAGAATCTACATTTAACAGGGGGACAATTAGGAAGGATATGACCTGGCTTCTGACAGTTGTGACAGAAATTTAGAAATTTTGGTCCTCAAGTAGTGTTGGCCAATACAACGTTACTATGTTTAGGTTTGAGTAGTCCCAGACGAGTCTCCTCTGATATCAACTCAGAAACTGCAATTTCAATAGTAGGGAGAGGATGTCGATGAAACAGAGAAACTCTACTAGGCTCAAAATCTGATGTTAGAGTCAAAAGAAATTGGACCAGACGTCCTTGGTCTCGATATATTGCATATTTACTAGCGTCAGTTGTACATTGCCAATGGGGTTCAGAGAGAGCAAGTTGATGGCTTTACCATGCCAGCCAATCTTCAAGACTGTTAGCAAAATCACCATCCGATTCGTCATCAGATTTTATAGGTAATTTGATATTTTCTGTAACATAAAGCCATAGTCTCCTTCCCTTAAGGAAACTTCTCATCCCTTGAAACCAGGCCTGATAGTTGTATCCATCAAGTATAACTGATATAGGTTGAGAAATATCTAATTTCTCTATAAATAGACAAAAAAGAAAGTGTCTAATTGATAAGAAAAAAATAAAATAAAATTAGATCGAACACCTAGTGTTCTGATACCATGTGAGAAAAAGTAAGATAAAGTAGAAAAATTGAGAGAATAAATAAAAACAGATTAAGAGAAAATGACTTATGTATAGTATATACAATAGGTTGTACAATAACTCTATTTATAGGTTGATTCTATAAGGCTAAACCCTAGAAATATAAAAGGTAAAAATAAATAGAATATTTACAAGATTGGTAAGAATAAACTAAATAATTATAGTATTGGAATTTTAAAAAGTCAATATTCCAAAGGTTCTTCAATTTGAAAATCTCCAAGATTTATTCTCAAAGGTTTGCAATATTTATTCTCAAAATTTCTCTAAAATTTCTTCAATTTAGGAATTGCTTACAAACCAAAAAAGGATGAGTCACCTTAACAATTTTGCTGATCCTGGATACTGGTATTCCGACTATGGGCCGCCGGTGACAAATGTGAGTCTGATCTTTAACGGTACTAGTGCCTTGATGTACCTTGTGAATGGCACTCATCATAACATTTACAGTCTGACGACAAGTTTGCCAGTTGCAGTGGAAGATTACTTCCATCGAGCAACAATTGATGATTATGGTAATTTTCAACAATATGTCTTTCCGAGAGAAAATGGCAGTAGTTGGACAAGTGTGTGGAAAGCTATAACTGAGCCTTGCACCGTGAATGCAATTTGTGGGGTTTTTGGTTTATGCTCTTCCCTGAATGGTGAAGTTTCCTGTCTGTGCTTGCCAGGCTATATTTATTTGGATCCAAGCAATCCCTCAGGAGGATGTCACCCAGAAGCAATGCGTAATTATTGTGCAGACCCATCAATGAGGAATTTTACGGTGGAGAAAATTTATGATGCTGATTTCCCAAACGAAGTATTTATGGATTTCGCACGAGTGAGGAATGTTGATGTGGATGGTTGCAAGCAAGCTGTCATGGATGATTGTTTTAGCTTGGCTGCAGTTTGGGATTCTTCATCAATAACATGCATCAAGAAGAGAACGCCCCTTTGGAATGGCAGAATTAGTGCTTCCACCGGAGGAAAGATAGCACTTGTTAAAGTTCCGATGAAGATTGACAACCTGGGACTTCCAGGAGGGGACAAAAAGAAGCATACAGACATGAGCCTAAAAGCTGGTCTCTTAGCAAGTGGTCTACTTGCATTCTTGTTTGGTGTAGTTGTTCTTTACTATCATCGAGTGCCTCGAAGACTGATACTACGGAGATGGGCATCAAATGCAAACAAAATGGATGTTAACTTCCGGGAGTTCACATTCCAGGAGCTGAGAGATGCAACAAATGATTTTTCTAGGGAACTAGGTAGAGGCTCTTCAGGGAAAGTTTATGGTGGAACTCTTATTCTGAAGGACAAAAGCATTGAGATTGCAGTGAAGATGTTGCAGAGTGTGATTGACAGAAAAGAGAAGGAATTCATGACAGAACTCAAGATTATCGGCCGAACACATCACAAGAACTTAGTAAGGCTTCTGGGATTTTGCTATGAAGGTGAACATCGACTTTTAGTATATGAATTCATGAAGAATGGGCCACTCTCTGACTTCTTGTTCGCAGAGAGAGCGAGGCCTAGTTGGGCTCAGAGAGCTGAAATGGCACTTGGAATAGCCAGAGGCCTTTCATACTTGCATGAAGAGTGCGAAACACAAATCATTCATTGTGACATAAAGCCCAGAATGTGTTGCTTGACAGCAATGACACTCCCAAAATTGCAGATTTTGGGTTATCAAAGCTTTTGAACAAGGAACAAACAAGAACTAGTACGGCTGCAAGAGGAACATTTGGATATATGGCTCCGGAGTGGCTCAGGAATGTGCCAGTAACAACTAAGGTGGATGTTTTCAGTTTTGGTGTGATGTTACTTGAGATTATTTGTGGGAGGAGGCATATAAGGTTGAGCCGGGTTGAGGAAGAAACGGTTGATGCTGATCTGGTTCTCATGAACTGGGTGTTGAGCTGTGTGATCTCTGGGAAGCTTGAGATGCTTGTGAGCCATGATATGGAAGTATTGAGTGATTCGATGAGGTTCGAGAGAATGGTTATGGTGGGCTTATGGTGTATCCACCCTGACCCGATTCTTAGACCTTCCATGAAGAAGGTGACACAAATGCTAGAAGGCACTATTAACATTGGAGTCCCACCTCTGCTTTTTGATCAAATGTCAAAAGATAAACTCAATTAGTCTCTCTCTCTCTCACTCCCCCCCCCCCCAATAAGTTCATCAATGGTTCTGATTTAGGATGAACCACTCTATACAGCAGTAATGTAAACAATAAAGTCCTAGGTATTTATATCAATTATGATCTCTGTGATCTTTACAAGAATGTTATGGTTAATTGAATTCTACTTTGCCGTTGGAGTTCCATTGTGCTTTCATTCAAGAAAACTTGTTCATGATAATTTTTTTGGCATATCAATCATAATTAGCAGCATGGCCTTCCAAATGTTTCAGAACTTATGCAGAATATTTTATTACAACATCGATGAACGGTGATCATATACCTAGGTAGTGTTACATAATTTATTCCTAGGTAGTGCAGTTAGGCCATTGAACATGTCTGGGAGGCATTGTTTTAAGCACTGGATTGCTCTCAAAGAAATTAGTCGGACGGAGCTCAAACCCACCACTAAGTGTGGGCATTACAGGCCAATCTTCCTGGTAAGGCACATGATGGAATCCCATTGTGTACCACATCACAATGTCCTTGTTTTCAATGTCCCTATTTCTGCACAGGCCAAACTAACATTAGAACAGCATTCAATATACATCATAGTTTTACTATTTATATTAATCAGGTAAGTACCTGAGGCTCCAAATGGCTAATGTATCGTCTCCGTGGCTCTGATCAGCATACAACCCACCTGCCCATTTCTCAGACTTGTTATAAGGTGTGATCCAAACATTGTAATTAGTAAACGCTCCTCGAATTTGTGGATAATCATCAGCAGACAGAAGAGAATTAGCCGCTGATCCTGGAATTAGCCTATAACCAATATAGTTCCCAACCTTCGTCTTCTTATTCGGGTTCACTACTATCAGATCAGCAGATTTTAATCCACCCTGAATTCTTGCGTCAGACTCAGTCTTGGCAGTTTCACTAACAACTGTCCAATAACTCTTCCTTGGAGAGACATTGTTTCTTACACGCCTTGTTTCCAGACTTGACTTGACAAAGGAGTTATCATGGCCATCAATGTCGAGGTCAAGATGGTATGTCAAGAAATGATCATGGTACACACCGATGACATTTTCTGATAATAATGTGCCATATGCATCGTCCTTGATTTGATCTGTGTGAGTATATTCCACTCCCTTTACCTCTAAAATGCCTGTTAATCCAACCTGAAATTTGGGGTGGGCAAAGGAAGTAAAGATTGTTATCATTGGTAAAGGTGTGATTTGAGTCAGAACTTCTGGTCAGAATAAATACTTGAAAGTAGGCAAATGAAGGCCACAAGTGTAGAAAGATAGATTTAGTACCCCAACTTTGATAGAGCCACTTGGTTTGAACTCCCAATCAAGTATGTAGTCATAGTTACCTACTGTGGATACCATCCTCACCACTAGGCTCACATCTGGTCTGACCTCTGTTATCTGCAATAGACCGTTAGAAAAAGTAACCAAAGAAGTTTTGCATGTATATGAGCATTGGCGGGCTGGTTCTATGGAGGGGCTAAAAAAAATCATCTATGCCCTAGCATAGCCAGGATCTTTGTGCTTGAGCCTGCTCTTTACGAGGTCAGGAGGGATGGGCCTTTTCAACTAGGAGGGCCAAATCCTCGAAGGGAGGGGAAAAAAAACATGGCTAGTGCCCTGAACATCTGGTTCGAGCTTTTTGAGCTTTCAAATAGATCCAAGCATTGAGTGGGCCATGTTGAGTTTGAGGCAATAGAAATTTGTTGCTTAAGCTTAGCGCAGCTTGATCCACTTGCTGTGAAAATCAGTAAAGTGCGTCTATTTTGGATGGGGATCAAACGTATCAAGATGAGAAAGGGACGCTCATGACAGTTTACGGCACTGGGGAATATAGCTCTGACTATATTTAGATCTATCAATCAGCCTCAAAATAATGGGTGACAAGTCTGGTGATGAAAATAAAACAAGTAATAAATTCCGGGATGAAAAAAGATGAGTTTTTTTTTTTTTTTTTTTTTAAAGGAATATTGCTTACTGTTTGGTTAGGAATTCCAAGTTCTGTGTGACGCCACATGACATTTCCAGCATATTGTTCAAAAATACAGAAAACCTTTGCCATTTTAGCAGGCTTGCCATCACCGCCTGCAACGTAGCCATCCATGAAAACAGCATTGGCGGGGCAATCAGCCAAGGGCTTGAGTTCCACTGCACAGAGACCGATCCCGAATTCGCCTGCATCGAAAAAGGTCTTGTAGTACCATTCTTCCGTGGGATCCATGTATGGCACAAACAACTCTGATACAAATCCTCTGTAAATAACTTGGCGGAATTTGCTCTTTTCAATGTCATAGACTGATGCTAGGGATATGATCGGACCCGCTCGTGCATCAAAACTCAGATGAAAATTCCAATGAGTCCATCTGATTTCCATATCAGAAAATAATTTGTCATGGGAAAATTTTATGGAAAATTCATAATTCAATCAACCTGTAATATGCTACATGTCTTGGATAAATTAGTTAGCACAAGGGTCTTGCAGGATGCCATTCTTATGTCTCTCATTGAGAAAGTTCTGAGAAATCCACACTGACAATGTCATTAGTTGTAGAATAAGGTAAATCTATGCAGAAAGTTAATTAATGTTAAGAAATTGTGTGAATGAAGCATTTTATATTGGATAATAGAAAAGAATATATCTTTTGAATACAATATATGAAAATAATACATATCTTGACCCAAATGTATAAGACTTAAACTTTTATATGAAATTGTATTCTATTATATAGACATCGACC
Organism: Dillenia turbinata; assembly: GCA_037126225.1. NCBI lineage: Eukaryota > Viridiplantae > Streptophyta > Magnoliopsida > Dilleniales > Dilleniaceae > Dillenia > Dillenia turbinata. The sequence goes on from JBAMMX010000012.1 coordinate 8,363,637, forward strand.
CACTTGAAAGGAAAAAAAAAATCCATAAATTTGGAATTTTAACATGGTATTAAAGCCAATGATTTGACGAGGTTTGATCTGAAACAAACGAAACTATTACTCATGTATACCTAAAAGAAGTATCTTTGACTGTGAAGCAAATATGAACAAAAATAGCTCCCTGAAAGAAAATATGATTAGTGAAAAAAATGAGATAATGAAAACATGGGCATTAAATATACAGAGGACTCATCGTATGAAGGAAAAATACTAGAAATTAAGTAGTAAAATGTATCATATTGGCTACAAGGGTTAGACTTTTAGGTAGGTTAGTAACCAATTAGTGGAGCCCTTGGATCTAAGATAGCAAAGGGGTCTATCTTGATTCAAAATTTTAGATTCAAATTTTTATATCTATATTTTTGGGAGATATTTTCTTTTGAAATACGAAAAAATATAAATATTTAACTATATATATATTTTTATAAATCATTGACATACGACAATCATATTAAAATTGATTAAATTTTATTCGAGTCAGATTGAATTTTTAAGAAATAAATCTCTCTTAATGCTTTGTTTTTTCTATACACAAAATTTAAATTAAAGATTTTATTTAAGAATACTAATATATGACTACTAAATCAATTAAATATTGATATTTAAATATAGACGTATAAGTTATTTTGAATTTTTTGAATGCTAAATTTCAACAACTATAATTTATAATTATACAAAATTTTATGTGGTACGACCAAGACTGTTCTATTCTTGTGTTTGGACAAAGATTTTCCATTCCTGAATGGACACTCGTGGAAAACTGATCATCATGATCCAAACGTGTCTTCATCTCGTGGTTTTGAAATTTCATGAGGGTTTCCTGTGACATTTCAATGACAGATGGGAAACATATGCTTATTTTCTAAGGCCTACTTTTCAAACAAAACAAAACAAAAGATTAGAAGAAAAATGGGGCTGTACTAGCCTCCAATGATTTCACTATTACACATTAGCTTGCAGAAAAGTCCTCCGTCACAGATTTGTCCAACTGTTGCCTTCTTGGAAGGTAGTATGTCTGGTAATGACAACCGACCATTTCTCAAGAATTATTTTAATTTTTTTATTACATTAGTTATTCTTTGGGTTACTAATTTTTATAAATAAAATAATTTATAATTATTGGGATTACGAATTTTTTCATACAAGTAAAAATCTTTAGAAAATGTCTTAAGCCAGTCCGTCCAATGCCATTGGAAAGATATACAATCCCTCCACCAAACCCATGATGGGGTTTGGGTTTACATTCACCCCCTCGACAACAGCTGGCAACTTGATGAGATGTCAATTTCTCTGACCGTGACAGCATGGGCGAAGCTAGGGGGAAGGGAGTTTTTATTTTTAATTATTACAAGTATGATTTTATAATTATTAAAAGATTTGTATTAAAGATTATATATACATGCATATATATATATATATATATATATATATATATATATATATATATATAAGCTAGTTCAGGTTACGAAAATAAATACAAAATGATATAAAAAATAATATTTTATTTTTATAAAAAAATAAAGATAGGAGAAATACCTAAATATAAAAAATATAAAAATTTTTATATAAATATTAATTATTTTATGAAAATAATAGAATAATTATCTTTTATAATAAATTTTAAAATAATCAAATATATAATTATTAATTATAAAATAAATAATACAACAAATAAAATTATAATTAAATAAATAAATAATATATTAAATATGAAAAAATGCGTAAATATAAAAAATATAATTTTTTTTTTTTTTTATAAATGTGAATTTATTTAACGTTTTGACATATTTTGAAATTCTAAAATATTAATGTTGAAAAGTTTTTATGCACGAAAGTATATATACACATATAAATTGTTTATTCATTTAACCAGTCTAACTATTACAAAATATAACTAAATTTTTATGTATGCATATAATATATATATTACATGTGATAAATAATATATATAACTTACTAAGTTTACCTGATGGTATGACCATCGATGGTGAACCCTGGTCCGTCCGGTTGCACTATGGTCGCACCCTTTAGCCTTGGACCGTACGGTGGCTTCAGCTTTGATGCTCGATACTCGGTCCCTTCAGCTTTTGGTACAGGAATATCTAACCTGTCATAATATTTCACGATCTGCATAACGTCTAAATCAACTACTATAGTTATACCCTCCAGTGGTCTGGCATAAAAATTGACCGTCCCATTTGTGTAAAAACACAAAATCTTTAGTACTCTTGGGCTCTTCTCTTCTCCAAACCAACCAACTGAAAAAGTAGTGCAAACTACACTCGACATGTTCAATCCTCTCTTCTGAACCGATTGTATAAATGGAGGATACTCCAATGGCAATTCACTTGCTGCTGTTTGTTCTTCGAAGCTCATGAGAGGATATCCATGCCCTTCATAGACCTTGTTGGAAACGATGGAATGCGCCGACAAATCAATGATGATTTCATGTGATTTTTTGTTCATCCGAGTGATAACAAGGGCTCGGCGAGGTGGGGGTTTTGTGGGGTTTGATAGCCATGAGAGGAGGACTGGCTTGGCTGGCTCGTCCAGGCCTACATACTGGAAAGTTAGGTTTGAGCCCGGGTTCGAGTCTATGACTATGGTTCGGACTATGTTGATCTCGGCTGGGGTTAGAGGGTCTAGTGGGTGGTGTTGGTGGCTTGAGACTCGTATGAAGGTGAGATGAATGAGAAAGAAGAGAAGCACTAGCTTGAAATTTGAAGCCATGCCTTTGTTTTTGAAACTCTCACGCTTTTCGTGAGTGCTTGCAAGAGTATTATGCTTTATAATATATATAATACACACACACACACACACACACACACACATATATATATATATATAGCATTAATATATATTTTTTTGTCTTAAAAATTTTTTTATTTTTGCCTATAATATTTTTGCCTTCGTTAATTTTTTATAATATCCTATAATATTATTATTTTTAAAAAAACAATTATAGAGTTAGATCAAAATTTAAATATCAAAATAAATTGCTAAGATTTTGTGTGCCCACTCAATACCATCTCTTTTTTCATATTTTTTCCTCAAATTTTCATTTGTAAAAATTTTTCAAATTTAATTCTTATAAAATTTATTTTATACACATCACATGCCCATGTTAAATATATATTATTTATAAGTATCCTAAGTCAATGCATAAATAGTTCCCAATTGACAACGAAGTCCCATGACAAGGCATCACATGGACATGACGCTTTAACGTAAATCGACAATGATTATCCTGATTTGTGACCTTAAATGATCCTCGTTTTAATGTAGATTATTCTTGAGTCAATGCATCACAGGAGTCAATGTTAATTAATGAATTCAATTATTGTTGGCCTGCACCATTAATACTACCAGGTAACCCGGTTTATCCACATGCAACACCTCCTTATTTATTTATTCTTTAATAACAAAGGAAAAACAAAAAACACAATCAACCTTTCAATGAGGCCAAAGCTCTCAAATCTCTTTTCAAAAGATCCCGAATCTCAGTAGGAGGAGAACGGAGGAGAAGATGAACCCACGAGTAACCTTATGACCCAACTTTACAAGAGAGTCTGCACATAAATTTTCTTTCCAAGGACCATATTGAACTTTCTGAATCGAGAGCTTCTGAATTAAATTCCAACACTCACTCAATAGGTAAGAATTGAGATGAGAGCTCAAGTTGTGAGATTGCAACGCCTTAACCACTATTGTGAAGCCTAACTCTAAAATTGTGAACCAAAATTGATGATCCAGCAGGATTTAGAGACCCTCATAGACGACAAGTAATTCAGGAAGCTCATAGTTGCTACACCTCTTTATATGGACACTCGATATCCTCTTTAAAATAATTTGAATTAACCGCTCACTTTGGTAGCTTGACATTTATACATTCTAAATAAAATTTTAAATTCCTGTATAAAAAATATAGATGTCAAGAGAGTTTTGTCTCTTAGATGTTGAATCAAATTTAATCAAAATTAATATGATTACTAAACACCAATAATTTATAAATAAAAAAGAACTTTAACTTACCTGGAGGCAACAACAGATGTTATAATTTAAAATATATATATATCTTAATATATTTAAATATTTAATGATATTTTAAAATATTAAATGGAATTTACTAAAATATTATTAAAAATATCCATACTGATATTTTAATTTTATTTGGCATCCATAACATTATCTAACTCATATATAATATAGGAGAGATAGAAGGAATACAATAGGGTTTATAAAAGAGACAAAGTCCTAAAATCTTCAAAAGAGAACTATTACTTTTAAAAAAATATTATTAATGATGTATACCAAAATAATGAAATATTATAAGTATTTATAGGGAATGCAAACTCTAAAAATTAGGAAACTATAAAAAACTAAAAAATTAGAAAAATTAAGAAATTAAAAAAAAAATTAGGAAATTAAGGAAATTAAAAAATTAGAAAATTATAGAAATTAGAAATTAATTAAAAAATATTAAAAAACTTAAAAAACTGAAAAGTTAACTGACTCCTTTTTTTTTTTCTTAAATTGATCTCGCGTAACCTAATAATTATTAGAAATCTATCCCACATCAGTCCCCATACTTGAAAAGAACTTGCCCTCGAGTGATGCCTCTGATAACTTATAACCATATTCTCAACTCTTTCATTTGGTTTTTTACCCAAAAACATATGATAAGTATGACAAATATCAAAATAACTGTTGTTAATTTGAAAAATATTGGATCCTCAATAGTTTTAAAAGAATCTAGATGCTCCTGGAACTCTGAAACAGTGGTATCTTCCCTATTAGTATAAATCCAATCTTGTGCCTTCAATAACCCATTATTGAAATCAGGCTCGTCAAGTCTTTCAATGAAAGATTGCTTTTCCTGGTTGGTTAAAACATTTTCCAACTCTTCGGATGAATCAACCTTGTCTTTAAAAGAATATATATATCATTCTAGATTGTTCTTTAACTCCACAGTTCTCCTTCTCTTTGCATTCATTTTGTCCGGTGCTTTTGGCTTGTCTTTTGCTTTTGCAAAGGAATTCTTTGAAATAGACATTCTTGAACCCATCGTCTTCTCGACTATTGTCAGAGTTTGTACATCTTCATTTAAAAATTCATTCTCGTTGGTCTGAACCTTCAAGGTTATTGGAATAATATAGGGTTGACGTATGGTCCTTGAGTGATTTTCCTAACGCCACCTTCACATCCTATATTATTCTGATTTGTTTGCAACATCTGCAGTCTTAAATCTACCCATTCTATTCGAACAGACAAAGTTTGAATTGAAATCGTCACGATTCGTAACTCTCTGAGCAAATAAAAAAGAATGCTATCTTCGCTGTCTTGATTGGTCATTGCAAGGGAAAGTTTTAACTCTGATACCACCTAACATGAGAGAGATAGAAGGAAGACAATAGATTTGCAAAAGAGATAAAATTCTAGAGCTTTAAATAGAGAACTATTACTCTAAAAGAAATATTATTATTGATATATATCAAAATAATAAAACACTATAAGTATTTATAGGGATTGCAAATCTCAAAAATTAAGAAATTATAAAAAATTAGGAAACTAGAGAAATTAAGAAACTAAAAAAATTAGAAAACTAGGAAAATTAAAAAACTATAAAAATTAGGAAATTATAAAAATTAAAAAGTAACTAAAAAAATTAAAAGATCGTAAAGTTAATGGACTTCTTTTTTCTTCTCTTAAATTGGTCTTGTGTAATCCCAGTAATTATTAAAAATTTGTCGCACATCACTTACCCTCGGACACGTCAAGAAAATAAGTAGTGTCCAGTGTTTTTTTTCCCCTCTTTTTTTCCTCATGAACTTCTGCTTCTCTGGTTCTTGTCCTTGAACATTTTTGTAATAATCAAAACATAATGAATTTATTAAATGGAGAGAGAGAGAGAGAGAGGGAATCAAAATCTTTTCCTTCTTCTAATGAATGGTGGAAGTGCAATTAGGAAAAGTAACATGCTTGTAAAAGCTTGGTCTTCAAAATTGGATTGTGTGCAAAAAAGTTGAAAGGCCTCAGCCCAAAATAGATACTAAGAGTTGGCATAACCGGAAAATCCTCGTGAAGAAACATTATGAAACCCCATTGTGTCCCATAGGACTATGTCCTTGTTCTCTCTGTCTCTATATCTGCGACCAAAACAATTACTTACAGTGAAAATTTAACAACTCAAATATCAAAACATTGCCCTATGAGGGAGGAAAAGAGGAAAAAAAAGGGATTCACTAAGGACAATGAAATAAAATAAAATAGAGCAAAATAGTGTACTATTTGTCCACGTAAATATAGTATCATCACCATGACTTTGATATTCTGTTAAGGTGGCTCATCCCAACTTAATCCCACATTGTTTATAGAGGAAGAACATCCTTTTTTTATCCCACATTGGTTTGGAAATGCTTTCTCCCTGACTCTCCTACCTATGTATATACCAATCCCACATTGGTTGAAAAAAAAGTCATCCCTCCAATAATCATGTATATATAGGTGGCATTGAGTTAGGATTTTAAAATCATAAGTTCAGTTTAAGTGAATTAATAAAATGTATTACAATCTTTTAACATCTTATTTTATTATCTCTTTTATACGGTGATCGTTTGGATCTAGAAATATTTTTCTAAAATATTTATAGTTTTTTTTTATAGTGAAATTCTGTTCATCTCACGTGTGTGGATGCAGGTCTATTTGATTGAATAACGTAAATTTTATCTTTTTTTATTTTTTATTTTGTTATTTTATTTTTCATATTCATTTAAATTCTGTCTTTTGTTATTTGTTTATTGGGTTGTCAAAGAACCCTCTGATTAACTTCTTATGTCTTGTGTCGCTCTTTTCAAACTGATATCAGAGCTATTTTAACTATTTTGAAGAAATTTTTTGATAATTATTTTTTGACAATATGATAATAACAAAAATTGTGGTTGAGAAATTCGATAGAAATGTCAATTTCGGTATGTGATAACTTAAGATGAAGGTCATTTTGGTTCAAGATGGAGTTGATTTAACATTTCAGGGATTAAAGGTTAAATCAACCAAGGTGACAGATTCAGAGTTTGCTGCTATAGATAAAAGAACAAGATCTTGGATTTTTTTAAATCTCTTTGATTAGATTTTGGTGGAGGTAACTATAGAGATTACGACTAAAACCATGTGGGATAAGTTTAAGACTTTGTATATGAATAAAAAATTTGAGAACGGACTTTATCTGAAACAAAGTCTGTATATGCTGTGTATGGCATAAGATACATCTATACTCTCTCATCTTGATAAATTTGATTCTGTTATTTTGGATTTAGAGAATATAGATTCAAAAATTGATGACGAGGATAGAGCTCTTTTGTTATTATGTTCTCTTCCCCAATTCTTTAAATATTTTTATGATACTATGATTTATGGTAAAGAAACCATTTCATATCAAGAAATAAAATCCGTTTTAAAATCTAAGGAGTAAATTGATAGGAACATTATTAGGAAAACTAATAGTGGTCATACTAATTGTTTGGTTGTTAAGGACAAAACTGATAAAAAGTAATTTGAGAATAGTAAATCTAAGTATAAAAATTTGGTATGCAATTATTATCACAAATTGGGACACATTAACTCCAATTGTTTTAAGTTGAAAAATAAGCAAAAGAAGAAATTTGGTGAGAAAAACACTAAGATTGCTGAGATTAGTGTTGTGATAAATGAGAAAAATTGAGATATTTTCTATGTAACTGATAACAGGATAAGATTTAAAAATGAAAGATTTTGGATTCGGTTTGTTTTTATCACATGTGTCACAATATGGATTTGTATTCTACTTATGAATCTGTTAATGGTAGAATTATTTTTATGGGAAACGATACTGTTTTTAATGTTATTGTTAAGGTACAGTTCAAATTAAAATACATGATGGTATTGTGAGGATGCTCACTGATGTTAGACATGTTCCTGATTTGAAGAAAAATCTCATCTTTTTAGACACTAAGAGATTTTTGGGTGCAGATACATAATTGAATGTGGAGTTATAAAAGTGTTTAATGGTGCTCTTGTTGTTATGAAAGATTGCAGATTTGGTAAATTATATTTTCTATAGAGATCTACTATTATTAGTTCAGTTGTAACTTCATCATCGGTGTCAAATTCTAACATTTGTTCAGATTTATGGAGATCATCTCGTATTCAGTTTAAAGAAGATATCAAGTATTTGTTGACCTTCATTGATAGTTATTTGATAAACATGTTTGAAAGTTGTGTTTTCTTCTAGAAGTTAAGTGATGGATCTTTTGTTTATTTGTTGTCTTATGTTGATAACATATTTATTTTTGTCAAAAATTTATCAGATGTATTCATTTTGAAATTGTAGTTAAATAGTGGATTTATTATAAAAAATTTGAGAATGGTTAAGAAAATTCTTGATTTTGAAATTAAGAGAGATCGCGAAATTGAAAAATTATTCTTGATCTAGAATAATTATTTTAAAAGTTTTAGCATGAAAATGCTAAATTCATGAATACTCCGTTTGCTAGCGTTTTTCGGCTATTTGATGTTCAAACATTACAGTCGATTGAAGAGGAGAATTTTATAGCACAGATTCCATATTTTAATACAATCGGCAATATGATGTGTACAATTATTTGTTTAAGTTCAGAAAACAATTTTACTGATTTGTTTATGAAGTCTCCTTCGGTCTACAAGTTTAAGCAGTGTTTGGATTTGTTTTATTGGGTATCCGCTGTTGTTGATTAGCTCATTAGGGATTTTGTGGAGAAGATTGAGCATATTTAATATTTGTTAATGTTGGGATTCGTCAAAGTGAAAATTTGTTAAGGTGGCTTATCCCAACTTAATCCCACATTGCTTATAGAGGAAGAACATTCTTTCTTGTATCCCACATTGGTTTGGAAGTGCTTTCTCCCTCACTGTCCTACCTATGTATATACCAATCCCACATTGGTTGTAAAAATATCCATCCCTCCAAGAATCATTTATAAATAGGTGGCATTGGGTTGGGATTTAAGTATCATCAGTTTAAGTAAATTAATAAAATATGTTGTGATCTTTTAATATCTCATTTTATTATCTCTTTTGTAAGATGGCCATTTGGATCTAGAAACACTTTCTAAGACATTTGTAGTTTTTTTTTATAGTAAAATTCTGTTCCTCTCTTGTCCATGAACTTAGATCTATTTGATCAAATCACGTTAGTTTTGTCTCTTTTGTTATATATATTTTATCATTTTATCTTTTCTATTCATTTAAATTTTATCTTTTATTATTTGTTTATTGGGTTGTCAGAAAATTCTCTAATTAACTTCCTATTTGTCCTAAGCCGATCCTAACATATTCATATAATCCACCAGCCCATTTCTGGAACATATTATAGGGTGTGATACAAACATAGTATTCGGCAAAATAATCATGAATTTTAGGGTAATAAGCATCTAACAAAAGAGGATTAGCCGCAGCCCAGGAAGTAACCTGTGCCCAACTTGGTTCTGTTTGGATTCACAATTAGAAACTCAGCTTGCTCTCCTACAAGAGTCCTTGCTTCCAATTCTGTACTCATTGCTTCTCTAACCACACTCCAATAGCTCTTCCTCGGTGTGCCAACATCAGTCCTCTTGATCATCTTGGCATTCGAAAAGGAGTTTTCGTGGCCGTCTATGTCAAGATCAAAATGGAAGGTAATGAAATGGTCATGGCGGACACCTATGATGTTGTTGGCAAGTAATGTGCCATAAACTTCTTGTTCATGTATTTGTTTTGTGTGAGTGAAGGTTGTAGGTTTCCCTTCTAATATACCTGATAAGCCTACCAAAAATGGCATACATATATGTTTCCATAATTAGTAGGTACATGCCATATTAATCAAAACCAAAAAAGGTGCACTATTTATTAGGTGTTACATCATAAATTTTAAATGAGAATAGTATCGTTTTAGTCTGTAGTAATATCTTGTAAGTTAGTATAATGAGCACGGTTTGCAAGTTATACAAATTTCTTACCCAAACTTTGAATGAACCACTCTTCTTGAACTCCCAATCTATAGTCGTAGTTTCCAACAGTTGATACCATCCTAACCACAAAACTTATTCCTGGTCTAACCTCTTTTATCTGCAGAAGCAGAAAAACACCCATTAAATCACATTATAGAGTACAATAAAAAAATGTGTCACCCTTGAGAGTATTGGGAACTACTTATATTCTGTCCGGGCAATGCAGCCTCTCTGTGGCGCCAAGCAACATTACCTGCAATTCTCTCAAACACACAAAACACATTTGGAATTTTTAGAGGCTGCTGTTCTTGATTGGCATAGTATCCGTCCATGAAGACTGCATTTGGCGGGCAATCTGTGATAGTGGAACTGCAGACAACCAAACTCATACTCTCCAGCATCCAAAAATGTCCAGAGATACCATTCTTGTGTTGGATCCATGTAAGGCACAAATAGCTCAGAAACATGGCCTTTTGTATAGGACCTGTCTGTACGTTCCCTCATTTAGATCAAAAATTAATGTTACAGGGATTACAGGGCCTGCTTGGACATCGAATGAAAATGAAAATCCTAATTCGCCCAACTACAATGAAGTTAGCCAAATAATAATAATAATAATAATAATAGGACTTCTATTCATTAGTCAAAATGAGACTGGCTTTCACAGGGCTAAGGGAGTATGTGATGATTAAAAAAGACGTGCATAGGGAAAAATTGATCATACTAACCTTATTTTGTGACCTTGAATATTGAAGCCAGGCCCATCAGGCTGAACAACAGTGATAGGCTTGAGCTGGGCAGCAAAGGAGGCTTCAACTTGGAAGCTTGTTATTCTGTTTCCTCTGCATTGGGTATAGGGACCCTAATCCGATCCGTGTACTCAGCAATCATCAACATGTCTAGATCAACAAGCACAACTATGACCTCAATAGGCCTTACCCAAATATTTGGTGATCCATCTTTGCAAAAGTGAACTACCTTAACTATCCTTCTTCCTTTTCCTTCGCTCCAAACCACCGGCCAGTGTATGCTCAAAATGCAATTTGGCTCACATTTATTCCTCTTTTATGCACAGACTCTATAAGCGGCAAGTATTCGCTAGCAAGAGTGGTTGCAGCAATCAAGTCTTCTACGGTTAGCATTGGAAAGCCATTGCCATTGTAGAGATGAATTGAATCAATTGAATGTCTTTTTAAATTCACTACGATTTCGCAGGTTTTCTCATGGGATCGTGCAATTATGAAGGCTTTTCAAGGTAGGATTTTATTTTCTTTTCTTTTGTTTTCTTTTGTTTTTTTTTTTTTTTTTTTGTGGGATTCAATAGCCATGAGAGGACAACATGTTTGCTTGGCTCTTGTAGGCCTCCCTAGTGGAATGTTATGTTTCTTGATGAACCAAATTAAGACTCCTTGTTGATTAACTTTGCGACTTGGATGAATTCGGTTGGTGTTAGAGGATCTAGAGGATGAGATTAGCATGTTTTGAGGAAAACAATACAAAGGGAAAGAAAGATTATGAAAGTTGAAGCCATGAACAAACATGAGTTTAAAGCTTTTTCGACGGGAATTTCACTTTATGATCTACCTTATATAAACAAAGTTCGATCTATTTAGATAAGTCTAACATTAAACAATTAATGTTGATATTCTCTAGAGTTAACGCAAATAATTGAAAGAAATTATCATTTAGGGTGCACATCTCAGAATCTTGTATCTGGAAAAGAACAATGTGTGATTTGTCAAATCTTTTCTTTTGTTTATTAATTCTGTTGCTTGGCTGCTTCAAAGAAAGCCCCTACAGGAAACAAGACAAGATGCCCCACTTCACTTTTTCTCGGGTTTCTTTTTTTTTTTTTTGGGGTGGGGGGGGGGGGGATGGGGTTCTTGAAGCCACCAAATGTCGTGTAGTTCACAACCTAATAGTAAATGCTCCACCTAAGAAAGTTCAATCAATCCGAAATTGCCCCACTTAAAGGAAAGATGAATACTGCCTCCCCCTTTTGGTGCACGTTACTAGCAATCGTGCACAGAGAGAAAAGTCTCTCTCTCTCTCTCTCTCTCCAACCTCACCACCACCACCACCTCTTCTCTCCCCTAGCCCCTCAAACAATCCCAGACTCTCAAAACCCCTCTTCTCTACTTTAGACAGTTTGGGCCAATTAAGAATGTGATTCTAATAAAGAGTCATGACAAAATTGAGAAGAATGCAGGTTTTAGATTTGTGATTCATAATAGGCCGACTGCAGCGAATTCCATAATGAACGCTGTGGACTTTGATGGAATTGATTTTCGTGGGAGGGTTTTGCCAGTGAGCTTGACGATGATGGATGAATAAGATGATTCTTAATGATGATGATTAAAAGTTGGAACCCAATGAAAAATTGAAGAAAGGTTGAAGATTAAAAATGATTTGGTTACAGCTTCAAGCTTGAAGATGATGAATGGTAAACACTCTTGTCAATCCTACCAGATTCGTACATCTGCCATCTGAGCATCTGAACATCCACCATTGCTACCAAATTCGAATCGAACAAAAGAAGTCTGGAGAGGGACAGAGAGCACGAAAGTGAAGAAGAGGATCGAGAACGAGAGAGAGAGAGAAACGAATATTGTGTGTGTGTAATTATTCACGTTAATGACGAATTATTCTCACTCTACCAGTATCCCTTGTCCTGTTAAATATTGGGCCGGTTTTATATCTCCATGCAGCATACCATGGGCTGCCTCCCGATGACCAAACCCGTTAGGCCCATTTTCTCAAATCCGGGTGAGACAATTTAGTTATCACAATTTCTTCTCTAATCTTGAGATTCAAATCGCTATGTAACAAAAAAAAAATACTTAAAAAAATTTTCAGGGCCAAGGAAGGGGAAAAAAATTACATTTCGGAAAAAGGTATGAGATCTGCCATTCACCCATAAAAAATCTCAAATAGGTCAAATGATTTGATGATTAATTTATTTGAATATCACAATTAGGTCTCAAAACCAGAAACTTATAGTTTAGAGGTAGAAAATTAAAATCCCTTGACCAATATTTTAAATTCGAGTTTTAAAAATAAAAAATAGGTTCAGGAGAGCCAATTTCTAAATTGAACCCCACAACTGCTCGAATCAATAGTGTTCAAATTAGGAAGGAAAAAAAAATTAGGCCTCACAAAGATCTAACATATGAATGGAGCTTTCAACCTCTTAATTAAAAATGGAATCGTGTATTGCTTAGTTATAAGGCCTCATTTAAATACCTTCATGAATCTCTATCATTTAACATGAAAGAATGCACATATATATTGAGAAAAAATTAATTTATCTCCGTATATTTTAACTTTTTTATTTTATATTATTTTACTTATAATATTTTTTAATTAAAGTAAACAATTTTAGTAGAAAATATATATCTTATAAATAAAAAACAAATTTTCTATAAAAATAAATTTTAATTTCAGTTGGACCTAATTTTAATTTTTTTTTTATAAATTATCAATATTTGATAATCACATTGGATCTAATTAAATTCAGTTTAAGATGAATTAGGATTTGAAAGAACAAAACTCTTTTGACATATGTTCTTACTATATATAAGATTCGAATTTAAACTCTTCTTTAAGAGTGATCACTGATCCAGATAGTTCTCGGTTGGTATTAAAAACTTTTTAATATAGGCATATAACATGCCATGGAAAAAAAAAAGGTACTTGGAAAAATTTTCGGCTAATGCCTATTCAAATTTACTGCGCAATGTGTCATGAGTAAAAGGGGGCAAAGCACGCAAGAGACCATAATAAAAGATAAACACAAGAGTGAATATTGCATTTGCACAATGTTTATGGGGTTTCATAGTGGTGCCATCATAGCTTTCCGAAAACAATGAGGTGGGTGAATTCCATCATCATCACTCTCCCAAAAAAAGGCCCTCAAAAGGTGGGTTGGATTTGATTTTGCTCTTGTTCTTCTGCACAATCGATACCAGTTCATATGTTGGGTCTTGCAGGACTCTAAGCCAACACAATCTCTTCATATGGACCCATCAACTCTCACACATATGACCATCATGCTTATGCCACTCTTACATCATAATATGGGGCGTGCCCTAATGGGGTCCTACATGAACCCCACCGAAGGGCTTGTCTAATGAGATTATCAAGTGACACGTGGCAAGTTGTTTAAAAGGGTGTCTAATATTTTGGAGGTTTGGTTTGGGGTCTTATTCTTTTTCTTGAGGATTGTAATTTTGGGATGGTAATTGGGGGCGATTTGCATTCCCCACTCTTCCTACTAAAATCTGTTAAATTTTAATTTAGTTTCTTAAAAGAATAATATTTCTCAAGTAGGATAAATTTTGAACTATTATTTTGTATTTTAGCCTCAATCATTAGCTAAATTTCTGATTTTCTCTTATAAAATTCTTTACTATGTAAAATATTTTTTGATTTAATACGAGAATAGAAAAAAAATAAATGTATATATATATATATATATATATATATATGATCTTTTTTTATATATTTTTATAAAAAAATTATTTTCATATTTTAAATTCAAAACTTTAAAATCTTCCGATAAAAAATAATTTAATCATTACCTTAAAATTTGTCCTCTCTTATAAAATTCATTGACTCCCGTAAAAAATTTTAAACTTGGGATAAAATAGAATGTTGCCAGGGGAAATTATTATTAGCAAAGTCCAATTTTTACTGGACACGTAGGTTATGAACTTTTTACCATGATAATTTCCTCTAAATTTTTATTTATTTGAACAAAATAATTCTTTTTGGCAGAGGAAGGGATTGATGGTTTGATGGTGACGGTGATGATGAGTGCGCCTGGCATTGCACGCCGTTCATCTTTTGAGCAAGAGAATATGATGATGGTTCCCACTGCACGCCTCTCTCTCTCTCTCTCTCTCTCTCTCTATTTTTTGAAGGAAAACAAATAGCCTAATTTTCGGTAATAGTTGTCACCCACACCATCATCATCTTTTATCCTTTTGTGCTCTTCAAAATCTTCACTTACAAAACCCAACCCAAGTATTAAAAATACTAAACTACCATCGTCATCATCCTTCATGCACATCCTCTTTGTCCTCACATAAAAATCTCTGCAACATGTGTAATTTACTCTTGTACAACAAAAGTTCTCTCTCTCTCTCTCTACCCACATGCGCTTTTGAAACTTGTACCATACTACACGTATATTCACATTTTTATATGATTGCAGCTAGAGGAAGATATCCATAGTTCTTGATTTTGGTTACATTAGCTAAAGGGTCTCTCATGTCGTGTGACATGTGACACGATAGGATAAACATACCCTAACCTACTTTTAGTTACACGTCACTCGAGTTTAAGGACTTTGAATTCATCGTGTTGGCAATGTTCCAATTCATCCATATTTTTATCATATCGCATGGTATTATAAAATTTTTCAAATATTGATCTTTCTTTGAAACTTATCTCCAACAATTTAATTTGATTAGAAATCAAAATATTTAATAATTGCTGATAATACATTGATTTATTTATTAAAAAGGATCAAAAAACAGTTATATAAACTAATTAAGAGTTATTATTGCAATGTCTAATTGTTTCGGTGGACAGATATTGATACCCTTTAACTAATGTTTTGAATTTGAGTCTTATAAATAAATAAAATAGACGTCTAAAGAGTTTTGCCTCTTAATAATTTAATTCAACTTGATTTGAATTTAGTCAGTTTCAATAAGACTATAAGATAGTCGCAGTATAAAATTTAGTGTGTTAGGATATTTCTTATATAAAAATAATTATTTTTTTCGAGTTTAGGGAATAATTTAAAAATTCATGGGACAATCCATGAAGCAGACAAACATTATTGTCTAGATAATAAGTGGAGGATTTATTACTTTGTTCCCTCTTGGACCCAAAAATGGGCGACTTTACATGTACCAAAGTGATGGTCACACTAATATGTATATAATATAAATATAGTATATGGAAGATACAAGAATATGACATTGGAACCATATGTTCACGCGGACAAATCAAGCATAGAAAATCCCACTGTAAAAAATGAAATCCGCTTTTTTTATGTGAGGAGTTGCGAAAATCCATGAGGATTTCATGCCACTTTTCGAGTAGAGAGAGAGATAAAGGACATCCACGATAGATTTTTTCTATCAACTCTTCCAAATTCCTATAATTTTTACTCCTTTTCTTCACCCAACACCACAATCACCATAATCATCACTTCACTTGCACTTCCCAT
Source organism: Dillenia turbinata (assembly GCA_037126225.1). Lineage (NCBI taxonomy): Eukaryota > Viridiplantae > Streptophyta > Magnoliopsida > Dilleniales > Dilleniaceae > Dillenia > Dillenia turbinata. The sequence goes on from JBAMMX010000012.1 coordinate 8,379,915, forward strand.
TTCAATTTCCTTTCCCTTTTCCCTCCCACTCTCTCCTACTTATATTCCCCCACTTGTCCTTCCTCCCCATTGCTTACATCTCTCCCTCTCTCTCTCTCTCTCTTGAGTATTAGGGAAAATGGGTGATCTTTCTTGCCCAAGTGGGATTAGCAATGGGAATGGAGTGAATGGAAATGGACATTCAATAGGAGGTTATAGGAAGAGTTGTTGGTATGAGGAGGAGATTGAAGAGAACTTGAGATGGTGTTTTGCCCTCAATAGGTTTGTTAATCCATTTCTCATCTCTCTAGCATTAATCTTAATTAATGATGTGCCTCTTTCTTGTTTATGTCAAAAATCTGATCAACCTAGGCCAAAAAAGGAAAACAAATTAATTCCAGAAAACATTTTTGTCTTTATGGGGTTCATTTCATCTGGTTGAGGATGTGGGTTACTCTTCTTTAAGGGTAATTAATAATCCTTCTTATATGCTAATGCAAACTGAGAAGATTCATAAATGGAATCATGAAGAAGCTGCAAGAAGCAAAAGAGCAACCCCTTTCTAATGGGTAGGACAAAATAATAAAATTATATTAAAAAAAATTGGTAGGCTAAAATCATCATAATGTTTCCCATATTTTTAAATATTTTTAAAACACTTTTGGGGTCACACAAACATACGGTTGACATGCTTATGTTTTAACCCCAAAAGAAAGAATCATTAAAAGTAGAGAAAGGAGAAGTTTCTATGCTACATGTTCTTCTCCTGGTCTTGAGAAAGACAGACAAAAACTAGTGACAAAAAGAACAAACTTGGGTATTTATTTAATTAATTAATAAATTTGATTTTTTTTTCCATTTTTGTTTTTCTTTATTTGCAGTATATTGCATACCGGAGCAACTGAGTATCAGGACTTTGCTCTGTTGGACACGAAGCCCTTTGGAAAGGTTCATCATTACAAATTCTATATTTCATAATTTTTAAGTAACTTTTTTTCTTGAATTGTTTTAAATATATAATTTCTCTTCAGGCTTTGGTGATTGATGGGAAGCTTCAAAGTGCAGAGATTGATGAATTCATCTACCATGAGTGTCTTGTTCATCCTGCACTTCTTCATCATTCAAAGTACTCACATTTAGGTTTTTATTTTAAATTATTTAATGGGTGTTGAGAATTATCTGTTAAAATTTCACTCATGTGCATAATGTCTAGTCCAAGGACCATTTTTATTATGGGAGGAGGTGAAGGTTCCACTGCAAGAGAGATCCTCAGACATAAGACAGTAGACAAAGTTGTCATGTGTGACATTGATGAGGTAAAGTTTTCTTCCCCCATTTTTTACTCTCTTGGTTTCCCCTATACTTGCCATTGAGGAGGTGAAGGTTCTTTTTTTTTTATTTTTATTTTTTAAATTACATGTTTCTTCATGGAGCAGAAAGTGGTGGAGTTCTGCAAATCATATCTAGTCATGAACAGAGAAGCTTTTTGCGATCCAAGATTGGATGTGGTCATTAATGATGCAAGGTTAATCAACCACTTAGATATAGTAAATTCAGTTTAGGGGTTATTGATAATAGTTCTAATTGTTATTTTTTTTTAAGAAATTGGGTGGTGGGTGTTTGGTGACAGGGCTGAGCTAGACAATAAGGTGGGGTCTTATGATGTGATAATTGGAGACTTGGCAGACCCTATTGAAGGAGGCCCTTCCTATCAACTATACACTAAATCCTTCTATGAATCCATCATTAAACCAAGGCTTAGTCAGGGAGGCATTTTTGTTACTCAGGTGTGCTTCACAATTTAACATATGTGAGAGAGAGAGAGAGGGAGGGAGAGGGAGACAGTATGATTAATTAATTGTTATTTTCAATGTTTGTAGGCAGGACCAGCTGGGATTTTCAGCCACACGGAAGTATTCTCTTGCATATACAACACCCTAAGGCAGGTTTTCAAATGTAAGTACACATTTTTCTGAATGTCCTTAACTTCAGGGTTCTTTTTTCCCCCTTAGAAATATCAAAGTTATGTGCCTTTTTATAAGTTGTGAGCTCTTAACATTTTTTTTTTAATGCTATGCAGATGTGGTGCCATATTCGGCTCACATTCCTTCTTATGCCGATACTTGGGGATGGGTCATGGTATAATCGTTTCCATTTTATGTATTTCTGCCCTTTCTGCGCGCGCGCGCGCACACACGTATATATGTATATATTTTAAATCAATCATTGTTCATTTCAGACATAGTGATATATTTTATAATTTCTAATGATTAAGAATTTAAATAAATTTTCCGTGTTACTCTATGTTATTGTATCACATATTCAATATTCAAGCTTGCAACATATACTTACCTACTATTAAAATGGTACGCCACCGCCATTGTGTTCAAAATTGTATACTTCACTTTTTAGACCATGCATTACCATATTTTGCTTGTATGACATTAAACAAAATCAGAAACCCCCCCCCCCCCCAAAAAAAAAAAAAAAAAGAAGGCCCGGCCAGCCTCCTCTTGTGTCCAAAATTGCACAGTACATGGGTCAGGGCATGAACCATGCTGGGCTCATAGAAAGTGGTCAATTAGGGCCAGAGGTCTAGGACAGGGCCCCAAGATCACTCAGAGTAGGTCACTTAGCCCATGCTCATGTTAACATCCCACCTTCAATTCTCCTTTTAACATCATCTTGTTTGTGTTCTTAACTCTTGCCATTTGCGGCAGGCATCTGATTCCCCACTGATGTTGAGCCCAGAAGAGATAGACATCAGAATCAAGCACAGGATCATAGGCGAAAGCCGGTACCTTGACGGGAAGACATTTTGGGCGGCGTCAACCTTGAGCAAAGCGGTTCGAAATTCGTAAGTCCCATTTCTCTCTCACACAGATTAATAATTTTGGTCCCTTTAACATGACCAATAATTAATTTGAGAGTGGTATGTAACAGGCTGGACAATGAGACTCATGTTTACACAGAAGGAGCAGCGAGGTTTATCTATGGTCGCAATAGCATCCTCAAGCATAACGAAGCTTGAGGAATGGAACACAAAGGGAGCCCCTACTAAGCACACAGAGAGAGAGAGAGAGTGAGAGACATAAAAAGAGTCTTGCAAGTGTTAACACAATCTTAATCTTTTGGCTTCTTCCCCACCCCTTTTGCCTTAGTTTTTTTCTACCTATAGTTTTTCAAGTTTCTTGTGAAGTAATTTTTGAGATACTCGGTATTTGAATCCTTGGCTTGTGCTTGCAATAGAAAAGTGTTCCAAACAAATATTATGTTGCCTAGTTTATATTGGAAGTGGATCTACTCTGATGAGGCTATAATAGCAGCACTTAAAATGATGATTAGTGAATCCTTATTTTCTTAAAGTTCTCCCCATGGTTTTAGTAAGCCTTTTTGCTTGTTTTATGAAATTTGTGCTCTTACCCACGTTTAGATTTTACACTAGTTTCCCAAAATTTATGTTTAAGGTCGACAGATAAAAATTTAAAAATAAAATTACTAAGATTTTGATAGGTTTAATTAGATTCTAATAGATTTAATATCTATTGTAGTTATGTCGCTTTCACAAAAAATTAAAAATAGAATTACTAGAATTCTGATAGAAATTATTATTATACTTGCTAAAATATAAGAAAGAAAGAATTGAAAAAAAAAACCCGTCTTCACCTAGACATATACAGTTGAGAGATATTCCTTCAACGTATCAACATGCAAGTGTCACATTTGCCTTTTCCTTTAATAATTTAGATTGTCCTTTTTAATATAATTTATATAACTTAATATAAAACATTATATTATGTTTTGGAAAAATAAGTACTCAAATTTGAAACTAATTTCTGACCAAAAGGATAAAGGACTGATGTCTAGTACGATGTCAGTTGATGTAGGATAGTGTCTATCTGGCTAGGCTTGTATCATACCCTCAACAACATCCAAAAAGAAAAGTTGCATAACCCTCTTTTTTTAATTGATCGAGATCGATCCATCTAATTTAAATTATTATTGAATTCTTTTTAAATAAGATTTTTAGTAATATAATTTTTTCTTTTTATAAAGACGTAATAGAAAGTTAACCTCTAAATGAAATTAAGCCACCGATATCACGTAATAAAACTCTATAAACCTCTTCAAAATGGAATAACAATTCATGAATATTAGGAGACAACGAATGTTCAAGACGAGTTAAAATGCCGACACTAGTTATCTTCCCGAGGGATAAAGAGAACTGACTGCACTTACACTTCTCTCACTAATTGTTGACATTCCCAGATCAGGTGCAAAGCTAGGTAATGGGGTTAGTCTCAGATAACAGCGCTTCAGTTAGATCCTTCGAATCCAACTCAATAATCGTAGGGAAAAGTTTAGTTTGAATCAAAAGACGAAAACCTTCCTTAAGTCTCCATATCTCTATCACTGATGAATCTGCCACACTCAAGTTTTCAGCAAATTCCTGAATCTACAGACCATATTTAATATCCTTTTCATTAAGCCAATATCCGTCGATAAAGTTGCATAATTTTCGTTGAGTGTTCTATGAGCTAATGTCCGTTATCTCAGGACTCATAGCACACTTTTTTATCATGCCTATCAAGCTCCCCCCCCCCCCCCCCCAAAAAAAAAGTCCGAAATCTTTGACACCCAGAGATATGCCTAAGTTTCTAATGGAGCAGAAATTGGATTGGAATCAAAATTTTAATTTAATGAGAAAAAGAATCAGCATCCAAATTGAGATGATGACTCTGGTTTTGGTTTCAAAACCTGATTATTATAGTTTGATTTTAATTCTAGATCGAGATAATTCTGATTTTAGTTCAATTATGATTTGATTTTAATTTTTACAATTGTTATATGATATTTTAATTTAATGTCTAATCACATCTGAATATGAAAATAGATTAAGATTTATAAAATGAAAAACTTAATTTACAATTTTTTGTGAAAAATAAAATTAATTTCTTTTTCCATATTAAACAATGGCACTCATAAAATTCTATTTTACTCCTCAAAAAAATTGTTTTTAGTTTGAGTGTTCAATTATAATGTTAAATAAAAATACCAAATAAAGAAGTCTTATTTTTGTGTGACGAAATAGGGACAAGAATTTTGAGGTAGAGAAAGAAATGAAAAAAAAGAAAGGAAAAAAATATTCTCTAATTTAATAAGATTAAATTAAAAATAAAATAGGGATCCACAAGTAAATGGTTTTAAAATTAAATTTTAAAGGGTTACACTCGTAAATGCATCAAACTTTTGTGAGGCCCATGAATTTTTTTTTTTTTTTTTTTTAATAAAAAAGTGTTCACAGAAAAAGAAGTTCTCTCGCAAGGGACTGTAATAGAATTTCAAAATATTAAGGGGGGCAATTCTTACCTTTGATCCATGAAAATTTTTAATACTAATGTTTCCCATTTTTAAAATATTTTCAAATTATTTTTCATTTTCAAAGCATCTAAATATGACTAAATTAATATATTTTTATATTTACATATTTTCATATTTAATAAATTATTTATTTAATTGTAATTTTTATTTTTGAATTATTTTTCTATAATTAATAATTATATATTTAAACATTTTAGAATATTATTATAAAATATGATTATTCTATGATTTTCATAAAATAATTAATATTTACATAAAAATTTTTATATTTTTTTTTTTTTTTTTTTTTTTTTTTTTTTTTTTTTTTTTTTTTTTTTTTTTTTTTAATTTTTTTTTTTTTTTTTTTTTTATTCTTGTAAAGTATGTTTTTTTCCTATCTTTTCTGTGCAACCTAGATTTTCAACCCTTCCCTTACTTGAGCTAGCTAGCTATAAATATTGTTATATTTGGAAGTGAATTTTCTTCCATCATAGACCATCAGAGTTATATGTAAGTGGTACTATACAAGGTTTTTAAGGGAACGATTTAGTAGTCATAATTTTCTTTTTTCAACGTGATCTGATATTCAAATCTTACAAAAACCCCAAAAAAAAAAAAAAAAAATACAAGTATCGTGCTGTGCTCTGTGGTCAGTCTCAATTTTCTCACCCTTTTTCTATTTTTCATTAATATTTGGCCTAGACTTGATGTACTGAAATGCCTTATATTGACTTATACGATTTATTATCAGAAGTTTTTTATTGTTTATATGAGTATTGATATTCATGATGTTAATGATTAATAAATTATCACGATTATTATTTTTATGAGATGAAATGTTAAAATAATATGTAACTATTAGATGAGAATTTGGAGATCACAGACTCTATAAATATCAATATTTATGAAAATTATATAAAAATTTTAATCAGTAGAGTTTAATTGGGTCAATGGCAACTTAGGCCAGAGGGAGCCCCCGGGTCTAGTTTGGTTCATCTCCTTATATGCCATACCCCTTTGGGGGCACTTGTGATTACAATGAGAATTTGGGATCCATGCTGTGGCTTCCCCTGTTTCAATAAGTAGACTTCAATTTTTTTTTTTTTTTATATTAAGATTTAAATCCGAGATCAGATTAAGAAATGAGAAATCATGACTATTAAACCGTTTTCTTAAAAACTAGACTTCATATTAGTTAATGAAATCAATAATAATCTTGTCAAAGGTAAGACATCAAGGCTTAAAGTTCTACTTTGGCTTATAAACTATGACCATTTTTGGCCCCCAAGTGTTTTTAAGGTTTTCGCTTTATTTATGGTATCTTCGTTAGTTTAGCTGTCAATTAAATTTATATTTATTTTTTTATATAAATCATTAATATCTAATAATTATATTAAATCTGATTAAATTCGATTCGATTTTATTTGAATTATTAAATGCTTTCCATCTGTTTCCTGTATTCATATTCAATTAAATTCACGTGATTGTTTATGACTATGTACTACTTTCATATCATAAATATATAGCATGTATTTCCACATTATTAATTTTGTTTTAAATAAATATAATTTTTGGTTTGAAAAATTATTAGCTCAAGTAAAAAATATTTCACTAAGAAATAATAATAGAGTATGTAAAAGTAATAAACTAATATTACTTATATTTTCAAAAATTATGGTTGTTATATATGATACCATATAATATTTTGTAATTTAAATTATATAAAATTTTTTAAAAATTTTAGTCTCATCGTATTTAATTGATTTCATGTTTTATGTTTTATATTCATGTTCTTGCTTTATAACTACAGATTAAACAATCTTTTGAGCAAAAGGGTAATCCCTACTCAATGGCCAGATCAGGAAGACTATTCCTCAGTTTTGTAGACCTATATTGATGGAACCAAAAAAAAAAACAAAAAATGGTTGCAATGCTATGCCATGTAGAAGAAAAAAATTGTAATTTTTTTTAAAAAAAATAAATAAACAATGCAACATGAATCAGAGAATGTAGAATGAAAAGACGGGATGTGAGAAAATCAGGCCCTTGTACAGAAATAGGGATAAACATAATTCCATTCAAGCAAGCATTGTCCCAATGTAAATTTAAACGAACACTTACAGACAATAATTACAAAATACAATATAAAGCCTCCGACATCGTCTCTCACCTTATAAATCGTACACTTGCTTCCCTGTGAACTTGATCTCGATGGGACTAACATTTTTCCCAATTGATCTCATGTTCAGACCAACACCTGTACGGCCGGGATTAACCTTCTCTGGGTAGACCCCATCTTTAGGGTGCAAATATTGGACCTCCCCATTAGGAAATACCCTATAAAATTGGTACTTGATCTTATACTTGGACCTCAGCCTAGTCCCAAGTGCCAAACACTGCTCTTTCCTAGACAACTTGAGCAAATTAGGCCCTTGCCTCATAATTGCTGCACCCCCTGTGGGCATTTCAAATATTTGCTCCTTAGGTGACTCCCATGTAATCACATAAAACTCCTCTACTTGCGCCTTGCGCAATAACCCTCCTGTGCTGCCCCCAAAGATTGGGGAGGGCGTGTTGGGGTCGAGCTCGGGCGGGGTGAACCCCACTGGGGCTTCTGGCTTCTTGGTAGGAGCAGAAGCCTCCTCTGCCATGGCCTTAATTGTGCGTGACGCCCCGGAGAATTTGACAGTCTTTGGCGTTGCAAAAAATGATGCCAGTGACGATGATGATTTCCATGGTACTATTGTGGATTTTGGGTTGGAGATTGTTGGAGAGAAAATTGAAGCTTGAGTTGCCATGGCGGGGTGTAAGGATTTTCCTTTTTGGGGTTGGTTTTTAGTTTCTTGGATCAAACGTGATGAATGAGAAAAAAGTATGGTGAAGTAGAGTTTGTGAGATTTTGGATGGGTGGTGGATAGCGGGGTTGCGGATAAGGGGATATGTGATAGACCAATTAGATTGAGTGATTTTGATACGTAGCATTACCCACACCTAGTTTTCTTCTTCTCTTTTATATCTAGATTATGGTCAATTGTTGTACATGACCCACCTGGCTTTATTTTGTTTTCTTACATCTCTCTCACTTCTTTTAATAAAAATGGTTATCTAGTGGTAATTTTGATAGGATTTTGGCTCCTAGATGGAGGGCCATGTAACATCTTATGGTGAAAAACATGAGTCTAATATATTATTATTATTATTAAAGATATTACTATTCGTGCTTACCACGTTAAGAGAAAAGTCCTTATCTTACCTCAAGTAGAAGAAAACTCTTCCAACAAATAATGGTCGAGCAATGATGAGATATTTTCATATTGCTCACAAACTTTCCATGGTAGAATGACTTTTTTTATTCGGAAAAGTTAGAATTAAACTCAATAGAGATTAGGTAAATTTTTTAAAATAAAAAATATAGAAATGGTGATTATTTAAAATTTTCATGTCAAAAGGCGCAGAGAGGCCACCTTGGCGACTGGGAATGGTTCGTCGTCGCCAAGAAGGCAATAGCAGCCGTGGTGGCCATGGCTGTTGTGATTGGAGAGAGGAGAAGAAAGAGAGTTACTCAAGCTTTGTTTGTGCCATGTCACCATTTTTACTACAGATGTCATATCATGGCAGCATTTGATTGATGTGGCACATGCCACGTTGGCAACGTGTTGATTTATTCAAAAAATTATTAGACTTTTTTGACATATCATATGCTGATATGCTTTTCATATTATATTAGCGTATAACATTTTATCAAAATTAATCAAAAGCTTTATTTTTTAAATCAGTAATCTCGAGTTATAATCTTAAAAATAAAAAAATAAAAAATTCAGCGTATGTTTGACAGTTAGGTTAGCATTATTAGTGATGTGGAGATTTATTTGTAATACTTCTGGAAATTTGAAAACTCATTATGTTTTTAAAATCAAGAATTAACTATGACTTTCAGACAAAGTTAAAGAATTGGATATGTGATTTTCTAGTACACTAAAACACAAAGAATAAGCCCAGCCTAAAGTAGAGTTAGAAGCCAGATTAAGCACAAATCTTGGGGAGGGTAATTCTTGTCGGTCCCTAGCCAATCTTATAATCAACGCAGAAGAAAATTATTGCAACATGGCACCACCGGACCAGGATCACAATTAGCCAATCTTATAATCTGTCAAGCTTATGTAGAGCCTCTGCTACTGCAGTAAACTCTCTCTCTCTCTCTCTCTCTCTCTCTTCTTAGGTGCCTTAGCCTATCCGCAAATGATTCTCATTCGTCGCACTCCTTTTTTTCGTGGGGTTTAATAATTGTTGTTGGATTTGTACTAATTTGTTTCCATCATAGTCCATGCCAAAATTTTGAGTTCAATTGGTCACATTTGGAGCTCTGAAGTGCCTCCTAATTGAAGAAATCTCAATGACCCACATAATTTTAATTGAAGAACTTTCATTCTCGGAGTCCAAATCTTTATGTTTCTTGGTATTTCTTTTTATAAATTAACTAATGTATGTAGACTGTTGTTTCTCAACATTCTACAGTGTTTCTTTTAAGTTTTGAAATTCCTGAATTGACCAAGTGAAGATTAATTGTGGGTTGGTGCCTTTGATGTATGTTATGCTGGTCCCTAAGCTACAAATGATGTATGATCCTAAGGTATGGATTATGTCTACAAATATTTTGAAGTTTATATTTGCAAGCAAAACCTTATCATGATAGGGTTTGATTTCTGGACCATGTATTGCTGTGAGTTTCCATCCCACCGTTTTGCATAAGTTGCATTTGAGATGAACCATGGGGGATTAGCACAATACATTTGTTTTAATCACGTTTAAAATTTTGAGTATTTCCTGACAATAGATTTCGAGTTCTGCAACAAGAAGTCAATGGATTATATGTAATTACATTTTTTTTTCTCACTTTTAATAACGATGGAAAGTTTAAATTTCTAGGTTTTAGATTACACTAGGTTTAAAGAATGGACTGGTAAACCCATCAAGGAAGCACATCGGGTGAGAACAAGACCTTGTGTTTAGACTTCAAAAACCCCGCTACTGCAGTTATAAGGTTTGAACCTTGTACTTTTGATTAGAAAGAAGGTGTATCTACTAACAATAATTACGAGGATTTACATTTTTTTGGTGCAATTCAAAGGTCATAGTAGGCTGTTTTCATGAGTTTAAGATTCTGATCTATAATCATAAGACCCCTCTTTTATGAAATTGTCATAAGGAATATCTACCTCATATATAAAGAAGAGGATAAGATGGAGTTGAATCTTAATTGCAATTTTAGGAGCTCAAGAACACGTACGTGATTTACAATGCTGGTAAAACATATCAAAGCCTGGAAAATATATCAAAAAAGGATGGTTAAATGGTTATAATCCAAAACTTTAGATAGAGATACTGTTAGGAATTCCTTTACTAGTGAGCCCACCAGCTCTTGATTTATCTGAGGTATTTGGAAAGAGCAAAGTGTAAGGCACCTTCACAGGCCCATTTCGGTTCTTCCATCGTTCATCATTGTTTCTCTCCGTTATTCTATCTTCTATCTCGATCAATTTCTTCCCAAATCGCTCAAAAGCTTCTAGAGGTTCTGCATCTGAAGTCCACAGAGGATTGTCTGTTTGGCCTAGATAAATCTCATCCGTTGAATGCCTGGATAAGATCTCTATCAAAGATACTCCTAGTAGTGTCTGAAACTGGCTTGTGATTGTCTTCAGGAATGCTCTATCGGGGTCTACTTCAAGCTCCACGTACTCAGGAGTGCCTGCCTCAGGCATAAAGCGACGACTTATGGTGGGGCGGTTTGGGAGGTAGCCTGCGTAAGGGTATTGTCCAAAGTTCACAGCTGCGTGGAGAGCAGATGCTACCCATATAATTATGGTACATGTTTGGATAAGATCAGCTCTGGTATGCATTTCAGGCCACCATGGCTCATCTTTTAAGTCACCATGGCCCTCATTGCGGAGTTCTGTCCACCATGATTGGAGTTCAGAGTCACTTTGTACCAAGTCATCGGTGGGATAATAGAAGGAACAATATTCTGTGACCCAAGTTTCAATTGCTGACCAGATTTCAAGTCCATCAACAGCAAACGGGTAATCCTCTATCACAAGCCTGAGGCCATTAGGATAACTTGAGTCTGGAACTGCCATTCCTCTGTAAGTAATTAAGCAAGAAAGAGTCAGGAGCAATTTCAAGTAGAATACGTCTCTTAAGGATTCTGCTTTGTACTTATTTACCTCTTCAGCAAATCTGCAGGGAGTGCCTGCTGGGTGAAAACCCAGCTCTTATAAACCATGGAAGACATTTCCAAGGCAAATTTAGCTGGGAAAACTGTTTTCTCAAGCACTCCACCAGCGTTGATGAGGATCTGCCTGGCTAGAGCGTTTATATACATTGTATCACGGAAGTGGGGATGCAGTAGTTTATGTATTGGATGAAGGACACTCAGCTGTCTATTTGTAGCTATCACTAATGGCTCTATCACGGCGTGGGTATTTAACCTGCACAAGAATGAATTCATTCTGTTGTCTGCTCTGGACTTAATTCTAAGCAATGCTATAATTCTATGCATTCTGTTAGAAAATTGTACCAATGGCTGATGAGCTGATGGCAGCCGGAATCATTCACAGCAGCATAGGCCTTGGCCAGCTGCCAAACTGCTCCTTCGATGCCATTTTCCGCTGGGGTGTATACTTGGTTGACAGCACCATGATGGTCTCCTTGTGGATGCGGCAGGCTCAATTCGATTGCTAATGGCTTTAATGTTCCATCATCTTTCAACAAGAGGAGTGTCCTTGACGCATAGGTCTTTGTGGACGTTGTGTTTATCCTTCTCAGGTATGGTATCAATGCATCATGATGGTCTAGTATGAATAATTTGTGATTCTCAAGTGCCTAAAATATTGTCCATGAACAAATGAATGTGTAAGTTCATCATTCTGATGCTGAGTGGGCATTCAAATTATTGTGAACGGTAAAAACATATATTACTTGATCCACAGTTAGTCCATTCATGTTTGGCTCCACATCTTCCCTAGTAATTGAACTTGTTTGATTGCCATAGATTTTTCGGTCTAGCTTGCTTGCAGGGGGGAACTCCTAGAGAGAGAAACAATGATAAGTTTCTGGAGAGAAGAATGACAAAAAGGATAATTTATATTATCTAATTGCAAGTTTCCTTTACTTGCAGACATCGGATGATGACAGGATTTAGTCCTGCAAGCATTTCTCGTGCAAACTCTTCATCTGTCCTCCATGCTAACTTATCCTCTGCAATTGCATAGCAGATAATTATACTCATGAACAAACAAGTAAAATAAAACTTTGTTTCAGGAAATATTCATGCATACCTTTTATCACATCAGGCATTGGGAATTTAAGGAACCTCTCACCATCTGTTCTTACTAGTTCTTTGATCATTTCCCACGGTATGCAATCTCTAACTTTTTTGAGTGTGGTTCCATGTGGTAGCTTGATCCCATTTTCATAGATGTTCAGTACATCTTGGAATGTGTCGAATTCATTAGGAGTTTTGTCGCATATAGATTTAAGCTCTGGGACCATAACTTGTACCAGGGATTTTAAGGCATATGCAATAAAATCAGACATCTTTAGGTTACCAAATCTTTCGTCTCTTGGGACATAGATGTTCAGACTTAAAAGTGGCAATCTGCTCTCACACTTTGCATCTGTCCAAAATTCATGTTAGATGCAGAAAAAATTAGGTAGTGTCATTAGAATGCTCACTCATCTTACAATACTAAAGCTACAAAAGTTAGTTGTCTGACCTTTTCTGGTCCGAGCTCTCCCGGTTCTTCCTCTACGCGGATATGGGTACTCCTTAGATCCACCAAGCACGGGACGTGCATGATCCTTACCCTTGTCTGGACTTCCTAAATCATTGTAGTAAGCATAGTCATATACTCTGTCCCACTCCTTGAGCATATCGGTCCCATTCCCTCTAAGGTTAGCCAGCTCTTCTTCCCGGTACTTGCGTAGTGGTTCAGGGGTGTTGCAAGGTAGGTATGTCTTCAAAAAAATTATTCACTTGTCAGTTATCCTCTCAATTATTGTCCTAAATTTTATTTTGTATCTATACGTCTAAAATGACTGTGTCCATCTTGTCTCCAATATCAACTATATAGATGTAAAATTTTATCTTCGAATCTATCAAATACCTCGACTTAGAATTTTTATAACTTTGTTGGTTCAGTGTGACTATGCCACATCATGTCTCGTTCTCAGTATCCACATCCTCGTACAACCACGTAGCTAAATCTAATATCCTAAAGTGTTGATGCCTAATGAGATGTAATTTGTCTTACCTTGAAACCAAGCGGAAAGCAGGGGTGTCAAAAGCGTGGAGGTTAAAAAGGACAATGACATTAAACAGCGTTATGTGTGTGGACCATACATGATGCAAAGAGCAACTCATAAAGTCGTGGATGATAGTTTCAGATGAACCTGGTCACTTGTTATGATGATTGCTGAGAAGACTTGCCATCGCTAGAAAGGGAATTTTTGAGGCAAAGGGCATAATGAGTGGTCATAAATTGAAGGGAGAGACTCTCTCTCTCTCTCCCCCTCTCCCGTGTCAACAGGGTAAGTTCTAGCTCATTTTCTGCTAATTCGAATGTGTGGTTCAGGTTCAAACTAGTACCTTATTGGAGAAGAAAATCCGACTGTATCTGTACCGATGTGCAGGATAAACCCAAGAATTGCAGACGAAATGGATCGGTCCATGACCAGGAACATCCTCAAGCGTCACGGTCTTGAGATAGAACTGGCTATGGTGATGGTTTTTGATGATAAAAGCTCCTGGAACTCCCATGGATTCATGCCAGTCAAATGTGACAGAGAATGCTGTGTCTTCTGCTGTTATCCCCGCAATTGTGGTGATCCATTGCCCTAGACGTGCTGCTTTTCCTAGCTTCCCTTGCAACCCCTTGTCTAAATATATGAATTTAATCAAACATGACAACCATTGATGAGAGATAGAGAGAGAGAGAGAGAGAGAGAGCTGACCTGGGTCACCATGTGAAGCACTGATAAGCTGCAGAGAGACGCCTTTGCCCAAAAACTCATGAACCTTATCAAGAAAAGAAGCATGAAAATCATTGAAATCCAAAATACTCTTTTTTATCAAGACAACAGTGCCTTGGATCTTCTTAGTCTCGCCAACCTCATTTTCCAAACCCTTTGGATTGTTTCTCCCACAAAATAGCTCCAAGATCTTTCCCATCATCTCGAAAGGCCAAGCACATACCTTCATTCTGCAATACTTATGAATAGTCCGAAAGACTTGGCAGAAAAGCAACAAAACTCGAGACTTGAAAACGAAACTTCTTGGCATAAAATCCTAGGAATGTTTGCACAAGTGGGAAAGAGCTGACTGTAACTTACAAGATACAAGTTCTCTCTCTCTCCCTATCTCTCTCTCTCTCTCTCTCTCTCTCTCTCCCTCTCTCTCTCAGTTTTTTGGTCTATCATTTGTTAATTGGCTTGACTTGTGAAAGACCTCGGGTAGGTCTGTATTTAAACCAGAAATTGATTGGTGGGGTCTAGAGGGGTATCTGTCTTTTACTAAAGGAAAAATTAGAGGACCCGATTCCCTCATGCCCATTTGTAAATCTTTTTAATTAAAAAATTTGTACTTTGTTTGTTGTATAACATTTTTTTTATGCGTTTCCAATGTGTGTACACATGTTCTCTACTTCGTCCGTTGGATGACCTTTGATTCTCTGGTTCTCTTTATACTGTCTTTTTAAGTAAATGATAAGTATGATCATTACAAGGAAGGTTAATCTTGCTTATTTTGGCTTCTGGGTGAGGTTTCCCTTGAGTAAGGCTTGAAGGTTGGAACTACACTAGAAATGAGCTTGTCAGATAAATGTCTATTTGGGTATTTCTCTAATTAAAGCACCTCTGTTTTTCTTTGATGGCTGCTAGAAAATGTCTACATCAAACATAGTTGTAATAATACCTTAATGCATTATTATTAGTAGTATTAAGGGCACATGACTTACCAAATCAAGCATGGAAAACAGAGTAATAACTCTGCTTGAGGTTGAAAAATTTTGCTGTTATTTTAGGCCAAACATTGCTAGCTGATGCCAACTTCTATTAACCCTCCATAGATCTCCGTGCCTTGCCAGAAAAGGTCGATGACCAAATTATGAATTTTGATATATAGTTTCAATTTCTTTTACACGCACTTACCAAAAACAAAACTAGAAAAACTAGTAAAAATCATAAATTTTGATATGATAGAGTTTTTTGTTTGTTTTTAATAAGATAGAGTTTTGATTTGGTAAAGGAAGTGTATTATATGATTCTTTTATGGGTCCATGTAGAAACAAAGAGAAACAAAGAGTGTTCTTTTTATAATTTTCATATATATATATATATATGTATATATATATTTATATATTGATACTTATGAGATTTGTAACTGTTAGATTGTTATTAAATGATTACATTTTTGTGAAATGAAAATATTTAATAATTATTAATTGTTAAATCATGATTTAATGATGATTTATGGATACAAATTTTATTAATAGTAATATTCTTCAAAATTTATTGATGTCTAATTGATCAAGTGGTTGATCATTAATACTCCTTAAATAACGTTTCAGATTTAAAATTGTGTACGGAGATAAAAGTCCAATTCGATTTGAATCTGTTTTGGTTGGATCTAATATTATTATCGAATATCACTATTTTATATATATATATATACATATATATATATTCTTCAGAATTTTAGAAAAGGATTACACCTAGACAAAGTTAAAAGAAAAAGGTAAGGCAATTTTGGAAGGATGGGATAATTCCTCAAAAGTGTTTGTCAGTCCGGAGAAGGTAGGAATCAATCAGCATGGTTCCACACCATCATACACGGACCAGCATGGAATAATAGTAACAGTATACTAATTTTTTTTTTTTTTTCCTTCTTCTTTTCCGAAAGGGTATACTAATTATTATTACACCGACCACGCTTTTTGTTTTCTTCTTTGGCAAAATAATAAATTGCTTTTTCCTTAATCTTCATTTCCTCTTATCCTCATAGGCTCAAATCACAATACTCTTGTACTCATTGGCTTGATCTGAGCCTTGTTGAGGTCCTAAAATAAGGCATGGCCAGGGTGTATTGGTGGCCCACACCCAATTCCAAAATTGAGTATGATTAAATAAATTTATCCTAATAGTAAATTTTAGAAAACAATATCTTTGGAAAACATATTTTGTTATTTGTAATTTTCATAAAATGTAATACATTTGCACTATTGAATTGTGACTCGAATTTAGCAATAGTGAAAATTTTATAATAATAAGAAAAAGATACATAATGAAAAAAAAATACAAAACGGAAGTTGTTCTACAAGTTGTCTGAAAAGTTAAATTATTGTTAATAATAAGAAAAAGGTCTAAGAAACATCTAAGATTTGTCGTGATACATAATGTATGAAAGTAATTTTTTTTTCCGATCGGTATTCGGGTTTGTTTGATTAATTTGATAGGAGTACTGTGGGGTCCATTAAGAGATTGACTCTCTTAAATCTTTTTTCTTTATTCTTAAAACTCGAATTCAAGACTTTTGATTAAGCGAGTAGAGTATTTAACCACTCAATTCACTCAACTCAAAGTAGTTTGGGTTGTTTGAAAGTTATTTGTATATTAATGAGATAGTTTGCCACAGTATGTGAAAATTAAAATTTAGATTTTCAAATTTCAAGTGTTTTATACAAGGGTTAAATTAGAATTTACATATAAAATTAACGATGTCAATCAAGCTTTGGTTATCTTTTGCTTACCTTTCTATATAATTGTGACACCCCTAGTGATTTTTTTTTAAAAATAAATTACCAGTATTCAACAATCATATTGTATTTAACTAAATCCAATTTGAATCAGGTTGAATGCTTAAGGGTAGCGTCTTTTTTCTCCATATATACCCAAAACCTTATTTAAGAGATATTGATACCTAATCATTAAATTAACTAGATATTTGAACCAGTGGTGTTATTTCTTGTTAGGAGCATGAGACAAATTTTTGTTTGTTCTAAGTCTGGAGTGCCTCCCCTTCTAGGTTATGCCCTTGTTGGAAGACTAAACAAGGAGAAGGGAAGGGTAGGGGTTTAAGATTAATTAAAATGTCAATGTGGTATATATATACACACACACATATTAGATAAGGGTCTTTTTCTTTTTCTTTTTTTTTTTTATAAATTATCGATATCTGATAATTACATTTAATTCAATTAAATCAGAATACGTCTTTAAAAGAAAAAAAATTTCCTAATACATATTTTTTTCATACACAAAATTTAAATTCGAGATTTTGTAAGGAGTACAGTGACATGGAGCATTAGCCCGAAAGCTTTATTGATGATGGTTTTTAGTTGCTTCTATGGGCTAGAAATTAATCTAATCACGGCATGCAATCCTCACACCACTTGAACAATACATAATATATTAAATGGAGGGATACTTTTAGGAAATTTTAAAAGTTGTTCATTGTATCCATATCGATTCATATAAGACTGTATGTAAAGACATTTGGACTTGATACCATTTTTGGTTCACATGCTAAAATCTGTGCAATAGATAAGCACATAATAGGTCCTGTTTAGGAAGACTTAAAAACGGACTATCTAGTTTGATTTCATAGTATTCATATTCATTAATACATTTGGACTTTATACAAAAAAAAAGATTTTATATAAATTCGGGACACATGCTACATATGCCAAAGCTACTACACACCAAAGAGAGCTTTCCACCAAAACCATGATTGAACTTTTGGCCAAAAAACCATCCTTGTCCACGGCATTAGAGTAATCCAATTTGTACTCATCATCTAGCACTTACAAGTTACAACATGATGGATAGAAATTTTATATAGTTATAAATTTGTATTTATATTTCTTAGAAGGGGTGTTTATCAATTCGGTTTTTGAATTTTTCAATTAATTCGGTTCGGTTAATTCGATTTAGACATTTTTAAAAACTGAACTAAATCGAACTGAATTCGATTAAATTCAAATTCAATCCGAACTGAATTCAAATTTGATTTTTAGTTTGAATTCGAATTAAATAGAATTCAATTCGAACCGAATTCGAAATTCGGTTTTCGATTTGAATTCGAATTTAAATTAAATCAAATTCAAAATTCAATTTTTGAATTTGAATTAAATTGAATTTAATATATTAATCCGATTTAATCAAATTTGGACCGAGAAAACTGAATTCAAATGGATCTAAACAAATCCCAGATAACAATTCCTTTCAAAAGGGGTCCAAAAGCTAAAATTCACAAATCCATTTTCCTATCTATCACAAAACATCCCAAATAATAATAATAATAATAATAATAATAATAATAATAATAATAATAATAATAACCCGATAATTTAAAATTAATACTAGCTAGACAAGGTCACAAGGACAACAAAACCAAATACTATAAAAGAGCCAAATTCACAAGGGGTTCAAAAGCTAAAATTTCAAAAGGGGTCCAAAAGCTAAAATTTCACATTCCACTCATTGAAACCAGTCTAATTCAAACGAACAAATTCACAACCCCAAATCACAACTCAGATTTCAATTTTTAATCTCTAGAAACAAACAAAACCAAATACTATAAAAGCGCCAACAAACACAAATCCAGATAGAAGTTCCACATAACAAGCCCCCAAAAAAAAAAGGATCATAAGCAAAACACTCACCAATCAATTTAACATCATAGTTGCACATATTTGTAGATCATTAACATCAACTTGCCAATTAGTGTGAGACGACGAATGTAGAGAATGAAGAGCAGATGCAGACGAAGGTCGAATCGGAGAAGAGATAACAGATGAAGGCTGAAGTGAGTTCGTGAAGGGAAAAAGGTTAGTGTTCGTGAGTTCGTGAAGGGAAAAAGTGAGTTCGTGAAGATAGATTAGGGTTAGGGTTCATGAGTTCATGAGGGTTAGGGTTAGCGTTAGCGTTAGAGGAGACGAAAGTTGAAGTTAGATGAGAGTGAGACGAAGATTGAAGAGCAGATGCAGACGAAGACGAAGATCAAAAATCGAAGTCAGACAAAGAGTTCGTGAAGAGCAGATGCAGACAAAGATCGAAGGTCGAAGATGAGAGTAAGACGATAGATGCAGAGAGTGAAGACTGAAGAGCATATTAGGGTTAGGGTTAGAGGAGACGAAGGTCGAATCGAAGATGAGAGTGAAGACAAAGGTCAAATTTGAGAGAAGACGACAAATCAGATAAAGACAAATTAGACAAAGGTCGAAGGGTTAGGGTTCGTTGGTTTGATATTGGGAAAGTGAAGTTCTTTTCTTGGTTTGATATTCGACTAGAGTCTAGACTAGTGTTTTCCTTTTTTTTTTTTTAATATCAAATACTAAAAAAACTTTTATGTCTTTTAACATTTAACTCAATGAATTATTTTCCGAGAGATTTTTTTTCGTACTTTATTAGGAATAGAAGAAACCCTAATTCAAATACGAATTCAATTCGGATAGTTTTTGAAAACCGAATTCGAAAACTGAATTCAAATTTGAATTAGGTTTTCAGTTCGAATTTGAATTAAAAATCTCAATTCGAAACTCGATTCAAAAATCAAATTCAGAATTCGATTCTAACCGAAAACCGATTCGAAATTTGAAAACATAATAAAAATTTGTAAATTCGAATTCGATTGAATTCAATTTGATCAGATATTCGGATATAACCAAAAATTGCACACCCCTATTTCTTAGCCAATATATGTATATATATACATATATATACATGTATATATATGTATATATACAAGAGTGGAGTTAGAAAATTTTTCTTGGAGGGCCATATAGCAATAGTTAATAAAAATTATAAAATAAAAATATATTAAAAATTCATATAATTCTAATTATAAATACAAAAAAATATTAAATAAATTAAATAATTTATGAAAGTTGTACTCTACATTTTTGAGAAAATTACTCTTGATTAGATAAAAAATCATGATTTTTTTTATATTGTATTAGTATTTGAATTATCTATAATTTTTTTCTTAAAAATATCGATTGTCTTTGCTCTCATAACTGATTCTTTATTTATCTCTTTGAATCTCTAAACGAGAAAATAAAGAAAACCAAAATCTATCAGAGAAAAAAAGTTGAGAGAAAAATTTAAGTGAGAGAAAAACTCTATATTTTTATTAAATTAGAATTAAATTTTTATTCAAAAAAAGGTTACTATATATAGATTACGAACCTTAACTCTAACAATGGACAATATTCTCTAATTATTAAGTTTATTAAAAATTAGACATTATCACATTAATCTAATATAACTGATAAAATATTTAATATATCTAAATCATACAGATAAAATATTGACGGTTTAATATTGTACAAAAAGAATATTAATCATATCTAAAATATAATAATAGAATTATGGAAAGAATATTAGTTAAATTATAAGACAACTAAATATTATATTGTAGGTAAAGAATTTAATAAAAAATTATAGAGTTGAGAAGAATATAATATATAATAGGTAAAAACTTTAATAAGAATGTCAGTTGCTCACAACATCAATATGGAAAGGGAGGAAAAATTATATAAGACTGTGTTGATTTAAATTTTCAAGACACATTTTAAAAATATTTGTTTGCTATTATCATCAATTATTAGTTATGTCATTATAGCAGCCAATATTTTTTGCTCTTCCTTGAGGACAATTGATAGATAGACACATAAAATAGAAATATTATTTTTAAAAAAATATAAAAATAATAATATATTATCTAAAATTGTGTATCATATATATATTTTAAATTTTAGGATATTCTGTTCAGACTCCACAAAATCCAAATATCTAATATAATATTATTTTAAAATTTTAAAATACAAAAATTTTATTATTTTAGATATGGAGGGATTATAACTTTTTTTTAAGAGTCAAAAAGTTTAGAAGTTAAAATTTTATTCCTGAGAAAAATTTTTTAAAATTTTGAGGGGCCCCAAAAAAAAATTTCAAAAAACTTGGGGGGCCATGGCCACCCAAGAGTACATGTAGCTCCACCCCTATATGTGTGTGTATCAAATTATTGTATAGACTGATAGGAAATAATTGACTTTATTATATATTATACAATTTTTAATGCAAGATGAATGATATCTTGCATTAACAGTCAATTAAAATTATTTTTTAGAGAGAAATTAAAAAAAAAAATTCAAGATAGAAAGTTTAAAATAATTAAATTTTGTAAGAGAAAATTAATGTGTTTTGTGTTAGATAGAGAACTTATTGAATTGATTATTTAAAAAGAGAAAATTAATATGTTTACTTTTAGGGGGGAAAAAACTAAATTTTGCATTTTTTATTGAAGAAAAACTTAAGATAAATATGATTAGGGAGAAAAATATGAATTAAATCAATTCTTTAATAAGAAAAAATTAATGAATTTAGTTTTAGAAAAAATTTAAAATAAATGTATTTAGAGAGAGAATATCAACTAAATTATTCAATTTTAGTAAGAGAAAATTAATATATTTAATTGTAGAGGGAAAAAAAACTAATTTTAGCTTTTTAGAGAGAGAATTTAAAATCAATGAATTTGAAAATAATAAATGTGAGTTAAATAGATTATTTTTAAAAAGAAAATTAATGTGTTTATTTTTAGAGGGAGAAAGTAATTTAATATCTTCGAAGAGATCACCACCGTGGTTTCGCACTTCACGCAAAGTACCAATAATTTGGGTGAAACAAAGTCAGGTCACGAGAATCCGTACGCCCAGCTCCAAGCTTTAGAGGAGATTTTTAATACCATAAAGCACCATGGCATTATGAAAATCAAATCGAAAAATTGATTTAAATCCATGTTTCAAATCAAATCAAGATTTTTTAATTAAATTGATATTTAAATTCAAGAACTTCACTAAAAATGAATTATTATTAGTAAAAAAAATTAAAATTAAAATTAAAAATTTATGATCAGTTAAGTGTCTAATTGTGGAACTTTGTACAAAATCACAATATGCTCCCGTGACTTTAGTGTTCTGTCAATACGCTCATGTGTCGCATCCTGCTAACTCAGCGCTGAGTAGTCGTATGGATAGATTTGATTCATCTTTGCCGGTGTCGATCGATAAATAATAATAAATAAATAAAAAAAATACGAGGATTGTCATTTTTCTCAAAATGGTTTTTTTTTTATTATTTTAATTAATACTATACACATATATAGATAATGTTATTTATAGTTTTTTTTTTCTTTTTTTAAGGCAGTGCATTAAAGTTTGATCTGTCATCCCCCGGAGTTAAAGATTCATCAATATGCTTTCACAAAAAAAAAAAGAAAAAAAAGTATTATACTTTATAATATGATTATTTCTTTCTTTTTTTTAATCTCTTGATTTTAGCGACAACTTTTACAAAATGAATTAAAAATTACTTTCAACAGCATAAAATCTTGATTAATGAACTATTTGAAAATTAATAGGAAGGCATGCTTGTGGTAATCTCAACATTTCCCTTTTTCTGTTTAATTAAATATTGGTATTCGGTAATTACGTCTGATTCGACTAAATTCGATTTTAATTGAGTTAGATTTTTAAAAATAAACTTTTCTAACACCTATTTTCTTGATATACAATACTTGAATCTAAGATTTTATTTATAAGATATTAATATTCCGCTATAGGACCAAATAGGCATCGTTTTCTCATCACTTAATATATCCTCGTGGCCAAAACTTCACCATTAACAACACACAAAACCTAAATATGCAAGTTTCAGCTATCACCATTCACCACCTATAATTAGTTGAAAATTTTATATTTTTTTACCCAAGATTTGTTAAATATGCCAACCTTTTTCCTCCAATATTTCGTATATTAAAAAATTTTTTCCCTATAAACCCTAATTTCTTATCTCATATCCAATTCACAAATACTAACTTAGCAAGTAGAAAATATATCTCTCCTTAAATCAATTCTTGATAATTGCATAGAGAATTTTAAGTTTACCTACATAATTTTATCTAGTGTTTTTTCTATACGTTCAATGAATTTACTTACACACAAAACATTTCTATATTTTTAAAATAAATAAATAAATATATAAATTGTCTCATTTATTTTTGAGACATTTCTTCTCTCTCTCTCTCTCAATATCTTATACAAAATTTACCCATCTCTTTCGGAAAGGTTTAGAGATTTAACTATCGTTAATCTATTTGCATCCTAATCAAGAAATGTTTCCATATGAAGTTTAAAATCAAATTTACTTGCTTTTTATTTCCATATAAAACTCCTGCACAAGAGCCTCAAGAGCAAAGTGAAAACTTTTCTAGCTCTAAAATAAGAGAGGAAAAGCATGCTGGCCATCATGAGCACACAACATGGAGTCATGGCATTTTTTCTTCTAGTTTTAATCGTGGGTCAATCAAGGGCACAAGCAAAAGGACCCATCCCCGAACAGGTAATTGTTCATGTTAAGAATGGCATGGAGGACAAGAGTGACATTACAATTCACTGCAAAACCATAGATGACGATCTGGGTGAGCATTTACTCCACATAAATGATGAGCTTACTTTTGATTTCAGACCCAATATCTTTAGCGACACTATCTATACTTGTAGTTCTAAATGGCTTTCCCAAGTTAAATATTTTGATCTCTACAAACATAGTAGAGATGAATGTGGTGATTGCAGTTATGTTGTTGATTCAAAGGGGGTATGCAGATTGAATCCAAAAGGCCACAAATATGATATATGCTTTCCATGGAATTAGTGGCATTTAATATAGAAGTGAGAAATAAGGGGAAGAGAGTTTATCTGTACCCCACCAAGAGAATGCCCTGATGTGCCCGTTATGTAACTCATGCAAATCTTTGATAATTCAAGAAATGGCCTTTTCGACTTGGAGATTTCATTTTCATGGTTGGTTTTTCGTGTTACAAAAATTTTCAATAAATAAAACTCTCTCTCTCTCTCTCTCATACAATAATCTCATGAATTACATGTTCATTGATAAGCTCTATCACACAAAAAATGTGTAAAAAATGCTGGAAGTCCTTTTCATTACAACTGTCTATTTATTTATTTATTTATTTGCTTTCTTTTTTTGACCTTTACATGTGGTGCTCATTTAACATTTTGTCATAAAAAACATTTATATTTCAAATATAGTCATTGTTCAATTTGAAAAGCTGAAGGGCAACAGTCTTACATTTTTTTTATGTCGGCCACCTAGTTAGTTCCATGTTTACATAATCATAACAAGGTTTACCAGCTCTAAAATTTTGAAGAATCGAACTTTTCTAAAATGAGACTATGCACAATTTCTTTTTTTTTTTTTAATTTTTTTGCTCATAACACAACTAGGGGCTTTCTGGTCCTGAATCGGACCCAGACCATGAATACCATTCTACGATTATGGTTCAGTCCATATGAACCATAAGCGAACCAGAAACATAAAAGAGCACTCGGTTCTCGAACCAAACCAAAAGTTTATTCAATTCTTTTTTTCTTTTTTCCCTTTTCAATTCTCACCTTTGTAAAATTAAAAGAAAAAAATAGAAAAAGAGTTACGGCCTTTCGCGTGAGGGGTGTATATATGAGTCATTGTGGGTCCAGTTCGGCTTGGTTGACCCTATTTGATTGTTTACCGATAGTTGGCTTATAGAGCTTAATTTAGAGTATAGTTTTGAATATCGGTTGATATAGAATAGAACGAAAAATAATATCTCTTATATGCTCGTCACATTGATGTTGATTTTGTTACACAGTTTTTTGGTTAGCTCCGGGATGACTTGCAATAATTGTATTCTAATGCCACTGGGTCCAAGGGGATTTGCAACTTTGTTTCTGATATTTGATATGTCATGTTATGCCTAATAAATGAGTATTGGATTAATGCAATGTTTTAAACAAATGCTATGTTTTATTTTTATGATTTACGGGACTAAAAATGATTTTCAATTTTACTATTTCATACTTATACACTACACCATGCCATTTATCTCTTCCTTCTAACTTTTACGAGTTCACTCTTTTCCCTTTTTCCTTTCCAAGTCCAGTGAGGCGTGATGTGATACAGCATACGAGTAGTGGTTATATACCTGGACTCGGTAGAATATAAGGAAACATATAAAATAAAAGCTTACTGTATCTGTGGATTATGTTACAAACCCAAGCGGTCGACTGCTTGCTGGGAGGTGGTTGACTGGAAAAAGATTGTGGGTTGACTGGGTTATGCTAGCGGTTGACCCGTGAAGGCAATGAACTCTAATGTGAGAGAGAGAGAGAGAGAGAGAGAATGAAAGATGGAGGGATAGAGAGAGAGAATAGAGATAGAGGAAGAGAGAAACAGAGAGGGAGTGAAAGAGATCAACAACCAATTTCATTTCCTCATCCGACATTCTGTACATTTCCTCTTTTTATACAATTTTTTGCTCGACTAACGCTAACTATCTTCGGTTTATTCCAAATGAATCTAACTAATGCAATGCAACTAATTCAACTGCCTAACTAATAATGGTTGTAACTGACTAACAAGGTTAATGGCTAATTAATCTTTTATTTCAAAAGCATGCCTCTACTTGTTACAAAATCCTCCCCTTTAAGCACATCCTTGCCCTCAAGGATGGAGGTTTAGAAACTAAGATTAAATAAATTCCATGTTCTTAGTTTCTCCTAAATCCCAGTTCTTATTTATTTCGGCTTTCTTTGGTTTAACCAATTCTATTGCCTATTCCTATAGTATTGCAATTTCGAGAGCTTGTGGTAGGGTAGTAGGTTTCAACGTACTCAGTATTTGTTTGATTCCATTCTTTACTCCACTAATAAAACTGGAGAAGAAGTATGCTTTTGTTAGTGTGGCATTTGTATGGAGCATGAAGGACTAAAGTTCCTCAAATTTTTCTTGATATTTTGCTATTGATTCGTGCTGGTGTAGTTTAATGAAGTCTTCAACTACATCTTAGACTCCTTTGAGTTCAAAGCGCCAGCAAAGAAGCTTGGAAAACTCTTCCCGGTCTATGTCTCTTTTGGCAAATTTCATCCCTTGAAACCAAATTTCCGCCTTCACTTCTAGATACATTTCAAGTATCAACCTATGTATGTGCTAGCATTTTGATACACATTAAAAAATTTATGATATTTTCTCAGCCACATCCTAAGATTTTCCCCAACAAACAATAGGAGTTCAATTCTTAGGGGGATTTGGCAAGACCCCTTGATCGAAAGTATCTTTCTTTGATAAATGGGACTCGGTTTCTTGCATTATTCTACCTTATGTTGGGGTTGGTAGAATAGGTGATTTTGAAATTTTGTTATTTTCTGGCTCTTCCAACTTATTTTTATTAAGCATTTTGAAGACCGAATAGAATCCGGCATCTATGCTACTCATAAAGGCTTCTAATTTTTGATTTTGTTCCTGTAGTAACTAGGACATACCTTCGGGTTTCTTGTCAACTTGCAATCGATGTTCTTATGACTCTTTCATGAATTCTTGTAGTTTAGCTTCTTGCTTCTGAATTTGGGGTGGTTTAGTACACGAATTATTGCTTGGAACATGGAAAATGAACTTTGTATTCAAATATAACATTTTTACAGGGTGGACAAAGGAAAAGGAATTTTTCATTTTCTAAAATTTGCAACAATCTAAAAGTATGCCCGCCAATACGTTGGAAGTGAAATGTTTCATCACAGTAAGCTGTGCTGCTTGACAGGATTCTTTAGGACTTGATATTTGTTCGAGTAAAATCAACAAAATCTAATGATGGCGCATCAATCCAAAGATGTGATCATTTGAAAAGCGCAAAGCTTTGCGCCCGTAGCCTCATTCGACTGGAGCGTCATCAAGTTGCTCATATGGTGGTGAGTTGATGAATGGCACGAAGCTCCAAAGAATGGAGCAAAGCCATGCTCATACTGAAATATGAAGTACCAAAAAGCCTAATTTGGCATCCAAGACTAGCTAGTAGCAATTATATCACCAAAAGTGTGTGTAGTGTATAACATGTCCCACCATCATCAAGGGCTAAAAAACCAGCATTGTTGATCTTTTCAAAGCAGTGCCCTTCTTATTCATAACATGTAAGCAAACAATTAAAGGATTACAAATTCCACGCCAGAGCTTGCCTTTTTTTTTTGGGTGAAACCAGAGCTTGCTTTTGCTTGTAGCTGCCTGGCGCACTTTCTGGCCTGTGCTCCCTCTGCCATTTTCCAGCGACTTCTTGGTGTTTCAGCAGAATTTATAAGCTTCTCAAGGCTAATAGCGTAGTCAAGAAAGTAGGTAACAAGATCATCACAAACTTGATCGCCTCTAGAGCCCTGAATTTCCACCAATTTAAGGTGTTGGAGGAGGCAATCTGCCGCACTTTCTACGGCAACAGCATCTTTTCTTATAAACCAGAGATTCTCAAATGGATACAACTGCACCAAGACATAACGTCGTGAGGTCAACCTGTTTACAACATAATGAACCTAGTATGCACCTTCACCTGTATGACTGCAGGTGTAATTATTCATGGACAATTGATTATTCCAAAATGAGGGAAATGCCTGATATCACAATTGATTAGGTAGAGGGATTTGGTCCAGAGATTCATAGACCTAATGCTCCAATTCACTAATAAAAGATCATTAAATCCAAATTAAAAGGTGCAACTAATAAACTAGATATCAAGTTCCAAATGAAGGGCAACAACACACTCCAAATTTGATCAATTGTAACGACACGGGAAGTCACATGCTCAATTCTAGAAATACCCCGCGCAATATACTGATGATTGTGTCAAACAGTGGGGACTACAACCATAGATACAAGAAGAATGAGCATCTTCCAGAGGTAATATAATAGTAGATAAAATGCAACAGACATCAATCAATACATGGTGGCAAAGATTTTGGATAACTACACTACAAACATACAATAAGTTATTCAACAGCACAAAATATACAAAAAGCGTGGAATCTACTGCTTGAACGAGTCAAAAATCTTACTTGAAATGTGAATTTCTGCAAGAATGGAGATGCCTACATCAAAACTCTGATTGCGTCAAGTACATGGTCTCCATTTCTAACACCATGTATTGCAGAGACATCATCATATGGCTTAGCTTGGAGAACTAAGTGTTTCAGATTGACCATTTCAGATAACTGACCAAGGTATTGAGGAACCTACAAGGTGTAAAAAATTAAACCATAAGACAAGGACAAAAGAAAGCATGAAATCACCAAGGGCGAGAAGTTCCAACATGTACTAATACTAAACACTTTGGACGAGAACTTTAAAACAAGTGTCTCAAGCTGAAGAAGACAGCACATGCTTTTTCCTTTTAAAGCATCCTGGAGAGATTTTCTGTAAGGTACTTTAATGTCTAGATGAACAAGGCACCGAGCAAACTCAATTTGCAGTTCTACTTTTGCCCCTCCTATGACAAGAGAATCAAGATTTGGGGCTGAAAAATGATAAACATCTTTCAAGTTGAAATCAGCCAAAATCTCCAAGAACATCAACTTCAATGATGAGCCAGCAACTACAAGGCTTCCTAGATGTGATGAGGTGTTCACACTTAAGCGTTCAAGCTGCGAGCAGACAGACAACATGTTATCTATAATTTCTCCAGTAATTTCTACATGAGCCAAAGAGAGGGACCTAAAAAACTCGATGTTAACATACTCGTGAAGCCTTGGAGGAATCGTGTAGGGCAAAAAGCCTGAATTGAAGGTGTAGTCTAACTCTAAATGAACAAGGTCCACTTGCAGGTCTCCAACTCTTTTGGATATTGCAAATTCAAGCCACCTAGTGATATCATCTTCATAAGACTTGCCCAATTCAAATTGAATCCTGAACTTGTCAAGAACTGGATTTCGATGCAATGCCAATGCCTCATTCACCCATTTAACATACTTCTTGGCTTCATCCTTCTTGAATTGTTTGCGATTCCGCTTCATGACTGGCCACTTTACATGTGAAGAATCAAAATCAAGAGACGGGAGATATGTCCACAGGTATCTCCACCTTCTGCCAAGAATGCTTGTCTTCGATGCTTCTTTTAGAGTGAGGAGAGACAGGATTGAGATCAGGATTTCGTCGGGCAATGGACTGATTCGATCACCAGAATAATCATTACAATGCTGAAAGATTGAAAAATAAAAAATTGCATAATGGGGTTAGCATAATTCAATTGAATATAGATAAAAAAAACAAGTCTGCGATTGGGATGGTACCTTGGAACGGGAACAGGGTTTTCCTTCTTATCCCATACTGAAATTCCCGAGTGTTCACTTCTACTGAGATTCAAGAATTCTGTCAGAAAACCTCTAGAGTTTAAAAGAATTAATTTACAAATAAGAAAAAGCAAACATGTAAAGGAAAATATACATTTTAACGAAATAACTAACCCATAAGACTGGTTGAGAGCGAAAGCTACAACAGTGAGGCGGGGGAAGGAAAATGAAGTACCTGTTCGGAAGCTTACTTACACATCAGGCCAGCCCGACCCGGTAGAGAGAGTGAGTGTGGTCAGAGACTAATTGGTTTCAATTGTAATTAGGGTTGGGTTTCGTCCACAGAAAATGAACCTTGGTGCGGGCTCTTAGTGGGGGGTAGTCTGTTGCCAAAAATTTAGGAAGCAGGGCCCTTGTTACCAAGTAGACTCTCAAATGGCTCATAAACTAATTACTTATTCAAATTCTCATGTCACTGGCATTGCTGGTGACCGTGATGGAGCACGCGAATGATTTCCAAATTAAGCACAATTATTGGGAAGTCAATTTGACCACGAATGCTTTAGTTAGAAATGGTGTGTGTAGTCCTTGTAGAAACATTAGAGTGATAAAAAGTTCTTATTCAAGCATTTTTCTCGAGATCCGGTGTATATACTTTTGTGGATGCATATATTTTTATGATTTTCACAATCCCCGTATAACAAAAAAAAATGGTGTTTGCAAATGTATTGCAACACTAGTCAAGATGTGATTCTTTTATATTTTATAATTTTGTAAGGTTTTATTCTCGAATTATAATAGAGAAAAGGTGTGGGCGGCTCAAGATGGATTGGGGCAGGGGATTGTCAGGTCCAAATGAAAAAGTATCTGAGAAAATTTTGGGGTGGTTTAGTACACGAGTTATTACTTGGAACATGGAAAATGAACTTTGTATTCAAATATTACTATTTTACAAAGTGGAAAGAGGAAAAGGAATTTTTCATTTTCTAAAATAATACCTTTTTGCAGCAACCTAAAAGTGTGCCCGCCAATACGTTGGAAGTGAAATGTTTCATCACAGTAAACTGTGCTGCTTGACAGGATTCTTTAGGACTTGATATTTGTTCGAGTAAAATCAACAAAATCTAATGATGGCGCATCAGTTCAAAGATGTGATCATTTGAAAGGCGCAAAGCTTTGCGCCCGGAGCCTCACTCTACCGGAGCATCATCAAGTTGCTCATATGGTGATGAGTTGATGGATGGCACGAAGCTCCAAAGAATGGAGCAAAGTCATGTCCATACTGAAATATGAAAGTACCAAAAAGCCTAATTTGGCATAGACTAGCTAGTAGCAATTATATCATCAAAAGAGTGTGTAGTGCATAACATGTAGCACCCTCATAGGGCTGAAAAACCAGCATTGCTGATCATTTCAAAGCAGTGCCTTCTTATTCCTAACATATAAGCAAACAACTAAAGGATTACAAATTCCACGCCAGATCTTGATTTTGCTTATAGCTGCCTGGCCCACTCTCTGGCCCGTGCTTCCTCTTCAATTTTCCAGCTACTTCTTGGTGCTTTAGCAGAATTTAGGAAACGTCTAGGATTAATGATAAGCTTCTCGAGGCTAATTGCGTTGTCAAGAAAGTAGGTAACAAGATCATCGCAAACTTGATGGCCTATAAAGCCCTGAATTTCCACCAATTTAAGGTGTTGGATGTAGCAATCTGCCGCCCTTTCTACTGTAACAGCATGTTTTCTTTTACACCGGAGAAATGGATACAACTGCACCAAGACATGTCGTGAGAGTTCAACCTATTTACAACATAATAGACCTAAGATTCACCAGTATGAGTAAAGATGTAATCATTCATGGATAAGTGATTATTCCAAAATGAGGGAAATGCCTGATATCACAATTGATTAGGTGCAGGGATTTTGGTCCAGTGATTCGTAGACCTAATGCTCCAATTCACTAATAAAAGATCATTAAATCCAAGTAAAAAGGCGCAACTGATAAACTAGATGTCAAGTTCCAAATGAAGGGCAAGAACACTTCCCAAATTTGATCAATTGTAACGACACCGAAAGTCACATGCTAATTCTAGAAATACCCGCGCAACATACTGACGGTTGTGTCAAACCGGGGGGGGGGGGACTATAACCATGGATAAAAGAAGAATGAGCATCTTCCAGAAAGAATATAATAGTAGATAAAATGCAACGGACATCAATCAATACATGGTGGCAAAGATTTTGGATAACTACACTACAAACATACAATAAGTTATTCAACAGCACAAAATATGCAAGAAGCTTAGAATACACTGCTTGAATGAGTCAAAAATCTTACTTGAAATGTGAATTTCTGCAAGAATGGAGATGCCTTCATCAAAACTGTGATTGCATGAAGTACGTGGTCTCTATTTCCAACAGTGGGTCTCTTAGAGACTTCATATGGCTGAGCTTCGAGAACTAAGTGTTTCAGATTGACCATTTCGGGTAACTGACCAAGGTACTGAGGAACCTACAAGGTATAAAAAATTAAACCATAAGACAAGGACAAAAAGAAAAGCATGAAATCACCAAAGGGGAGAAGTTCCACATGCACTAATACTAACCACATTGGACGAAAACTTTAAAACATGTGTCTCGAGCTGACGAAGATAGCACATGCTTTCTCCTTCTAAAGCATCCTGGAGAGATTTTCCGGAAGGTACTTTAATCTCTAGATGAACGAGACACGGAGCAAACTTGATTTGCAGTTCTACTTTCGCCCCTCCAATGACAAGAGAATCAAGATTTGGGGCAGAAATATAGCAAACATCTTTCAAGTTGGAATCAACCAAGATCTCCAAGAACATCAACTTCAATAATGATCCAGCAACTATAAGGCCTCCTAGATATGATGAGGTGTTCACACTTTAGCGTTCAAGCTGCCGGCAGACAGACAACAAGTTCTCTATAATTTCTCCGGTAATGTCTACATGAGCCAAAGAGAGGGACCTCAAAAACTCGACGTTAACATTCTCGTGAAGCCTTGGAGGAATTTAGGGCAAAAAGCCTGAATTGAAGGTGGAGTCAGTCTAAATGGACAAGGACCTCGTGAAGTCTTTGACGAATGGCATAGGGCCAAAAGCCTGAATTGAAGGTGGAGTCTAACTCTAAATGGCCAAGGTCCACTTGCAGGTCTCCAACTCTTTTGGATATTGCAAATTCAAGCCACCTAGTGATATCGTCTTCACTAGACCTGTCCAGCTCAAATTGAATCCTGAACTTATCAAGAACTGGAGACTGATGCAATTCCAGTGTCTCATTCACCCATTTAACATACTTCATGGCTTCATCCTTCTTGACTTCTTTGCGATTCCACTTCGTGACTGTCCACTTTACAAGTGAAGAATCAAAATCAAGTGACGGGAGATATGTCCACAAGTATCTCCACCTTCTGCCAAGAATGCTAGTCTTCGATGCCTCTTTTAGAGTGAGGAGAGACAGGATTGAGATCAGGATTTCGTCAGGCAACGTACTGATTCGATCACCAGAATAATCATTACAATGCTGAAAGATCGAAAAATAAAAAATTGCATGATGGGGTTAGCATAATTCTATTGAATCTTGATTAAAAAAAAAAAAAACAAAAAAGTTTTGCGACTCGGATGTTACCTTGGATCAGGAACAGGGTTTTCCTTCTTTTCCCATACTGAAAATCAGAATCGAGCCAAGTATTCGCTTCTACTGAGATTCAAGATTTCAAGAATTGTTTTTCTTCTTTTCTTTTTTGTTTTCTTTTTTGAGAAGACCCTTCAAATGGTTGACTGCGGAAGACTTGTTCCTTGTTTGGCTACTTCTGACATCTAATCTGGTCTATGATTTGCCCCATAAAATTGTGGTTATCTTCCAACAAATCATCTTGTGTGTTAAGCAAACCAGTGACGTTCATTTTACTCAACGTTGATTTCATATTCTCCATTCATACAAATTCTATTATTTTTTCCAAAGTTTTTCTTCATGTCCAATTACGTGGGATATAACCAACGACATTGATTTATAGGTCTGAGAGACGATATTTAACAATTTAAGTTTTAACTCGCATTATACTCGTATACATGTTGTATTTTCAGATACACTGATATAAATTTCTAATTATCAGTAAATAATCAGTTTAATGAGATAAAATATTAGATTTTTTAACCAAATTTTAAGTTTGACACTTGAGAATAGAAAATATTGAGTCGTCTTCTAAATAGGATCTCATAGATACTCAAAATTAATTAATCAGAATATAGTTTTAGATATCATATATATATAATATTTCTAATTCATTTCATCACTGTAATCCACCTATGGTCTGATGAATATGATTCAAAATAATTTTGACAATTTTTTTAGCTATGATAAATACATGAATAAGTACTTGAATTGATTTTATTTTTCCTCATTTTTATTTATAATGAAAGTTGGCTTTTTGGATTTCTTTTTTCTTTTTTTTTTACGTAGCTAATAATTTTAGAATCTTCGTTTTGAATATTCTCAGGGTGTGAGAAATTTGATGGCCCACCAATGAGAAATATTAAAGTGGGATTCCCAAAATACCCAAAAAACAAAGTCATGTTCACATGATGCCCTCCAAATGAATTTGATGGAGACCAAATTGCACCTACAACCATGAAAACTATTAGGATATTTCTAAAACAATTAACAGAAAATGAAAACTCTTTTTTTTTTTTAGTAAAGAGAGTAAAATTTAGCATGGTAAAAAAAAGTAATAAAAATTTACATATTTGTCTAAAGAAGTCATTTTTTTCCTTCCATTAAAAATATTTATTAAATTGAAAAGAAAAAATCGAATTCTAGGTTTCATAGAAACGTAAAAAGGAAAAAAAATAAATACGAAATGATATTGAAAAATGACATTTTGTAATAAATGGGGGAAATAGAAACGTGAGAAAGTGTGTAAACAAAAAAAATAATAAGAATAAGGTTTTTATATAAAAATTAATTATTTTATAAAAATAATAAAGTAATTATATTTTATAATAATAATCTAAAATGATCAAATACGTAATTATTAATCATAAAAATAATATAAAAATAAAAATTCATTAAATATAAAAAATATATATGTAAATATAAAAAATATAAGAATTTTTATATAAATATTAATTAATTTAGTGCAATGAGATATCTAAAAATTGAAAAATATTTTCAAATCCAAAAACAAGATTGTATATTCTTGTTACTTCCTAAAGAGACAAAATTGAAACGGGGAATAAAATGAGGCATATGCTTTTTCAGTAAAAGGAATATGATAATTGAAGACAATGTAAATTCATTCATTGTTCATTATGGAATATATTTTATTTTTTATGTCAATAAAATTATGTAATACCAGATTTGATCGTTATAATTATTATTTTTTTCATTTTTATTAAATTATATTGATCTTATATTATACATTTAAGGTCCTAATTTAGTACTCAGAAGCTTCTGTCCTGTTAATAATCCAAAGAATATCAAAGAGCATGAGTTGATCATAGGCTAAGTCAGCTTAAGAAAATACGGTTAATAATAATAATAATAATAATAATAATAAAAACAGAGAGAAAAAAAACTTGAATTTTAAATTTTTATTATAGGCGAAAATATGTCTCACTTCGATATTATTGTTTTGCACAATATAAAACTATACCTAAAACCTTATATTTCGTTTTTAACATTCTAATTGTTTGATCTCAAAACATGCTCACTTAGGAGACAATCTCTCGATATGTGATAATATGGATATCAACTATGAATGAAAATATGGATCATTTGGTCTGCTGTCCTCCTCGTTTGGGGTGGGAGTTCAGGCCCTCACCTAGTTATGTCCTCTTTCATTACTAAAAGGGGCAAAAAAAATTGTCTTAATTCTTGTGGATCATGGACCTTATGAGATAGCTATAGTTCTGTAAAAATATTTTATCAATGAATTATAACTCAATAAATACCTCATTTTCTTTAAAATCTCGAATTCATATCTATTCTATATATTAAAAAAATATAAAATAAACAAACAATAACAACAATAACAATCCAAATCTTCTCTTATAAATATTTGAGATCGATCGCAAAACAAACAAACAAACAAAACCATTCTCTCTCCTTCTCTCTCTCTCTCAACCAAAGCCCACAAATGGGATTCCAACGCCTATCAAGGCCTGAAAATGTTAGAGAAAGCAATCAAAACCCAACCATAAATTAATGATAGAGCAATCGAGCATCAATGGGGGTTGGGGAAATTAAGGGTGGTATGAAAAAGAAATTAGGTAAATTTTTTATTAAAAAAATTTAAATAATGTATAATAGATAAATTTAATCTTTACGGATAAAATTCTATAAGTTTTAGCGATAAAGTTTTGTTTAAATTTATCATCATATAGGTGGGCTCAAATAAAATAGAGACCGAGTAATTTAGTAAAGTAAATTTCAAATAAATAAGAAAAATAAATAATAAAGAAATAAAAATATGAGAAATGATGTTAGATAGATAAATGAATATTATAAATTTCTTATATATGTTTAATTGGTTTAGTGATTGGACATTAATATTTTTGAATAAATTTTAGAGTTTGAGTTTTGTATACGAAGAAAATAGGTTTTATAAAAGTTTTATACTTTAAAAAACTAATCTAATTATTTAATCAGATTTAAAATAGTTTTCCAATATTAATGATTTATTAAAAAGTTATAAATTTCTTTTTTTTTCCATATTTTAGAAGTTAACTGTTAATAGAACAACATTAGAGAAATCCAATGAATAAAAAAAGTTGTATTTCAGATAATAATCCATTTTAATATGTTCTAATTTTTTATTTAAAAATATTTTTACTAATTTAAATTTAAAACATTTTTCAATATAGATTATCATACTAGAGTTGATCTAAATTAATTGAAATATTATATTTTAAATATATTTATTAATTTAATTATTGATTTATTTGATAAATAAGACATAACCGCGGGAGAACGCAAGAATCCAAAAACCTAAGCAAAACAAAAAAGGCGTCTTATATTTCAACACATGAATCAAATATAAACCTGAAAGAAAGATTAACAGAGAAGAGAGAGAGAGAGATGGGCTGAAATAAGCTGCAGAAGAGAAGAACTGATATAAGGATCTTGAGAAGACGAAAAAAATAAAAGGAAGGTTGAGATATTTTTTATTATTTTTTATTTTCTTAATCTGTATTTCGTAGGATTTAGATCTGCTTGTTTAGATTCGTGGGTTTCAAATCGGCTTCTTCATCGTTAATCCCAACCCATTATTCCACAATTTCCACACTTGAGGTCGAGAGAGAGAGAGATGGGGATAGTATATTAACCGAGCATGTGAGAGGGAAAATGGGGTCAAGAATAAAAGGGGATTCTTCAACGTCGTCGTCTTCTCCAGACAACATGAGTATCACAGGTATGAGTTGTTCCAAAATCCCCCAATTTTTATTTATTTTTTTATTTGTTATTGTTAAATCTATGTTGTTATTTTCTGCAACTTCATTTTTGTAAATTCTTTTTTTTTTTAATATATGAATAAAGAATTACCGTGATCAGTAATACAAAGTTTTGATCCCTAGGTTCTTCAATTTTTTTTTTGGGGGGGGGGAGGAGATGATTATACTTCATAAGGAATGGAAAATGAAAAATGCAAGAAAAATAGCTGATTTAAATTTGGGAAATGGAGATAAAAGGGCCAATTTTTCTAATATCTTTTGGGAATCTGCCAATTGCAATTGCATTGATTCCGTAAGTGCCCTAATAATTCTTTTTTTTTCCTGCATTTCGAACTATGTTACATGGAGATTTTCTAGAAATGAGTATGCTTTATAACTTATGATATTTTAAATTGTTTTAAGAATTATGTCATGTCTGACAAAGCATTTTCCCCTATATATGGGGAAAAGAAATTAAGGTGGGTAGGATTAATATTTTGTTTGATGAATGGAAATGAGAAGGGAAAGTGTGAAAGCCCATTGCAGCTTTTTGAATATGAAAGGGTGAAAGCCTGTAGTATAAATGTACCAAATACCAATTGAGGTGCAGATTTTAGTAAGTTGTGGGGCATTTTTATGATTTGTGCAGTTTTCGATGTGTTCAGAATAGAGTTTGGGAGAGATAAGTATACACATATTTGGCATCATATTACCTAAAAGCTTAAGCACTTAGGTTTGCTTGTGACATGAAAGACCTGCCCCGTGCATGAGGTTCTTGCTATTCTGGGGTTGGGAAAGGGTCAAAAGTGCATTCTTTTGTCCTTACAAGTGTGGAGGCTGTTGGGACATCAATCGCCTCTATATAATTCACTCTCCTATAGTCATTTAAATGGAGGACTTTTTGCTTACTTCGAGGGACAAAGTAAATATTGATTTTTGAGAGAAAAATAAGAATTTTGAAATTTGGTTTGGTGCTAGTGCTAACTGCTGAGGAATAGTTGCTCAATAGCATTTCTCTCTTTTCTTCTTCCTTCCTTGATAAAGTGTAGGAATAGCAAGAAGTATATGATATTTGAATTCAAGCTTATATGTTGCTCAAGATTTTTACTTTTTCCCTCATTCTGATGATTTTCTTTTTTCCCCAAGAACTTCACAAAAGGCATCAACAAGAGTTGGAGAACTTGACACTCACATCACAGCCCTTTCGAACATTCAAGTACTTCCTTTTAGCTGTTACGCTATATGTGAAGAAAAGTGTATCTTATCTTCTGGCCAAAGGTGGTTGGCTTCTGTTTTTGAGCATTGTAATTTCATCAAGTAGTATTCTGCTTGCGACCTTTGATGGCCCTCATGAAAAGGTACTCAAACTTTTAGGTGGGCTTTGGCTGTTCTTTTTGTATAGTGAGATATTACAACAGCTTAACTTAGCTAAACCCTATTGTTTGTAACTACTTGGTGTCAATTACTCAGTTACCATGGAATGGAGATCAATGAAGTTTTAACAGACTTTTTGAAGTCTATAACCTAGAATATATTGTTTTTCAGTCAGATCATGGGAAAGAAAGAAGAATTGTTGTGTAGGCTTTCTATTGCTAAAGTGTTTTGTGGCTCTCAAAAATGATATGAGAGACTTATTCTGTGATGTGGTTTATAACTCTATCCATGCTTTGGGATCCTAGAATTGTTGAAGTCTTTTTAATATCTCATGATGGATAATTGTGAAGTTATCTTGTGTCAGCAGAGAACACTTCTGAAGGCTTTTTAAGTTTCTGAGGAGAAGCACATTGTTAAGGTTGATTTTAAGTGGATATGACAAACTATGTTGTGGAAAAGGTCCCTCTTTAAAACGACTAAGGCTTAAGTATGAAAATGATATTTAACAAATTGAATTGGGATGAAATTTAAAGTTTTGTTTGATAAGAGAAACTTTTTACTTTATACATTTCTCATTTGTTTATATTGTTGTTAGAGAACTAGTAATCACCTTTGGATATTGATATATTCGTAAAATGTCTTTGCAGCATGTTGATGAGTTTCTTCGTTTTTTTCGCTACGTACTATGGTGGGTGGCTCTTGGTGTTGCCTCCTCTATTGGTCTTGGTAAGCAAAAGATTTGTCGAAGAAAGAGATAAGAATGTGATTGCTGATGTTGTTTTCGGTGGTATTGGTTATTTGAACGTGTGGTTAAAAATTTGTGCGAAATGTTTTTTATTCTCCACTTGAACAATGCCTGCATGCTTGGAAATACCACTTCACGCTTGATTAAGTTATATGATGATTCTAGAGGATGAGAAGTGATCTGCTAAATTTACTGATGAAAACATTGGGTCGGTGTGTTGGTTTTACTTGATTGCTTTGTTTGTTTGCAATTAGTTTTCATTGCCTTTTTTTTCCACTAATCAGAGGCATATCCTGCTATTGCTTCCATTTGATTGTTTAGGCATTGGCAACTTGGTCAAACTGAAATCTAGATTAATTTGGGAAGATATTGCAGTCTCTGACTAGTTGGGCCTCAAGCAGAGAGTCACTAGGCTTAAATTCCATTGACCTCATTCCTGGCCCTACCTGACTTGGTTGCAGCCGTAACGGACAAGGATACGTTTTTGACTATGGTTTAAGAACCAAAATCCTATGGAGGTTGTAACTCATTTTGTCTGATAATTAGGGTATTAGGATGAGAAATCCGATGTAGTCTCAAGGTTTGCAACTTTCCATAAACCTTGGACTCTGACTTGAACATGCAAGATTCCATCCTCAGATGACATTGCATGCAACTAATTATGGCTGGATATGCGAAGTTATTAGAACAATCATTTGTGGCTGGTGAAGAAACTGTTTAAGACAATCAGGTTATGAGTGTAAAATGACTCAACAGTAGCAATTTTTTGGGTGATGGTAAAGAATTGCTTTATGGATTCAATCAATAGGGATATGGATAATTTTGTCTGTCATAATATTGGTAGAGAAATTGGCAATGTATGACACACACATATACACATGTATACATAGATTTGGTGGTCTTTTGTTGCTTCAAATGATTTCAACAAAGTTATCAGCACTATTATGTATTGGTTATTGGTTGCAGAAAAAGTTCTCTCTCATTTAAATAATTTCTCTAATCATTCTGTGTGCTAATGTCCCTTGTATTGTATGTCTGATCTTATGTAATTTTTGTAATAATTCTGACTTCCTTCTTTTGGACAGGTTCTGGTTTGCACACGTTTGTCCTTTATCTAGGTCCTCACATTGCTTTCTTCACAATTAAAGCAACACAATGTGGACGGGTTGATTTAAAGAGTGCTTCATATGATACTATACAACTAAAGAGAGGCCCTTCATGGCTCGATAAAGATTGCTTGGAATTTGGACCACCTGTTTTTCCATCATCTCATGGTGTAAGGGTTCCGCTTATGAGCATTTTGCCACAAGTTCAAATGGAGGCCATTCTATGGGGCATTGGGACTGCACTTGGAGAGCTTCCACCCTATTTTATCTCAAGAGCAGGTCAGAATTCAATTTGTTATGTTGATTTCTTTAGAAGGGTTTTTAAGAAATCATCATTTGATGGTGCAGGAAGATGGATTGGAAATGGATATCACGGTTTGTCCAAATTGTATCTTTTGGGCCATCAATTGTGAATTGGGGGGAACATTTTAAAATGCAATGCTTGTCCATATTTTTTCTTAGAGAACTGACAACTGCTGTTAAGAATATTTTATTGTATTTGTGGAGTCTTTAGCTTAAGAATGCTTGGTGACACTGATACCAGTAGTTGGACAAGTGTTGGGTTGGGAAGGTCATTTCATTATTAAACATACCATGATAACATTTTTTATATTAAAAAAGAAAAAGATTTTTTGCACTTGACTTTGTACTGTAATGTACTCCTTTTTGGTCTCAAGGCATTTTTCTATTAGTTGTTTTATTAGGAGTTCTGCTTCACCATGATGAATAATACATTATCTAGGAAAGCATACTTCTACATTTGATTTATCATATATGGAGGAAGAAGGCAAAGAGCTTGAACTTTTTAGGAAATTTGATTTGTGGTTTCTGCCAGTTTTTCAGACCAGATGTACTTGGTGACGGAAGTTTAAAAAATTTGTTATTAGCAATCTCTTGATACCATCCATTGTGTTTGGAACAGTTTTGATGCTATTCTGATCTCACATTAACTTGTTGAATTTCCAGCAAGCCTTTCTGGTACAAGCACTGTGGAAGAGTTGGATGATTCCTCTACTGATGGTAATGGGTTCATGGCTAAGTTCCTTGGACGAATGAAACGATGGCTTCTTTCACATGCACACCGTTTGAACTTCTTCACTATCTTGGTGCTTGCTTCGGTTAGTGTTCCTTTCTTTTCCTTCTTGCACACCGTTGCCTCTTATCCTTGAATATGGTAATTGGGTAAGATTTCCACTGCAATCCCTTACTTGGAATATGGTGAATCGATCTCAGAAGCACAAATGATTTGGTTGAAGTTGTGCCACCAGTTAAACTAGAAATCAATAAATTCTACCGACGCAATAGTTCTTAATTATTGTTGACCATGGTGAATCCTAGAATATGGTAATTGAGTGAGATTTTCACTGCAATCTCTTACTTGGAACATGATAAATTGAATTCATCGCAGAAGCACGAATAATATGGTTGAAGATGTGCCACCGGTTAAATTAGAAATAGATAAATTCTACCAAAGCAATAGTTCATAATTATTGTTGACCAAGTGCAATTTGAGTGTCAGCATTTGCCATTAGCCTTGATCCTTCTTCTTTAGAAAAAGGTCATCTATGAAGCATGGACATGGATACATGACACCTCAAATTTTGAAAATGGGGCACGATACAAATAGGACATGTCATAAAAGAAGCTTACATATATATAATTTAGAAGATATCATTACATTTTGCTCATAATCATTACAAAGTTAACAAATAATTAGTTTATTTATTTTAAACAGTATAGTTATTAGTCTTACTTTTGAATAAGAGACTCTTCTAAGTTAAATTATATAAGTAGTCTATTTTTTTTTTTTTTTTTGCAATGACAACTATGCTAAATATTGGAAATATTTGAAAATTATATAAAAATTGGACACGCCACATGGATTGCCTGACATGTGTGACATAAGTATCCAAGGAGTGTACATATCCGACATGTATTGGACACAGACACGGCTTCCATGGCGTGTGCCATGACTTTGTTATTCATAAGTTAAATTAACTGATTGTTTAGTTTGGAAGATTTGTCAACAGTGATTGCAGTAGCACTTCAATCTGTCTATTTGAAGATTGTACTAGTTGGTACCGTTATAAATTGGTCAAAGAAGATAGTTGAACATAAGCAGACAAGCTTCTCTAGAGTACTTTGGGCGGGAGGGATTATGCCTAAAAATAATTTTTGAAGTTATGGAGCTCTTAATACCGTTGTTGGTCAACATGAATCCTTCTTTCATGTGAGTCTGTCTCTGTCCACTAGATGATGTTAGAAAATGCTTTTCTAGGTTCTTGCAGCAATAAAGGGCAATATGGTTGAGTTGAGGCCCTGTGGTTCATTATGGGCCAGGTAAAGTGGAAAGCCATGTGGTTGAGTTGTGGCCCTGTGGTTCATTATGGGCCAAATAAAGTGGAAAGCAATGGCTTCACAGAACTTTTTTAAGTGATATGGGTGATGTGGGACTGGACTTAATAACTAAAGTAGTATATGGCAAACCTAGGCCAAGAAAGATTGCTTCATAGTTGAGAATTCTGTGGGTTCCCCAAAATTGTAGTTGAGGTGAGCATTATTTTGGGTACTCTTTCATCTAAGATCATCACAAATATTGGTCTCATATCATCCTAGTGTTGAAGTAGTTTTCTGCAGGACCTCCCATGTTGTAGTCATGGCAGTAGAGTTTTTTCACATGGTTTGGATTGGACAGAAATTGTTCCTTTTTGCCTAGGATACCAGAAAATCAAACCATGGACCAAAATTTAGAAGCTATTTGCACTGTATAAAGTCTTAGTTGAGTTGCATCTGTAACAAATGAGAACTTGCTGAAATATAGGATAGGACAACAAAATTTATTGTCAAGTGAATTAGAATGGGAGCAAACTAATCCCCGATGGACAAATCCTCTTGCAGAGTTAACTAGTTTTATTTATGCATAATACTTGTGCTCACAGGCAATACATTCGTGTCCATAATGATGTCTTGTGTAATAACATTGAAAATGCAAGGCAAATATGGGATGCATTTCTTCTCTCTAATGGTGGTTACATTT
This sequence comes from Dillenia turbinata, assembly GCA_037126225.1. Classification (NCBI taxonomy): domain Eukaryota; kingdom Viridiplantae; phylum Streptophyta; class Magnoliopsida; order Dilleniales; family Dilleniaceae; genus Dillenia; species Dillenia turbinata. The sequence goes on from JBAMMX010000012.1 coordinate 8,423,179, forward strand.
TGTTCAAAGTGAGCGTGCCCAGTCTTTTGAAATATAAAGCCATGTGAAGTGTAGTACCTGCTTTTTTCATGTGTGCAGAAGCATTAGGAGAATTATTATTTAGTAGGTGCTCTCCTCAATCTGAAACAGCTTATTAGGATATATTCCTTTTCAGGTTCCAAATCCTCTCTTTGACCTTGCTGGCATTATGTGTGGACAATTTGGTGTTCCATTTTGGGAGTTTTTCCTAGCTACATTGATTGGGAAGGCACTCATTAAGACCCACATACAGGTTTGTAAAGTTTTTATGATCATAAAGTCTGAATCGGACAAATGATATCATACACAGCAAAAGGGACTATAAATTGGACTAAAATTTTGTTTCTTGATGATGGAACTTTAAACCTGGTTATTGCATTTACTTCTTTTGGTATCTGAATGGATGATCTTTTGCTTCCTCTTCTACAGACTTTTTTCATCATTGCAGTATGTAATAATCAACTTCTCCACTGGATAGAGAATGAGTTGATCTGGGTGCTTAGCCTTATTCCTGGTTTTGCTTCTGTCCTTCCCAACCTAATAGCCAAATTACATGCTGCAAAGGATAAATATATGGCAGGCCCTCCTGTGTCCTCAAATATTAAGGTACTTACCAAGCATCTTTGTTGATCTTCTATGAGAGTTCTATTTCGGTCAACGAACCTGCTAAGCTCATCATGTATTTTTTTTTTTTTTCCTGCTGAACTTCTCGTTCAGATGAAGAATTGGGATTTCTCGTTTGCTTCAATATGGAGCACTATCGTGACACTCATGCTGATGAACTTCTTTTTTAAGATTGTTACTGCAACCGCTCAGGGATACCTCAAGAAAGAGCAAGAAAAGGAATTAGCTTCAGTCACCACATCAGCTTCTGCTCGGTGAAATCACAAGGAAGCTGAAAATTGCCTTTTCTCATTTTATACTGTTTCAAGTAGAACTGAAATTTTAGTGACACCACTTTTACAAGTCACTCCCATTGAAGCCACCCCTGAACTCTCTTTTCATTAGATGAATAGCATGTATGGAAGGAAAGATGACGACGAAAAGAAAGTGGGGAAATAATATTATTGTGGGTGGTATTTTAGGGGAAAATTTCTAAAAATTGAAAAATAGTGAAATTTACCATTCTTTGGAAATGCAAGAAAAGTCTTTATTCTTGCTATTGAGCATGGCACCCAATTTCTGTCTGAGAAATCTGATCAAGTTTAGCGATTTTTTTTTTTTATTATTTTTTTGCCATGGTCTTTTTATTAACTACTGCAGGGCCAATACCTTTGTGACGTTGGTAAATGCATTCTGCCTTAGAGTTGTATCTTATTTCATCTAACATAGGATTGGATTATGCAACGGTCAAAGATGGTCATGGAAATTCTTCATTATCATCATCATCATCTTCTTCTTCTTCTATTTATAACTTTAACAGATAATTATTGAAAAAGTTAATTAGCATAAATTTTTCTTACCTTTTTATTTTTTTTTGATAACAGGTTAATTAGCATCTTGAATATGTTTCATTTGAATTGATGATTGGAGATGAAGCCTAAAAACAGATAAATTATTGAAAAAGTTCAAACAACTTTCCATGGAAAATCTACTAAAGATCAACTAGTTGAAGTGGGTTTTACTATTTTTCCTAGGCAAAGAGACGAAGGGCATAACGAAACATAAATAACAGCCCTGCACTATGAGGCAGAAATGCTTGATTGTCGGTCCATGTCAATACTCTGACAAGAAATGTGCATATGGTGATAAATTATTCTGGATTAGTGATAAATTCCCCACTTAAGAAAGTAATTAGTAGATCACCACATGATGGAATGGAGGCATCTCGAAATGGGCTAATTGGGCTCACAAGCATTTTAAGCCTTATGCATTTTTTTTTTTTAATAATCAATTGGAATTCTGATTAATTTGATTTGAATGTTATTGAGATTAATTTAAGAGAGCTCTTCTATCGTAATTTTTTTCATTCTCAAATTTCAAATCTAAAATTTGATTAAGAATCTAACACCTTACTCACTGAGTCAACTCTTCGTCAGTTGTGGTTTTTCTTATGTAGGAAAGGAGATCATTATTACCCCTAATAAATATGATGACGCATCAATAACCCAGTTGTTTATTACTTCAATTATATGGGAGGTGGTGGAGATTTCTTCAATTATATGCCAATTAAACAATACCCTCTTTCTTTTTGTTTATTACTTCAATTATATGGGAGGTGGTGGAGATTTCTTCAATTATATGCCAATTAAACAATACCCTCTTTCCTTTTATTTAGTAGATACTGAAACTCAAACTCGAATCTATTACAATAAAAAGAAAGGAAGATGTCAGTTAGGCTACAACTCATTGCCATAATACCCTCTTTCCTTAAAAACTCTTTCCTTAATTTTTAAGCTAATTATAAGATTAAGATCAGAACCCAATAGTTCGTGCCCACATGTCTATTATCGGGTTTGGTCCTTCCATTAAAAATTATTCTGGTTGAAGTGGGGCATTGGCCCAAGAATATTAAATGTCATAGAGAGAGAGAGAGAGAATAAAATAAAACAAGTCATGGTTTGGTTTCCAATGATTTTTTTTTTTTTTTTTTTTTTGGGGGGGAGATTCCGATTTTTATAAGCTCCATACTGTGCTTTGAAAAAAATATTTAAATGATTAAGAAAAAATTATTAGATTTGCAACTGCCAAACTGATTTAGATGTTCAAGCTGCATTGGCAATGGCATGGCAGGTGCTATTCAGCTAATAAAAATATTATTATTTTTATTTTACCAACAAGTTTCTTTCACGTATTATTTTAAATATTACTTAAATCTTAAAAAAAAATTAATATGTTCTACAAGAAATTAGAGTAGCACGAATAAATTATAGGTCAACTGTATCATTCCCTTTTCTTTACAGGTCTCGATTTTGAATCTTTCTCATATATAATAATAAAAGAAATTAGAGCTGCAAAAAGGATTAGTTTCATACACTTGCTCCATTAAAAAAATAATAATAATTTTTGAAATAGTTCGCAAGATGCTAGTCAAATTTGAACCCATTTTTAAGAGAAAAATCATTTTATTTTTCCCTAAATTGTGAAATTTTATTTAATATAATCCTATTTTTTATGTTTGATGTATGGTATTATGTAAACATAATTAACTATGTATAATTAATTGAAAAATTGTTATGTTTAACTATGATGTGTTGTATGATTCATTCTATTTTAAACAACAATTTGGATCCCTAATTCAAATTTTAATATTCCATCTTTAGGGAATTTAATTTTTAAAAAGAAAGACGATGTTATATTAATAAATGAGAGAGAGAGAGGCGACCAAACTCAAGTGACCAAATATTTTACTTTCTTAATCAAAAATCTTGAATTCGAATTTTGAGAATGAAGAAAAAGAATTTAAAAGAGTTAATTCCTCAATTGGCTCTACAGTATTCAAATCAGATTAGTTGGATAAAATATAGATACCGATACGTGAAAACCAAAGAGAAAGAGAGAGAGAGAGAGAGAGGTGCATGTGAAGGGTCCAAAGCTATAATAAAATAAAATAATCTACTAGTTTATGATGTAGCCAGGAATAAAATATAAACTAAACTCATGTGTAAAATATATGTATGTTTTATTTATTTTTTTTTTTTCACCGATCGGTATTTAAAATTTATTCAATTAATTCGCTTCGAGTACTATGGGGTCTATTGAAAGGTTGATTCTCTCAATTTCTTTTTCTCCTTTCCTAAAACTCGAACCTGAGAATTCTGAAAAATATATATATGTATGCATGTATTTATGTGAAGGTAATACAACAAAAGAAGATTTAAAATAAACATTGTTTGAAAACTTGGATTTGCATGGATGCAGTTGTATTGAATGTTTAATATTTTATTAGTACATATTTAGAATCAAATTCTTAAAATAAACTTCCCATCTTCATCTTTTTTTTAAAGGACTTTGGGGAAGCTTCCATGAATTTTCTCACGATGTAAATAAAACCTTTCCCGGCGGGCTCCTACTCCTTTTTATTTTACTTACCCATTTAATTATATATTTAAATCAGATTTCAATAGATTAACATTTGTTGGTATAATAGAAAAAGTACTAAAATCTCAAATTAAGCTTTCAGGTTTGAGTTTTGATAGTGATAAAAACGTCATTGAGAGAGTCCCTCCGAATGAAGATCCGACAACGATTCGACTTAAATTAGTTAAAGCAAAATTCTGAATATTAGACGATGGATCAAGTTTAATACATCAAAAAAAAAAAAAAAAAAACAATTTTCAATGGAATCACTTGATTTCAATTTTCATGTTACATCACTCGCTCTCTACGCACACTAATTGGTCTGGTGATTGGATATTAATACCTTTTAAATAATATTTTTTGATTTAAATATTATATATGAAGAAAATAAATAACGAAAAATTACCCCTTAAGTATCAACATGACTTAAATGGAATTCGGTCAGACTCACATAGCTATTGAATATCGATAATTTATTAAAAAATAACTCACTCTCTCATTTTCTCTTTGGCGCTTAAACTAATTTCACATTACAATTAGCAGATAATTTTTGAAAAATTAATATTTTTGTGGAGTTTTGAATTCTTAACCTACGCTCGCGTGGATTGAAATTAGGTGGGATTTTCAATATAATGATTTTAGTTTTTTTTTCTAAAAAAATGAATTATGCTTGTAAATATTAAAAAATTTATCTTGATTGAAATATTTTAAATAAAATAAGATAAATAGAAATAAATAAAGCGTCCTTGACCATCAATCATTAGTAAATCACCAAATTGTGGTATATTTATATTGTGATCACCATAAATGTTAAGAAAAGAACAAGGTTTTTGCCTTTCTTTTAAGGTCCCTTTAGAGAAATTTTAGTTGGCCTCAATCCTTTTCTACTTTATTTTATTTATGATATTTTAAATTAAATTAAATTATTTTATTTCATTTTGTCAGTCATTTCATATTATTTTTAAAACTATTAAGATCTAAACTACATTATTTCAATTTTTTAAAGCAATACAAAGGGATTATTCAATTCATTTTTTTGTTAAAAAGTTTGAAAAAAGAGAATATCAATTTTTCAATTTTGTGTGAATGTAGGAAAAAATTGACTTTAGTGTCTTTTCTTCTTATTATTTTTTGATTATATCAAAATTTGAATACGGAATCATAAAATTAAAAAAAATAAATTATAATTATTAGGCTATCTTCTTAAAAAATTTTATTTTCTATTCTTTGACCAGGGATCGGAATGGATGATGGTCCGGCTCCATACTTCAAAGTCAAATCTTTGCCCCATTCATTATGTTTAAAATTTTCATCCTTGACTTCATTTATTTTGACTACATCATGATGGTCCCTCTAGATATGAGTGAATTAGGATACAAGCTAGAGGGCCTACCGGGTCACCAACGATCCATTCATTCCTTCACAGACTATCATACGATTTTAATTATGTGGGTCTAAATTATAGTTTTAGATTCAAATATTATGTATAAAAAAATTAGATATTAGAAAAATTTTATTTTTAAGAGACTCAAATCGAATTTAATTAAATATAATATAATTATTATATATCAATAATCTATTAAGATAATAGTTTAACTCGAATTTTTTTATGGATCGACATTATAATTTAAGAGTTTAATCAGACCAATTGTAATTTGGTTGGGAGCCGAAGTAGCCACATTGACGGGACAAGATGGGCCCAAGGGCACCGAAATCTATCTCAACAGAGGGAGAGGGAGAGGACCCCACGCAGAAAAAAAGGATGTGGGGTCGGAGGACATTGAAATAAAAGCGGAAGAGGGGCCCCTCAACCTGCAATATTCAAAAAACTGAGTGGGAGTTAACTTAACCATTAACCCTCTACGGTACAGCACACACAAACATACGCACCGCCACGTTAATATAGGTGATACCAGTACGGAGGTTGTCATCTTCTGGGCATTGCCTCCCGCGGGATTTCACATTCATACCCTCTCTCTCTGAACGAAATGTTAATTTTAGGGTCGTGTGGGACCCTCTCTCCCAGATTTTCTGGCTGTTATTTTTGTACCAATGCTGTCTGCACTTCCTGCGCCCGTTCAGCCAAAATGGACCCCACCTAATCTCTCCCTCTCTCTCTCTCTCTCTCTCTTAATGAGAAAGATGGACAATGACCAAAATTACTCACCTTTTGAGTGCTTCTGGGGACACCCAGTTGAAGTGTTGTTGCTCATGTATTTTTCTGAGATCCATTCATTTTCATAAATATACATATTTTTACAACCCCTGTATAACAAAATAAAATCACATTTTAAATGTGAAAAATTCTATACAAATTTTATATAAATTCTACTGTTTATGTTTAAAAATCTACAATGCATGCATGAAATCATGGCATGAAATCTACTAGAGCCATCTTGAGGTTCAATACAGGAGAAAAAAAAAGTTCAAAAATTTTAGAATTATCTGACTAAGAAACACCAAACACCAATAGTGACTCAGATTTTTACAAGATGTAATGGCCATCATTAGACCAACTTCGACCTACCCCTTACCTCACCCATGTTGAGTTCTTGTGCTAATATAGCCGATCGAGGCACCGACTAGGATTACTATTCTATTGTCGAGGGCCGGGAAAAGGAGCAAAAAAGTATACAATTGGAGACATACTTTATATCAACATCATATATGGTTTTGAATTCATGTCTAATTCAAATTAATGTGGAACATGCAAAGTAGATACATAAATATGCTATTTGGTCAATATAGAATCATATAATTCTTAAGCATAATTTTGTACTTGAAAAAAACAAACGTCAGAACAGTTTTATTTCTTGAGAGTTCAACCTGATTCTAATCGAATTTAATTGAATTAACGAATATCAATAGTTTATATATATATATATATAAAAAGAATTATATTATTTAGTGCATGGCGAGTATATGAAAACCCTAATGAAGCTTGGAGCCCAAAAAATGGACCAATCCTTTCCATGGAAAACTGAGATTACATTAGCAAATTGCCGCCCAACACCTTCTAAGCTCCAAGTTGCGACTTCAAATTTTGGACTGCTATTCAAAACAATCATAAGTTTGAAGCTGTGTCCATGGTTTTCTGTCTTATTCTCGTCTCCTCGTTCAACCCAAGCTAGATAGACCACTATTTGAAATTATAATTTTAAATATATATTATATTTCATATTTTAATATAAATTTTTTCTTTTACTTTTTAACTGCTTTTACTTTTTATAAAATATCAATATGTCAAAAATACTAGCAAAGATGTTAAGAGCAACTATTGTTCCTTGTGCTTACGTAATTACCTATTTCAACACAAACATTAAGGGCACACCTTGTTCGTCAAGTTTGGACGACAGACTTGTTTAGATTCTTACTTTCTTGCTAATTTTAGTAAGATATACAGACATACATACATACACTGTACGCAAAAGGTAATGATATGTATTTTTTTTTTCTTGAAATGTAATGTTGGCTGCTATTGCTGGTGGTTGGCGACATTAAATTATGTGCCTAAATTCTAATTTGGCATTGTCAATATCCATCAACGAAGTGTGCATCAAGTTCCGATCGTCCCTTGAATTTTTTTATAGGTCTATGTTGAAACTTACCAAGTCTCGTGGCTATGGCGCTCTCAATGTTTCAAGCTCCTCACTCAGCCCCTACACGAAGAGGAAAAAATGGGTATAACCCCTAACTTTGATGTGAAGGATGAAGAAGTCCATGCACATTAAATAGCTCGAACTTAAAAAGAATTTTTTTTTTTTTTTTTTTTTTGAGAAAATTCCATCCAAACAGAGGAATATCTTGAGAAAATAGTGTTTGCCTTTTTTCCCAAGTGATAAGGAGTTGCACTGGGTACCCAAGAAAGATCAATATATTATGAATTTAATAATAGGATATTAAATTTTTTTTATTAAAATTTTGAGTTAAAATTTTAAAAATAAAAAAATAGATATCAAGAGAATTCATTCTTAAATTAAATTTTTATAATATTTAAATTGAATTAGTTAGATTAAAGGGAAAAAAAGGGGACCCAGAGGAAGTGTTTTAGACGCCCTTACAAGAGATTGTTTCGAAGAAATAAAATGTTCATAGAGATAGACCCCACCAGCAATTTATAGGAAAGGTTTTGCTTCCATGTTGGCTTATCCAAAAATTAAAATATATTTTCTTTATATATATATATATATATATATTATATTTTCATATGCGGTTGGACCATCCTCCACCGGATAGAAGCGTGTCTAACACGGACATCGGAAGGACTCAATGAACATGACTCTCTCTCTCTCTCTCTCTCTCTAAAGTGCTCCTTGTGAGTTGTGAAAAAATGTTTTTATATTTGGCCTTTTTGTTTATTCATTTATTTTATGATTCTCTGAATATTAAAAGATTGAAAAGCGACCCATGCCATGACCTCACCTCAGTTGTTTTTGTTCCCCCACTTGTTTGCATAATCTAGAGAGGTTTTTAAAAATAAATAAATAAATAAATAAATTTTTGTTGATTTGGCATTTAAAATCTGCATTATTTTAATAATTGAATTTGTCTTGTTTGCCCCATACAAGAATTTTTTCCTTTCAATGGAGTTTCATATTAATATTATAATAACCATGATGATTACTTGACACTTATGTCAAACCAAGACAGAAGGGGAGCGAGGGATTTATACATTTATGCAAGAAGAAGTTAGGTTTGAAGCAATGTTTGATTCAATTGGTTTGATTGATAATTGTTTTATAATTCGGTTTAATTTTTATTTTCAAATCATATAAAATCAAATTTGATTAAAATTATTTAAAATTGATTAAAATCGATAAAAACTGATGAATCGTTCAGATTGGTTAAAAAAAAAAATCAATGAGTATGACCGATTATTTTGGAATTTCATTTAATGATATATTCTCATATTCATGTGTTATTAATAGAATAAATTTATTTTTTTTATAAAGATATATAGATTTTATTTTATTTTAAAATATATAATATATAAATTATATATAAAACATCAATGATATCATTTAGTTTATGAAATGATCTAATCGGTATGATTAATGAATCAATGAATCGATGGGTTGGTTGAGATTTTAAAAATATTGATTCGGAGGGAAGTGCCCTTTCCACACAAATCTTTCTTAGAAAAGGGAAGAAAAGTAACATGGTGCATGAATCCAAATTTTATATCTAAAAAGTAATCAATACTTCCTATATACTCTATACTGATATATAATCATATCTCATATGCCATAAGAAAAAAAATGAAAATGGTAATAACAATAATATGAAATTTTGTATTATATTTAAGGTAAATAACTATGGAGAGTATAACTAAAAGTATAAATTTAGAGTAAAAATAGTATCATGGACAAAGACAAAACTAATAGAATTAGATATTTCTCATGTGAGATTGGAATCATTTAAGAACCCATTTTGGGAAAAATGGCAAAATAGGAGTCCACGAAAGATTTATATTTTTCTCATTAATGGGTCCCAAGAAACCATTCTTTTGGGCGGGGGGGGGGGGGGTGGGGGAGGGAGAGAGGGACACACCCACCACCCACCCTCTATATAAGAAAAAGGGTTTAATGAATATAATAAGAGTTGATGGAGCATAAATCCAAGTGGGAACTCGTGATTCAGTACATGAATCAACCTGTACCATTAAAATTTGACAATCATCCTGTACAATTAATAGAATAATTATATTTTATAATAATATAAAAATTATAATTATAATTAAATAAATAAATAATTTATTAAAAAATATATAAAAATATAAAAATAAAAATTTATATAAATATTAATTAATTTAATATGTTGAGATATTTTAAAAATTAAAAATATTAATATCGATAAATTTTAAAAGAAATTGGGATATTTATTTTATAATGGATTATTAAAAGAGATATACGATGGTATCGTGCAATGATGGAAAAGATAAAGTTAAGATATGGATGTATGAGTATGAGAATAGGGAGAAGTAGACACGTGTACGATGCTGACAACAATAAAAGGTGTTTCGTCCTTTTCAACAACCTATTCTTGTCAACCCAACCCTAGTCCCCCAAGTCAATTAATTAAAGTGTGTGGCTGTGGCATTCTTCCATTCCATATTAACAAAACAACAAATAAATAAATAAATAATTGGGGGGTCCCAGTGGAACAACTTTGGTCCCACCAATCCCGTCCCAAAACCCAGAGTCCCGAAATTGACAACATGATTGCACCTCCACCTGCATCTCTCTCTCTCTCTCTCTCTCTCTCTCTCATTTATCTTTTTGAGGAAAGATACAAAGAAACAAGGTAATGGCAAACACCAACACCAAGCTGCCCAATGGATACAATGGCCTTGGCTTTAACATGATATCATAGCTATATCATGCTCACTTCTATGGAGTATGTTACAATATAAAACATTTAATCACAAATGAAGCATGAGTTGGAAGATCCATGGAGTATGAATGGAAGAATCACACTAAAATATACAACGCAAAATATAAACATATACATAAACAACTTCACTGCATATATATATATATATATATATATGCCCAAGAAAAGCTTGTTCCATTGCTCTGTGCAAGAATCAAAAGCGCCAACCCCCCCCCCCCCCCAAAAAAAAATCCCAAAACCCACCCATCATCCCAAATTATAGTAAATTAAGAATGGTGAAAAAAAATAAAAGGAACCTACAATCCGCCCACAAACAAGGAAAGGTGGGTTAAGAAGATTCTTCCCTGTCAACAAACATGCACATCCTCTTCTTTCTTATCTGATTTTTATCCCTACAACAAAATATGTTTCTGATCAAACCATCTTTGCCAGATATTCATGTCGCCCAACTCCACCCCAGAAACAACCAATTTGAATCAAATTAGATACGCCCCCTTTCCTTGATTAACCCTGTCAGTTTATAGACACAAGTGTGTACAAAAAGATACACAGTTCAACAAAGTTCTTCGAGGGACGATTCAGCCCCTTCAAGTTCTGGAGCCTTCGGCTGAAGGTCACTCGATGAATGTCTTCAATCTCCAAGCTCATTTCTTCTCAGGCTGTCAGCAAGCATAGAGAATATCATCTCCTTGATAGATTCTCAGAGTAACATTTATAGACTTTGCTGTTCTAGTCTTTACATCTAAATTGGGGACACGTTGCAAAGAGCAGAGAAGTCCAAAATCTACTCACCCGCAGGTTGTTTCTGCTCTGTTGGTTTCACCTGAACTGCAGTGGGAACTGCATGAACATAAGGGTATCCTGCTGGCATAAGCTGCGCAGATGACTGAGCAAATTGGGCATGAAGGATTGCGGGCGTAGGCAGCACACCTCCTTTGGCAGCTGCAGCTGCAGCAGTGGCAGCTGCCATTGCTTTTGCCGGGTCAGAAGTGGCCGTGCTACTGAATGGAACTGAAGGGCACAATGACAACACCCCACTTGAAGTTGCTGCAGAGGAACCCACTTGTTGCTGGGGTTGTTCAGGCCGGCGCCTTTGAAGATAATAGGCATTGGTAGCCGAGGAAGTGGGAGTTGTACTTGGCGAATGTGCAGCTTGCGGTTGCATATATGCATTATTGAAAAACAAGGTAGCTTGCTGCAAGGAATGTTTTTGTTGTTGTTGCTGCTGCTGCTGCTGCTGCTGCTGCTGCTGTTGCATTTGAGGCTTATTAGCGCTGTTCGGTGCAGAATTCATTTGGGGGTTACCAAGAATTGAGGGAGCATTTCTTACCCCTACGGGTGATGACTTCCTACTTGGCACTGATGGGGAGGAGCTCTTGGCCTGCTGAGATGATGTTAAACTTGAAGCCTGCCCAGGTTTGTTCCCTGCAGAAGTGGAGGTTGTGGTCCTCGGACTTCCGCCAGTGCTCTTTGAAATCGAAGAGGTTGTAGGAGAACAAACGACAGGTGGAGATGGGGATTGGGCACTACTTGGTGGAGGTTGACTTTGGGATGGTGTTGACTTGGGGTTCCCCCCAAATGATATTTGGGTCTGACTTTGCTGTGGCCTAACCTGCTGTTGAGGGAGATTCTTGAGGGCCGATGTGGTTGAAGAAGGTAGAGTTGTGGATGGAACTTGGGATGCAATCGTCCTCACAGAATTCTTCCATTGAGAAGACTGTGAAGGGCTGCTGCTGTTGCTGCTTTGGACCAGGTTTTGGGGAAAAGCAGAGAGTGCATTAGGAAACTTGGCAGCCAATAAGGATGATGCTGGAGGGTGATCAGTATAAACTGCCCCGTTACTTGTTGCAGGAGTCTTAGATCGAACAGCTGCAGCCGCTGCTGCAACAGCAAATTGCTGCTGCTTTTGAAATTGCATCGTTTGTTGCTGCTGCTGCTGCTGCTGCTGCAGCTGCTGCTGTGGCTGTGAGTTGGGAGGACCGACAGTGGGGATTGCGCCCGGTAAAACAGAACGAGAACCACGTGCATTTTCAGGAGTAAGGTTAAGGCTTCGAGCTGAGCTATCAATGACTGTGTTACCAGAAATTGCAGACACTGAGGAATCAGTAAAATCTGATCTGGAGAAAGCAATGGACTGCCCAACATTTGACGGTGCCTTCACTGCCACTGATTTCCTATCTTCTTCTGCATTAGAAGAGTCACCAACCCCTGACTTGCTATCTTCAGACATCCGGAGATTCTTCTTGTGTTGTGTTGCTTGGGCAACGGCTGCAGCTGCCATTATCTGATAACTGTGCCTAGCAGCCTCTGGAAGGCTTTGAAGAATAGCATGATTTTGTGTTACAGACGAGATGTCAAGGCCAGGAGCAGCAGCAGCAGCAGTATTGTTGATGGAAGCAAAAGACATGGCGAATGTCTGAGGTGTTAATTGGTCAAGCCCAGCCTTCAAACTTTGCTGTTGTGATCGTTGCTGCTTCTTTTCAGAATTAGCACTACCACCACTTGCACCACTTAAAACAGTAGGAGGGGTCATCAAGAAGTTTGGTGGAGGAATTGGCAAAGCAAAATTCTGGCTGTAAACATTCATATTGGGTCGGGGTACCCGACTATCAGCAGTCGAAGGACTATCCTCACCACCCACTTCACTTTCAAGCCGTGTTTGACGTGGCTGAGCAATGTGATGGTTCTGCGGCTGCTGAGTGGATGACTGCGATTTCGAGGCAGGGAAGGTGGGCAAATTCATTGTTGCACCATTAATTGCATTTCCATGTGGCCTTTGCTGCTGAGGTTGTAAATGCTTCTGGGATGAAGAGGAACAACCTGAAATGCTCGAGTTCTGATGACTCAGTTGGTTTTGCTGTTGCTGAGGCTGCGCTTGCTGCTGCTGAAGTTGTGAAGCATGAAGCATCTGGGAAGAATAGAAAGGACCATTGAAACATGGCACAGCCTGAGCATGATTTCCTCTATAAGCCGGCGGGGCACCAACATGAGCAGGAAAAGGAAATGGGTATCCATTGTTTTGCAAAATGGCCAAGTACTGAGTCTCATTTGGCGGAATATTTGGATAGTTGAATGTCATTGCGGTAGCTGCCGCTCCCGTTGCAGCAGAACTAACTGATCCAGAGGCCGCACTTGATGAAGCTGCACTACCCACATTTGGCAGAGGCTTCGCAGATCCCGGCCGGGCCGATGCAGCAGCAGCCGCAGCAGCTGCTGCTTGTTGCTGATTCCATGGGAAAATAAAAGCCGGCCCCTGCTGAAATTTCGCAAACAAAATGTAACCATTTCAATCGGACGACACCCACACCCACACAGACACAGACACACAGTGCTTACCAGGATGTTACTAGGCGTTCCCGTAGGCAATGCTTGCTGAACCAGGAGTTGTTTTCTCTGAGCTGCATCAGCAATGTTGCCAGCTGTAGGGGCTTTATCCTTTCCGGTAGGACCTGGAAAAATGGAGAGACCTTGGCCCTTATCCTGCATGGAGCACACATTTCGTCCGTGAAGCTCAGCAGGGGCCGTAACATTGAGATTACAGGTCTTGGCACCATACAGGGGCGTTGTACCGGCAGCTGCAGGCCAGAATGGATTCACTCTAGTAAACTGCTGGTGGTAGGAAATATTCCGGGCAATGTAGCAATGTGTGGAGCACCGTTTTGGCCGGGGCTGTGAGAAGAGCAAATGCGGAGGCTGCAAATGTACCTCAGCAGATCAGAATTGGAAAAATCAGTTAAAAGAAACTCCAAAGAAAAAGATGAAGGGTAAATATATTGCAAATCACCTGAATTGGCGCAGAAGAGACAGCACCTCCATCCATTGAAACAACTCCTTGTAAAGGTGCCATATATCTGCCAAAATTAACACTCAATTCAGAGACCCATCTTCAAAATTGAACCAAAACAAAACAAAAATCCAAGTCAAAATCCAAGCGTACCCCAATGGAGGAAGACCACCAGGCCAACCAGCGACTGACATAGACAGCGGCACAGAGCCTGATTGAGCTCCAAAATCCAAAATTTAGGAAAAAATTAAGAAAACCCTTTCAGCCAAAGTCTGAATATCTCAAAAATCATAAAATTACTAACCGGACTTTTCTGGGTTAGGTTCAGGCAACTTTGTTTTCTGAAGAGTTCGGTGAGATTTGGAGTTGGAAGAGACAGTGGGCGGAGCAGGAGCAGAAGTAGAAACCAACAAGTGTTCTTTATCAGGTTTTTCCAAATCAAGCTGCAAATCAATGCCTTTAACAAGTGGCGATGATGATGATTTTTTCTCATTTACTTCTGGAAAAACAGCGACATTTAATTTGAGCTTTTTTTCTTCAGGTTCTACTGAATCAGTTATTCCAATCTTGGTGGTTTTTTCTTCTTCCTTGCTTGTCGATCTCAGTTCCTGCACATGAACCAATTTCAGTAACATCATCTACATTTTGACTCTGGTCCCACTACTTACAGTGTCAACATCAGAGACCATTGGTTTCGGATCAAATGGTACAAAATCAATTTCCACATCTCTTTCGGGCGATGATTTCGACGGTGGTGGCGGTGCCTGCCAAAAAAATATATATATCATTTCCACCGTAAATAATCAAGATCAACTCACAAAAATAATTAAAAAATGAAAACTAAAAAAGCAAAAGAATTTAGCTTTTTCATATCCACACCATTAGATCTATCTGAAACTTCTCCTCCCGATGACTCTCATTCTCGGTCACCGTAGATTTCCTGAAAAAACAAATAATCGAATTAAAAAATCAAGAGAGACCCTAAAATCAAAAGCAACCCAAAAATAAAATTAAGAAAAAGAATTCATTGGCGCTCACGCTTTTGTAGCTGTCGAGTCCACACGATGATGATGATGAAGAACACCACCATCAGCTGATCTGACGGATGGAGAATCTTTCTTCAGAGAAGATGATGTCGATATCTCTTCTTTATTAACAACCTCTTTACTCTCTGATTCTACAATCGAAGAAATCTTCGAATCAGGAACTATGACACTGATGTTAACATTGTTCTCAACCTTCGACGTTGTCGTCGTCGCTGTCGTCTCCGGCGTTGGATTCTCCGGAATCCGCGGGACTCCACTGCCATTTTCGACGGCAGATCCTGGGTTCTTCTCGACCTTCGGCGAAGAGTCCTCGAATTTCGTCGCCTCTTGTTCAATCTCAATCTTCAGCATGGAGGAGGAAACTGATGCAGCGCTGTTTTTAACGTTGGGAATCGGAGGATTCGGATTCGGAGTCTCATCCTCGTATTTCACCGGTCTCGGTCTCTTCCTCTTCGGAGCTACGAGCAGAGAGAACCCGAGATCAGAATGAGGGGAAAAGGAGGAAATGGGAGAAATTTAGAACCTGGGAATTGAATTACTAACCAACTGCAGTAGCAGAAGAGCCAGAATTCTGAGAAATTAAGATTGACGGTAGAGGATTTGCAGAGGGAGAGTTGGAGATCGGAGACGAGACTCGAGATTTCGCATCGCTGTTGTTCGATTTGTTTGTGTTTGTGTTTGCGATCGCCTCTCTTGATTCAAGCTTTGGCGAATCGTTTACTTCTTGCTTTGAAGGAACCTGGGATTGCCTCATCAGTCCATACAAAACCTCGGCGACTTCAATCTCAATCTCTTCCTGAATCGAAGACGATGATTTTGTAGACGACGATTTCGGTGGTCTATGTTGCTTTGGTCCATTAGGCTTCTAAAAACAAAGAAAAAACATTAATTTCAACACAAAACCCAACAACAAGAAGTGCAGAGCGAGAAAACACACACCATCTTCTTCCTTATCGAAGCATTGGAAGAAGAAGGCGACACGGGAGCCGGAGAAGCAGCGGCGGCGGATGCAAGACTCGACCGCACGGGCGATGTCGATGCTTGCCGATGATTCTGCTCGCTACTAACTCCTCCACCGCCAGCACCACCACTGGTACTAGAAATCCAGCATTCGTGAGACCGTTTCGTCGAAGCTGAGAAATCAAAAACTTAAGAAAATCAGATCTCTAAGAGAATTAATGGTAAGACCCAGATAAACGTAAAAATCAGTGGTGAGCTGAACCGTCATTCGTCGTCAACCTGAGCGAGCTTTTCTCGGTACCGAAACACCGATCATCTCATCAGCACCTTTCAAGACCGGAGTTCGAAAAGCCTTATTCGCAGTAACCGACGTGGCCGCCGCCGTAGTACTTGTCGTCGGAGGAGGAGGAAAGCCCTTCCTAAACTGATGATGATTCGAGATAGAAGACGACATGGAAGGTGGATTCGGAGGAAGCATCCTAATCGCTCCCACACCACCACCATCATCGTCATCTTCTTCCTCGTCATCGTTCACGCTCTCTTCTGTACTGTCATCTCCTCCGTCTTCTCTATTACTATGCATCAATCTTTCTCCCCGCCGTCGCTTGCTTCGACTCAACGACGACGACCTCTCTCGATCGCGATCCCGATCCCGATCCTTCTTCACTCCTCGATCTCGCAAGCGGGTCGGCTCCGATAACTCCAAAGGTCCATCTTCTTCTGCGGATCGAAAAAACAGAGTAAAAACAGAACAGTGAAAATTTAATTGGAAAAATCAAAAGAAGAGAAATTAGAGAGAGTGAGAGATCTGTGAGATTTTGGGGAACAACCTGGTGAGTCTCGAAGACCACTCGTTCTGTGTCTTCTTCTTGCTAATCCGTTTGAAGTTGTCGTCGACGCTGTCATGTTAACTCTTCTTGCTTCTCTGTTTCTATCCATCGTTTGTTGAAGACCACTTTTCTCATAAACTCAGAAAATTGATTTCATCTCTCTGAAAAGACATGAATTGTGAATTGGGTTTATCCGATTAGAGCTCAATTTCTTCGAAATTTCGAGTCTCGCAGAGAATCAGACTCTGTTCTGCGCACCAAGAGATCTTATAGAAAAGCGATGAGAGTGTGGATTTGTGTGTATCAGAGTTTTTAAAGATCTCCCCTTTCACTCATCTTCTTTCTTGTTTCTTCTTTCCCCTATCTCCGCTCACACTCTCTCTCTCTCTCTCTCTCTCTCTCTCTATCTTCTTCTCAGCTTTTATGTTCTCGCTTTTGTGCTCTCAATCTCATCTTTTCGGTATTTCACACCTCCCCAGCGAAACAAAAACCACTCCAAAGCCAACCCCTCAAAAGCTACCCCGATTCACAGCCGTTGATTCCTTCCCCAATCCAATCGTTCTCCTTCCCACAAACTGACATGGCAGAAATTCATCCGTCGGATCTTGCAAACATCTCATCCCCTGTTTACCGCCACGTGTCATTTCCGCTCTTTCTCTCTCCTCTCACCAGCTTCCAGCTTCTCACACTACTACTTGTCACCGATCCGATATTATATTCCAACAAACGCACATTTACAACAAATTAATACTCTCTCTCTCTCTCTCTCTCTCTCTCTCTCACACTTTTCCCGTAACTGACGCTTTTTACGGGCTATAGCCGGTGAATGGTGACCTAGGTAAAAGCAAAGCGAACAATGACGAGAGAGAGAATCTGTCTATGGAAAATATCGTACGCTTTTACTAGCCTGTCAATTTTTCCAGAATTATTAATTTTCATTTTCCACGTTTTTTTCTTTAATTAATTACTATAAGTAATTGTGTAATTACCACATTTGCTTTTGTTGCTTGTTAGGGCCCACATGGAGGGCTGCATAGGATTTCCACCGTTGGATTGGTCACTGACGTGGCAGAGAATGCTGATCAGATTCCCAAGCGAGCAGGCAAAGCAATCCGAGCTGGCACACCAGGACTTCTTGTGTTTGCGTTGTGAAGAGCGCCCTAATCTGGACCGTTCATTTTGAGGTTTGATCGGACGGTAGAGGGGGGAGAGAAAACGGGATTCACGGTCACGGAACTTCCGAGAAACGTAGGACCCACATCTAGCTGCCCGATCTAGAAATAATTTTCCCTCTCTCTCTCTCTCTATCGTCACGTTCGTAGATGTGGCAAACACTGATGACGTGTTCCCGGTCCCACTCTCTAGGGTCAAATTTTACCGCTCATCTTGCAAAATAAATTTCGTAAATAAAAAAGGCAGCAAATAAAATAATTATAAGATATGATATCATATAATATAATACAATATAAGCGAAACAAATCAACTTTTTCTATAACTGTGTGTAACGCTTGATTTATTTAGGTCATAAAATCCTTTTTTTCCTTTCAAATTATTTGAGATTTTTTAAGAGCTGCCAACCGTATTCTTGAACTTGATATTGATGCAAAGATATTTATGAAATTTTCTATAAGAATAATTTTTCCAAAATGGTTCTTCAATATCAATGTGAATCATATAGAAATTTTAAATACCTATAAAATTAGGATACCCTGATTACAATAATGATAGATCATTAACCTATCGAATAGATTAGATTTTAATTATCAATTTATTTAAATATATTTTATAAAATTTCATATAATTTGAATAATGCAAATAAAATGGAAGAATCATTCTTAATACATTTCCAAAAATAGAGCTTTGTGGGAAATTATCATACCAAATGCAGATATAGATGTTTCTGATTTTGAATATCTAGTGTTTTTGATTCATACTAGATACAAATAAACCATTAACATATGTAAATTTATATACATTATCATTAAATAAAAATAATTAAAAATTATCATAAATCAATAGCACCAAATATCCATTTGCTCTTATTCGAAGCTTAATTAATCATCATAAAAGAATAGACGAATCTAGAAGGGGCAAAAGAGACAACAGATATGAAATTGGGAAAATGTTTTGGGATTTAAATATTTATTTTTTGTTTTGATGCTAATAATGATGTTAATCGAAACGAACCCAACTCCAACGAAGCAAGTCTTTTTTTTTGGGCCGGGGGTGGGGGGAAAGGGAGGGAGGGAGAGAGAGAGAGAGAGACGTTTGCTAATCACGCGCTTGGGCGTAGTTTGGAGATTCACATGTAAAATGTACTATAGACACATATGTTAATCCTCAAAATGACAACGTGGCTGTGTCGTTTTCGTGACGTGGCGTCAATAAGGTAAGACACGTAGGCCGATCGCCTTTTACTTGTTTCTCGCCTTGGATCTTTGTCATTGGCTGCCGTTCCACTTTCTGACATCACTCCCTCTCTCCCTTTCTCGCTCTCACCAGGGTAAGGCTAAGAAAGGAGGGAAGGGAGGATAGTCTTACGCGTCGTGTCATTCAAGACCACGAAAGCCACTTACTACCAGCCACGTTGACAAGACAAACAGCTGGGCCCTACCTTAAAAAAAAAAGAGGTTTTTTAACCGAGTGAAATGAATAAATTGCTAAAATGACTCGATTAAATTATATACACCCTTTTATACAATATTTATTAAGATATGACATCGAATCTTCCTATCTAAGTACTCTTGAGAATAGATCTTAATAAATTACCCATAAAATCGATTTTATAATGTAATTTAAAATATTTTATAATTTGTACATGATCAAATCAATATTATCAAGCAAAAACAATATTTTCTTAAAAGATTTTAATATTATGATGTTAAATGAATAGTTAACAAAACTATTCCATGATTATTCAAATTGAATTAATCAAATTTTTAATTATCAGTAATCAAATATAAACAAAAAGATAAATGAACTAGCCAGTAAACAATAATAATTTATTTATTTATTCCTTAAATAAATCTTCTTTAATTTAAAAAAAAATATCAAAACTATACTTAAAATCAACTTATTAATAAATAAATTTAGAAATTATATTTATAATCAGCTCTATTTACTTTAATGGATAAACTTTCCACGTATTTATATCATGTTATAAATTCTTACTATATTTAGTTTTATGATCTATAAATTTAGATAGGAAAGAGATGTTTTAATAGTAATTTAATCCATTTATAACAATAAATTCCTCGCTAATATGTAATTATTATATGATAAAATTGAGCAACTTTGGTGGTCCGTGAGTTTTCAAAACACAGCCGCGTGACCCAATCAAGACCCATATATTAAAGAAAACAGTAGGGTGGAGGTATTTTATGCGAGGGTAGTGACCACGTCAGACTAGTGGGGCCCACTATGAATTGTTGACTCACCATCAAGGATACCCTTTCTCCACTCTTTCGTCGCTTTGTTGAATTTTCTCTCTTTTTTTATTTAATTCCTAAAATTCCTTCTCTCTCTGTCTCGAAAATCCCCCGCCCAAAAAAAACAAGAATTGCCACGTCGACACCCACTTGACAACGTCATTATGTTAACGTGGCTGTCTCGATGGCAGTCAGCACCACCAAGCAACCGAATTAATTAATTAACCACCAGATGAAACCGACATATTGCCACGTAATTTGATTTTTGGATTATTGAAATTATTTAATTCGAATTAAATGTCTTGTTTATTTCATAATATAGGGGTGTGTTGGGAAATTCAAAAACAAAAACACCTGTAAGTATTCTTTATACCAGAGTCCTCAAATTATTTTTTATATAATCCATAAGTATTTGATAATTATATTATTTTTAATTAGATTCAGTTTAATCAAATTAGATTTTTAAATATAAAACTCTTATAATATTTTTTAGTTGAAAAGGACGGATTTATCAAAGACAGCCGTATAATTTCCAAATAATATATCATTAATTATGGATTAGTATTAACAATACGTCGTAAACGTACACATGTGCCCTTTACATAATGAAAATGCAAGGAAATTCCCACGAATTGTCATTATTGTGAACCATAAATTATGCCATCTTCTCTCCCGTAATAAATAATATTTTTCTTTTTTTTTTAATTATTTACATTGTGTAGATACTGGTAGGAAGCTAAGGAAGTGGACCCCAGAAAAGTATGAAAGTCCAGGTGGATACCCTAATTTTCAGGGCTACCAAATTATCCCCAACTTTCAATATTATCATTCAAGAAAAAGAACCATTTAAAAAGAATTTTTTTTTTCTGCGAAAAAAAAAGGAAGGGATAGAGAGAAAGTCCATGAAGGGAGACAAAGGCTGTAGTATTAGCCTAGCGGGTGACTTTTATACCACTTTGCAATTGTTTTCATTTAAGAAAGTAACAAAATGTTTGGCCTCAAAGCCACACCCTCTCTCTCTCTCTCTCTCTCTCTCTCGTGATATTGTCAATGCAACTTGGAACATTTTGAGCCCTACAAAGAGAGTCCCATCACAGCTTTCACTCACGATTTCATCAAAACTAATAATTTACAGCTAATCCCATATTATAAAAAATGGTGATTATCCAAATAAATCCAAAACTAACTTCATAACTCCAGATCACGAACTTGATATTCAGTTGAAGAATTTTCTTTTTTCTAAAAAAATTATGTTTTAACCAACGAATAATATACTGCAATTTCTTTTTCAAAAAAATATTTTATGGTAAGAAATAATCGAAACAATATGAATATTAATTGCTCTCACCTTTCTTTTATTAAGTAAAAGAAATCTCGTATTATAATTTTAGTGTATAAAGATAAATTGATCAAATGTGTATGATAATTTGTATACTGTATAATGAAAATGAAGGTATACAAATCTTGGCAATTAAGTTTAAGAAAAGTTTAATATAGACCGTTCAGAAAATTACATTAAGCTATTATATATTGGTATTATTTTATTTATAATACTATTTTATTTCCAATGTTGGTTTTGGAATTTGTATTATTTTGACCTAACCTCGCCATGATATAACATTTTATATGGTGAATATGTTATAAAATTGGAAATAATATTGCTTTTCTTAATGGGATAGTGGCACATGACAATCAACAAACACTTGGTGTGATAGAATAGAGTGATAAATTTTTTAATTAAATTTAAAATTTAAATTTTGAGAATAGAAAAAATTTTATTAGGAGAATCATTCTTAAGTGGGATCTATAAATATTTAAATTGGATTAATCAAAATATAATTCTGGATACGAGGCGATGGAAACAGGAAAAAAAGATAGTGGCACATGACAAGTTCACTCATGTGTTGTATGATAAGATTACAATTAAATATGTAGAGAGGGAAGAAGGATGATTGTAAGATATCTTAATTTAAGTCGCGAGATCTAAACCAACATAATCGACAAATAATCAACTTGATTTTCTAATTTTTTTTTATTTTTTAATAAGATGATTTTTTTTTTATTTGTGAAATGCTGAGGTGGGCAATTTTTAAGTTGCCACGTGGAGATGACCCAGTGGTTTGGCCTTGAAGAAAGGGCGAGTTGGGGTGGGGTTGGGGGAGGATGCGAAGGATTGTCACTCTAAAATTTGGAGAGCCTAAAAGGGTACCTTTCATGGGTTTGACAAGTGGGAGAGATGTTTATGTGTGTCATTTTTCGAAGCCTTGATCAGTCAAATAGGATACCAATCTTAATGAAATATAAGACTGAGGTGTCTCTTCGGAAGGGAAAAGCATTGTGCGTCTCTTTGATATTTTAAGGTTTTAAATCAAAATGTGTACGAGAAAATCATAGAATTTAACAATATAAGACATCAGGTACACTAATGTAACCGATCAAATATCTTGATTTAAAATAATTTTGCATTAATCTCAAATAAGAACTTATTATATTTTCAATTTCTAAGGAGGATTAGACCTAGTAGCATGCATCTGGGCATGAACTTACATGCAAACTTGTACGTGCATGTTAACAAAAAAGCCTGTATACGTCTAGTTGTGTTATTTAGTCCTTTTGTTACATTTTGGATTTACCATGTAAAGTAACTAAAATATTCTAGCAAAATAACATATAGTGGTGCTCAAAATTTAAAACCATATCCGTAATCCATTTCTAGAGAGAGAAAAGTGCATTAAAAGTAGAATGAGAAAGAAGATAAAGTTATGAATTCTTTCTTTTTTCCATTACCAACTAATATCCAGTAATTAATATTATTAATTTCAACGATTCAGACCGAAATTAAAAGAGACGACCTCTTTCGATAGCTGTTCTTTTAGAATAAAATCTGAAATCTTAATTAAAAAAATTCAAAATATCAACAAAGTTTTAAATTCTTTAACGAAGGATTTGATTAAAAGAAAAAAGAGCTGTGGCATTATTGCTTCTATATTTGTCTTCTTTATGATAATTTAGGCCAAAAAATTTTGACGTGTGAAAAGACTTAAAGACTTTTGATATTTTAGTCTCCCCAATTTTAATAAAGTAACCCGAATAGCAAAAAGTGCCTTTTCCAAATTGGGTCTATGTGATGATGGCTCTAAACTGGAGACCACACAAGGAAACATGATTATGGAATCAGAGATGATGTTTGGGCCATGGATCCATCTGACCAACCCAAGGCCTATCACAACCTTTCAAAGCCTCCATTTAAAAAAATTATTCCTTGGGTAATAAAGGTCTTGTGATTGTTTACCAAGTATTTCAAATGCAATGATTTTGATCTAGCTATGGTGAAGCCCCTCTTATTAGAAGTAATACACAAAGATCTGTATGAGCAAAATCTACGATTTGAAAGAAAATCCCAGTCTCAATTTCACAAATACTAAAATAAATCTAATTTTTATCGATTTGAGTTATAATTACGCAGTTGTGTTACGTGGGTATCCTTTCAAAATGTTAAAAATTTAAACATAATTTTATTTGATTTATATTATTTTGTTTTATATTTTTATTTAACTTATTAATATTCAAATGTGGAGATACAAACCCTCATTCCCATGAATAATGACACGGACAAGGATGTTTCATGATAATTAGTGATATAACAACAACCATAAATGACAATTATCTTTAATTTGTCATCATATATCTTGGCTCGAAATGAGAGAGAGAGAGAGAGAGAGAGAGAGAGAGAGAGAGAGAGAGAGAGAGAGAGCAATGCCCTTGATTTTTATTATTTACATATTTGGAATGATTGGGAAGTAGTCTTTGTATAGTTGAATGAGGTCAAGCATACGCAGATGCTTATAAAATCACAACTTGGAATTTCTACCCGTTGACATGTTTGCTTAAAGCAAACAAAATTGAAAAAAGAATGAATAAGAAATTAGACCAACAACCTGACTTGAGCACAAAGTTAATTCAATCACAAAACAAAAATCAAAAGAAGTATCTTAATGTAATGGGATTAACCCCATTAATTAAATTGTAGGAAAATTTGAGGATTAAGTAAAAATATCGACACAGAATGGAAAATGCGAAAGAAATGAAAGCATTTAGAGCTAAAAATGCTTAAAACATGTTTTTAGATTATGCTGAGATCTTTACTTTGTGTTATTTAAAAAATGAAAAATTTTAAAACCATGTGACGGGATAATTATTAACCAGATTAATTGATAACAAAAGGAAAAAGGGTAATCAAAATTCTTATTGAAAAAATGAAAGGATTTATGAATAAAAAAAATGACTCATTCTATGTTGTGCTCAATCACTTTGGTAAGAAGCAAAGAAAGGAAAAAAGACAACCTTAATAAGAAAAGAAAATGGTTCTCCTAGTCAACTCCAACAAACAACGTGTAGAGCAAGAATGAAGAAATAGTGAAATTACAATTGTTTTGGTTGGATGATAGTTGGGGGCAAGTAGATACACAAAGACTAGAGAAGTCATTCACAACCACAGACTGTTTTACGCGAATTCTAGCCGTCAAGGGTTAGAAACCCTCCAATCCATCACAATCCTTCCATGTAGCTAACATATTACCATGCAATGGGGCCGGTTGAAAAGAAAAGGAGAAACATATTTGATCATGTGATCAAGGAGATCCAATCACATACATTTTGACCCACAAAAGAAATATATCTAAATTAGGTCCCACTTCCTCTCAATTTTGTCTTCCTTGTTAGGCAAATAAGTAGAGAGAGAGGGGAAGAGAGAGATAGAGACAGACAGACAGAGATGTATTATTTTAATTATGAAGTGGGGTTAGTCTCTTTTTGTTGCAAGGTGAAAGGTCTTGTTTTTTAATGCAAGTCCCCAATTAAGCAACAACAAAAGCTTTATGCATCGGCTCTTTGAAAATTGCCAAAACCATTTTTTTATTATTGTCAACAAGGACTAATATATTTTGGAGCTTAGCTCTACTCACATACCCTTTTTTTCCTTAATATATAAAAAAATTATATTATACTTCTCGTGTATTAATATTTCCATAATTAAATGATTGAATTACGTATAATAGTTTACAATATGCTTATGAATATTCAAACTATTTAATTCCCAATTATTTTGGAAATTTATAAAACCCTCTCTTACACTCTGGTTAAGACTAAGACAATCACTGAATTCAGTCTTATTGGACATAATTTTCTCTTGGCAAGTTGTTTAACAAAAATCTATTCTCAGGGCAAATATATGCTACATTAGTGACAAGGTTTTATGCAAAATTTGATCATAATTATTAATAAAATTTGAATAAGAGTCTGATATACCATATTCATATTAAAAATATGAAATAATATAATAATATAAAAGCTTAATAATCTATTGTGTCAATAAAATATTACAATAGGTTAGTTTTATATAAAATAAATCAGTTGTTACAAAATGTGGAAATACAAAAATAAAATGAAAAAATATTTTCAAAATCAAATCAATTATTAATTTATTTTAATACATAGTATTCTTTAATAATTAATTTAATTTTGATATATAAGATTTTCTAACAATAATTAATATTAAACAAACCAAAATTCATATTGTCTTATAATGATTCAGAGGTTTTTCCTTTTTTTTTCCCGTTAAATAATGTTAAACATTTCCATTATTATTTTTTATTATATATACTACCTGATAGAGTCAATTTAAAATTCTCTAAATACAATTATTAAAAATTAAATTTTAGACATTTGTTCAGAGGGAGGTGCTCCTAGTTACCAGATTAACTCCTCCCAGTAAAAGAAAAAGAGAAAAAGAAAAAAACAATAATGGAAAACTAATTCTTGAAAGAAAACATTTAAGCCCTTAAGGCCTGCCCAATGCCAATCACATCATACAAAACCCTCTTCCAGGACGCTTCGTCAAAGGTGTCCTTTCAATACGTTCATGGCGGGATATAAACCAGAAATAGTAGTACTCAAGAGGACATGCCATTACTTCACTAGACATGGCTTGTGTTCATGTTAAAGGCAAGTCCAGGGACTTCAACTTTCTTTGCAGTCCGACAATTTTTTTTTTTTTAATATTTCTAATTTTTGATATTTTGGCACATGGTGAGGAGGAAATGAATCTCCCATCATTTTTCAAAAGCCCTTTTGTGCTTGTCCCTTTTGTTTATAAGTTATGAAATGTTCAAGACTTTATGCAAGCTACATTGACACCATATTTATTCACAATTATATATATATATATATATATATATATATATATATATATACACACACACACTATTTTGAATTGTATGTGCATAGATAAGAGAGATATAAAACAAAAAGAAAGAGATTTAAAATTTAATAAAATTCATAAAAATAATATAGAAAATTTATTTCTCAATGAGGGCAATATTCGTAAAATTAATTATACCAGTTACACACTTATATATATTATAGATTATAAGTATAGAAATGTTATTATATATTTATGAATTGAATACAACTTTTGCTTCATTATCACTGAAATTGATTTTTTTTTTAATATATAAACTATAAGTATTTGGTAATCATATTAAATTCGATTAAATTCAATTCAAAAATACAAAACTATCATATCATCTACTTTTGTCATACACAATACTTAAATTTAAGATCTTAATTAAGGGATATCGATACCCAGTTATTAAACCAATTAGATATTGATCTTGAAATTGAAAAGATATATGACCCAATTTTTTTTTTTTTTTATTTGAGAGGCGTATTTGAGTTACACAAATAAAATGAATCTGAAGTTAGAATTTTAATACTTATTTTGAAAAAATTTAATTAACTAATTAATTAACATGAACGAATATTGGTTGTGAGGATGACAAATTGACAACATATGAAAGAGGGGAAGAGAGAGGCCGATGAAACATCAAGGTTTTGTTATTTCCTCCCTACAACTTTGCCATGTGGGCCGCTCATAATGGGCTCTCATGTGCAATTCTCCAAGGGCCTAGCCTGCTAATGGTGGACTTCATAATGGGCTCCTGGTTCCATTTTTGGTGGAGGCATTAAAAAAAAATATATATATATTTCTTTTTTTTTTTTACTGATCAGTTTTTACCCGATTAATTTAGTTTGAATATTATAGAGTCCATTAAGTTATTGATTCTCTCAAATCTCATTTTTTTATTCTTATAACTCGAATCCAAGACCTACAATTAAGAAAATGTAACATCTTATTACCATACTAGAGTATGATAGAATATTTCCAAATTAGTATTCGTAAATGGTCATTGCCTCTCAATATCCTGGGACAAACTACCATAAGATGGAGCCCTCCATGACTCAAAATGGCCCTAAAGTGTGGCAATTTACAATATACTACTCCACGCATGTGTCTTTTTTTGCCTACAAAGGTACTGGGTAATGGAACAAGATACCTGAAAGAGTGCAAGGAATTAGCAGCATTCTTGAATTAGGGTAGAACTCTGACCTTAGGGAGAGTACGAGTAGTAGGGGGCTTGCTTAAGCCATTGCCACATTTGATTGGGCACAACTCTCCTTCATGGAGTTATTTTCAGTTGCAAGGTCGCTTAGTGTCATGAAGCAGGGGAGGAGGTTTGCAGGGGAAGATAAGTAAATATATATACATATATAATACTATTATTTTATTCAATTTTCATATAAAGTCAAATCAGCTACCCTTTAATTGAATTAAACTCGATTCGAAAGAATTTGTTTGAACCCAGATTAAAATGTTAAATAAATGTGATTAAATCTCAATTCCAAATTTATTTTATTAAACTTTTACCATTTAACTCAACTTTTTGTCACCACTCAAGCTTCTTCCTTTACCCTTTGCTCCGTTTTTTTTTTGGGGCAATATTGGGATTTGAACCTGATCACCGGGTTGGAGGAAGAAATTATGACAACTAGACTGTTTCCTTTAAGATTTACCCTTTGCTTCGTTCATCTATTCACTTGATCATGGATGAGTTAACAAGGTCTAGACCTCCTCTTTCAACTTGTGGGTCCCTATGTGGCCGAACTTAGATATTCTGTCATGAATCCCACATTGATTCCTAACAAAATCATAGAATGGTATTTAAGTCCAATAGATTCTCTCACCCAATAGGTAAATCTTTTGAGTTGAGTTCTCTATTTGCTTTGAGTCTATCAAGTCGACCCATGCCAACTCTTCCTCTAATAGGCTCAGACAAACAGGCTATAGTGGAGTAAGAGGTAATACTGAAGTGAAAGGTCATGTTGAGAGACAGTAAACCAATTACTCAATGGTTGATTCAATGGGTTAGCCTCAGTCCGAAAAAAGCAACATGGGAAGATAAGAACTTCATCGCTGCCCAGTTTTCAAATTTTCATCCTTGAGAACAAGGTTTTTGTAAAGGGGGAGAGTATTGTAATGGGAAGAAGAGACTGTAAACATAGCAGTTACTAGCTGTTAGATTTGAAAGGTTAGTTAGGAAACCAGAGTTAGTTAGACCTACCAATGTAGTTACTTGTAAAAGGAACAATAAGAAATGCTCTTAAAAGGAAGAAGGGAATGCATGGAAGGCAGAAGTGAATCTGTAATCTTCTGATATCTCTCTCTCCCTCTCTATGTCACTTACTCTCTTCTATCTTCTCCTCTCTACTTCTGTCTATTCTCTCTCTTCTTCCCTACCTTCTAATTACTTCTAGTCACCAATTACAAGATTAACAACTTACTTTCAATATTATTCCTTACTCCATTTCTCATTACTCTCTCAGCAGCTCACCACAGTTCTTCCCTTCGCGAGTCAGACTGTGACACATTCACTATTCCCATTAGGGGCTTCTTTCATCTCCTTCCCTTCATATATAATTCACCACCCTTAAATTTTGCTTTCAAAGTTGTACCTTTCATTTCTCCTCTTTTGATTATTTTGCTAAGGTAGGCAAACAAGAAACCAAAAGGGACCAAACAAGCCAAGATTGTCTGCCAATCAGGAGGTTCCCTTGGTGTGAAGGCACGGAAAAAGGTGTGGGCCTAAAATCAACTTTCCGCAAATCAAATGCACATTCTTAGAACTTTCAACCTGGGAATTCTTTTACATAAACACCCTTTTCAGAGATCGACCTTGGAATTCAGATTCCAAATGATAAGTCATAGTGGGCCTATTGTTTGGGGAGGAGAAGTCTAACTTGTATATATTTGTATGGGTAACTGCGTGGTCTCTTTTGCTTTCTTTGTGACTGCTAAAAGACCAGTTGTGTGCTCCACAAGAGTTTAACCTTATCTTCTTATCCCATGTATTAAGGATGAAAAATATAAACCAAAATTTTCTATGGTTAAGACGTCGGCGGTTTTGGAATTCCAAATTCAAGGTTGGGAAATCAATTTTAAAGTTTGTACTGTGAACTTGGGACTCTTTACTTTACTTTTTTTTTTCTTTTCTTTTTAAGGAAAAAAAAAAGGGAAATAGCAATTTCCTAGTGTACGGCAAGTTCCTCATGTTGAGGTCATTGCTCCAACTTTGATTGTCAAAAACACTTTTGGGCAACATCTCAAAAGTGTGAGGCTGAAAATAATTGTTTTCTTGTATCAAAATTGTTTACAAATTCATTTGCGATGGATTAATTTTCTCTCAAAAACATATAAACCAATGATATTTAAACAAACTTTTGTAATAATACATAATTGCGAACATTGGATTTAATTTTTATATATGAAAAAAATAAGTGCGGAGGAAGTTTTGTCTCGTGAGGATTTAACCCGACTTAAATCCAATTTGATTGGATCCTATATCCTATATGATTATTAAATTTTAATAATTTATTTAAAAAAAAAAAACAAAGTTCTACACGTAAGCCACTTCTATTTAGTTATTATTGATGTTTTCATGTTGATTTCTATTTTATTTAAAAGCACCAATCTATAACTTTTTTGTCAAAACGAGAAAATTCTAACTCGTACCACACACATCAAATATAGTAAACATTTTTAAATAGAAATGTCAAAACAAAAAATCACACTTTTAAAGAAGCTAACGTGTTTGAAAATATATATTATATATCAAATTTTCCATCATAGTTATGAAATGTGCATGCTACGATAGGGGAAGAAGGGTAGATGCCCCACACCACTAGAAAACACGACGGATGGATAGTTATCCATCGCTAATAAATAATAAAATTGTGACGAAAAAGCGAAGGAATTAGTGACGGAAAATTCTTTCGAAAAAAATTTCGTCGCTAAAACAAAAAAAAATTTAGACCTATTAGCGACGGAAAAATTCCGTCATTAATCCGTCGCTAAAAAAAATAAAAAATTTCGGACCTATTAGCGACGGAAATTCCATCGCTAAAATTTCTATCGCTAAATATAATTTTACATTTTATTAAATATAATTTTATATTTTTATTAAATATAATTTTATATTTTTATTAAATTAGGATATTGTTTTTTATTAAATAAATTTTTATTTTGTATCTTTATTAAATTGGGGTATTGTTTTATTAAATATAATTTTATATTATTATTAAATATAATTTTATATTTTTATTAAATATAATTTTATTTTTTTAATAAGTATTTTTCATTAAATATAATTTTGTATTTTTATTAAATATAATTTTGTATTTTTATTTAATATGATTTTGTATTTTTATTTAATTAAGTTATTTCATTTTTATTAAATATAGTTTTGTGTTTTTATTAAATATAATCTTATATTTTTATTAAATATGATTTTGTGTTTTTATTAAATATAATTTTGTGTTTTTATTAAATATAATTTTATATTTTTATTAAATATATATATATATATTTTTGTTTTTATCTAATATAATTTTGTATTTTTATTAAATATAATTTTGTATTTTTGTTAAATATCATTTTTTTTTGTTTTTTGTAAATATAATTTTATGTTTTTATTAAATATAATTTTATTCTTTTATTAAATATAATTTTTTATTTTTAATAAATATAATTTTTTGTTTTTATTGAATATAATTTTGTGTTTTTATTAAATATAATTTTATATTTTTATTAAATATAATTTTTTTAAATATAATTTTGTGTTTTTTTTAAGTATAATATTGTGTTTTTATTAAATATAATTTTATTCTTTTATTAAATATTTTTTTTTATTTTTATTAAATATAATTTTTTGTTTTTATTAAATATAATTTTGTGTTTTTATTAAATATAATTTTGTATTTTTATTAAATATAATTTTTTTATTAAATATTATTTTGTGTTTTTTTAAATATAATTTTGTGTTTTTATTAAATATAATTTTATTCTTTTAATAAATATAATTTTTTATTTTTATTAAATATAATTTTTTGTTTTTATTAAATATAATTTTGTATTTTATTAATTATAATTTTGTATTTTTATTAATATATAATTTTGTGTTTTTATTAAATATAATTTTGTATTTTTATTAAATATAATTTTTTGTTTTTATTAAATATTATTTTGTGTTTTTATTAAATAAAATTTTATATTTTTATTAATATAAGGTAATATATTTTTAATATTAAGAGTTTCAAATAAAGTATAAAAATAGAAAAAAAATAAATTAATAACATAAATGTAATTGTGATATAATGGTTAAGACTCTTTGAATCTATCTTTCACATCTAGGTTCGAACCTGAGTGATAGCAATTTTTTCGACATTTATAACAGGGGCGAGTGGGCGTGGGCGGGCACCCGAGCTTGTGTACATTTGATTCACGAATTTCATCGACGGATTAGCGACGGAATTATTTTCGTCGTTAAATCAGTCGGTAATTTAAAAATCCTAAAACGAAATTAGCGACGGATTTACTGACTGAATTTTCCGTCCCTAAAAAAGCTATTGGTAATTAGAGATGGAAAAATTCCGTCAGTAAAAAATCATTCGCCGATCTGTCATGAAAATTAGCGATGTGACTTTCAGCGACGAAAAAATTCGTCGCTCATTTTCCGTCGCTGATACTTTCAGCGACGAAAATTTGGGTATCAACGACAGATTTTACCGTCATTGATACCAGTTTTTTCTAATAGTGCCATGAGAAAAAAACATTTATGTATATATTTTTAATAATCATTTAAAAATACTATTAAAAATTTTTAAAAATACCATTAAAATTCATAAATTTTTTTAAAAATTTGCTATTAAAATTCTTTACAATGTTTTATTTTCAGAAAAATTATAATATCGACCCCATTATCCCTCGCCATGTTATTTTTGACCCCTACTAAAATAATTTTTACAAAAGTCCGAATACCCTCACATATTTTTGACGTTTCTATCGTACTAAACGACAGCCAGAGTTTGTTTGTTGACGTTTCCAAACACCGGAAAAGTGAGTGCTTCCCTGATGTTTTTCAATAAACGTCGAGAAAATATCCCCGATGTTTATCTTGTAGTGTCTCCCACGACATCTGCTTTTTCTTTGCATTTCTCGGGCCATGATGAGATGCATTCTCTTTTACTACCATTGGATATGCGAAGGTATCACAAGACCTGATAAGGATGAAAAGTTTCCAGGGTACCCTATTTTTCATGTGTTGGGGAAGGCTAATGCTTGCGAGGACTTTCTCGTCTAGATCCCCCCCCCCCCCAAAGAAAAAAATCCCTTACCCATATTTTTTCCTTTGGATGGCATTACTTTATGTATGCTTATTGAGTATAAGCTTCTTTAATCCATCAAATTTGGGTTTCGAGTTTATGAATAAAAAAAAAAAAACCACCAATATTTTATCAATTTAACTATTTTGTGAAAAAAAAAAATCCCAAGGCACCTCTTGGGCGATATTTTTTATTAAATAATTTTTCTTTCATTTTCTAAAGTAAAAAATAAAACCCAAAAAAGAAAAGTTTTTCTTCCATTTTATCACGTGGGTTTTGAATTTACTTTTCATAACGTACAGCTCCACATGCACTGCATGTGAAAGGAAAAAGAAAAAAAAAAAAATAGTAATGTACTCAGTCGTCATCTCCTCATCATTTCGCCATCTTGGCATATGATATTCCAAGTAAAAAAATTTTGCAATTAAAGAATGAATCTGGTCGTCTTAAGCAAACCTACCACACAACCTAGGCGAGTGGAAATGCTCCTCGTGGCTCATTCATGGGTCCAAGGAAAGAAAATTTTCTAGTATTTAGAGTTGAATTTAATTCATATATTTAAAAACTCGATTATCAAACGGCCAAACATAAAAAATTAGAGGGCCATTGAAAATGTGAGGAGAGGTGGACTAGAGATGTAGACAAGATGTGGCTTTGTGCCGTCATTAAAATTCACAAAAAAAATCTCAAGCTTGAAGATTGTATCTGTGTCTATTGGTGGGATGTGGAAGAATTGAGCCATGTTCGTCGTCATATGATTACAGGTGTCGCAAAAGAAATGGACCTAAGAGACCTTTCCTTGGTCAAGTGAAGCTATATTACTGCAATGAAATTTGAACATCATAGGCATGATGAAAAATCTTCAAAGAGATACCTTCCCTCGATAATCAAAATCATACTCTAACTAATTTGATTTAAATATCTATACAAACTCTATTTAAAGAATAACTTTCTTAATATAATTTTTATTTTTTCTTTTTAAATTCTAAACTTATTAAAAAATTTAATACTCGATCTCATTAAATCGATTTGATCTTACGAATTTGTTTGAAAATTTCATTACGGTAGAAGTGGCCATCATTAGGGTTCAGTTTGTGTTTCAGTTTGTTGCACATTTTTGTTTTTCTGAGACCTTTATTGGTTCTTTAGAACCCAACTTTTGGGAGCAATCGCACGTTAAAGAGATAACACCTGTAACATCTTTTATTTCTGAGTTTTCATAGAGTTATTTTAATTTTGAAAAATAGTTTATTTAATTAATTTTTCTTTCTACATTTTTTAATTAAAATATTCTTTAACACAAGTTTTTTTTTTTTTTTTTTTATTAAGTTGCTTAATACGTGTATAAATGATAAACTTTTAATTTTTGTTTGTTGTTGCTGGCTTAAAAGGATGACTCGACCATAATAATATTTTATAAGGTAGTCATTTCATAAAAGTATTCGATATTGATAAATTTCTGATTATATTTTTTATTATGATTTTATTTAATTAGATTTGAATTTAAAAATTTTAATATTATAATATGTATTTGTATTATATTATATTTTTCCTAAAAAAATAAATTAATTAAAAATTGCTGTAGAGGGGAAGGGGCACATAGAAAAGAAAGTCCAAAATTAATGAGAAGTCTGAAAAAGGGGGAGCTGCCTGGCTCGTTTCGACAGATATGTTTTCACGCGGCCATCTTCCCGACTCTCCTACCATATTCGGGCCCCCACAAACCAGGAAGATAGAGAGACTCAGAGAGAGGGAGGGGGAGGGGGAGTGGGAGGGGGAGGGAGAGGGAGAGAAGAGAGATTGCACCAGAGGGAGAGGGGGGAGAAGCACTTGTATTTTTCCACCAAAAACGAGCACATGTATGTAATGTACCACATGGCATCATCTGAGCTTATCCAAATAAATTAAAAAAAGAACTATACTATCCTCTCAATTTGTGTTCACGGTTCACACACGGAGACACAGAGATGGGCGACGGTTGACTAGCTTAGCCGTCAAATACGAACGTCAGAATCACAGTCGTCGGTGTCTCACACGTGGAATAATCCTGGTGGCTCCCACTTCCCTCCTCCATCTATAAATATGCAGAAGACAGACAACTCTTTTAATCTCTCTGTGTTCACTTCCTTCCTCCTCTCTTCTTCTTCTTCTTCTTCTTCTTCAGACATTTGCAGTGAAAAACGCACATTATATTTTGGGTAAAGTTGTGAACTTAAAACAAGTAAAATCTTCTTCTTGAGAAAATTAGAAGAAGCCATATTGCCATCATGCCGGCTGGAGGTTTTGCAGCGCCGACCAACGGCGTAGAGTTCGAAGCTAAAATCACTCCTATTGTCATCGTTTCTTGTATTATGGCTGCCACCGGTGGTCTCATGTTCGGTTATGACGTCGGCGTTTCTGGTATCCCTCTCTGTCTCTCTGTCTCCGTCTCTCTCTCTCTCTCTTTCTCCCTTCTTTTTCCCAAATTTTAGGGGAAAGAGAAAAGGCATCTTTCTTTATTTTTCCAAGGATTGGAAATTTTCCATATAAGGGCATAGTAGAGAAAAGTTACAGATACATCTTTCTTTAGAAAATTTATTTTAATTAAAACAACTAGTAAAAAGAACAGTACTTTCAAATTTCCATAAGATTATCAAGATTTTTCATCACGTGCCTCTCGACCCCCACAAAAGTTTAGTTCTGTTGATGTTGATGGGCAGAGCAAATCCATGAGAAGGGTTCATTTCTTTTGGGGGGGATTAATTTATGTTAATGTTTTCAAGACTAATTTTTAGCTGTTAATTAAGATTCTAGATCACGCGCTACTCTCGTGATCTTCCCCTCTCCATGTATAGTTCATGCGACAAGGGGCAGCAAGCATTGTATAGTTTATGCAGAATGAAAATTCTAATAGAAAATGGTTTTTCTTGGTGGGGGTTAATTATGCTAATTAATTGTGATTACAGGGGGTGTGACCTCAATGGACCCATTTCTGAAAAAGTTCTTTCCGGTGGTATATCGAAAAACTCATGAAGAAGGAATCAATAGTAATTACTGCAAGTATGACAACCAAGGCCTTCAATTGTTCACCTCATCCCTGTATCTTGCTGGACTGACTGCAACATTTTTCGCATCCTATACAACAAGGAGGCTAGGCAGGAAGCTCACCATGTTAATTGCTGGCTTTTTCTTCTTAGCGGGTGTAGCATTTAATGCTGCAGCTCAAGACCTTGCCATGCTTATTGTTGGCAGAATTTTACTTGGTTGTGGGGTTGGTTTCGCTAATCAGGTATACTCCTTTTGCCTTTCCCTCTCTCTCTAATATTGTTTTATCCACTTGCTTTGTTTATGTCTATTTTGATATCCATGTACCACGGGACGATGCTTGTTGTACAGCTAGAAAAAATTCAGACCATCTAAAATAAACATTTTTGAGAAATGGTAGAAATTTTTCATGTACCACGAGTAATCTTAATTACTACTTTTATGGGTATATATGAGCAAACCCATTTAATACAATAGTCCCTTAATTGCATGCCTAAGTTCAAATTTTAGACCGTGTATATGGAGAAATGCATCCCTTGACAGCTGAGCCGGAGTCTACTTCCACCTTCCTTTACTGGAAAAAATTATTTTCATTCATAGTTCTATCAGCAGCTTAATGGGTTTTCAAATTTATACAGGAGTTGCTAATTATTACTAGCATAGGATGAGGGTTGCAACGGTTGGATGGTGTTAAGTGCAAATATTTAAGTTATGTTCGTTCAATCTATGCCTTTTGGCATCTGAACTTTTTGTGATCTCATGTGGGCATTTATTCTAAGATGTTTTTTTAGTGTCATTCTATAGGGAAATATTTAATGGTGGCAGTACCCCACTAGTAGGGACCAAATGCTTTTGTGACTACTTTCCAACCCCACAGCATATTATTAGGAAAATACTCTGAAATTTCTTCTAAGCTAAAAGGTCTTAATCATCCATGATTTCCTCTCACCTTTTTTTTATTTTTATTTTTTTTAACTTTGAGGTATTTTTGACTATTTTACATGTGACCATGATTTCTATGGATAAGAAAATCTTGATTTAGACCTTACCTTGGATGTATCCACAAAAGTCCCCAAGATCCAATTTCTAAGAATCATCCTTCTAGTGGCAATGGTAGCTCTCGTAACATCTTGAGTTTGGCTTACTTTTCTAAATTGTGGGATTCTTTCTAGAAGGGCTTCACGTCATGGTAAATTTCATTTTACTTCTTTAAAACTTGGAGAAAATATCTTTCTAATTGATATAAATAATGCAGAAAATGAAGTATAAGGGCCAAAGGGTCGAGTCTCTTCTTCTTGTAAGGACAAAAACAAAAAAAATTGTATTAGTAACTTGCTTCAAAAGGTAATAATATGCTAAAAACATTTCTTGCTTAGTGGATTACCTTGTTTTAATCATGTAATGCTAACAGATCTGGATAAATTATGTATCATGGGGCCAGAATTGTGGGCCTTTTAAACACTTCCTTAGGAATTATTTTCTTTTGAAAAGATGCCATTACCAGTTCTTTTTACCTTTTTCAAAAGTGAAATTATAAGCGTTTTCTTCCAAATCACTCGTGCTTAATTTGGTGACTCTACCATTGCATTTGCATGTCTAGTGCACCTTACTTTACTCTTCTCTTTTCTATGATTGTATCATTTTCATTTCCACCATATAGAACCAGATACCATTGAATTTGAAAGCGGTTGCTAAAAGGCGGATCCCCCCTTTTATACTTGACCAAAAAAAAAAAAGATAGAAGAAAAAGATAACAGTGCATGCGTCTTCTCGAATACCTTGCTTGTGTTTGAAAATACTTAACTCTACATAACCATTTCTAAGGCATGTGCATTTGTTCTGCACAGACCGACTACTGATCTTGAGGAATTAAGGCACAGATAAGATTCTCGTAAATCTATAATGGACAAATATAGCCATATAATCTTTTTATCTTTAAGAATATGATAAACGATGAAGTTTCATGGCATTTTCATAAGTTTCTTCATGCTTTGGAGTGTGGAAATTTTATGCATCTGGTATACTGACATGAAATTCGACAGGCTGTTCCACTTTTTCTGTCAGAGATAGCACCTACAAGAATACGTGGTGGGCTGAACATACTGTTCCAGCTTAATGTGACAATTGGCATTCTTTTTGCCAACCTCGTCAACTACGGCACCAACAAGTAAGTTTATTTCTCTCTCTCTGCGCTTTTGTTCTTTGTTTTGAACATTCCAAGTTCTAGCATCAAGGCTTCATGAAATATCTTTTTATATTGAAAGATAAGAAGGATTGGAAAATGAGGTGGGACACGGACCCTAATTCTGTGGAAAGTCGTGCTAGATGACATTAAGATCAGATTTTATGCCATATCTGTCCATTTTGCATATCTCATATGGTTGACTATTAACATTGAGATTGGACTTTATGCCTTCGAATCATAACTACTTTTTGTGTGTGTCATCCATCTTGCAGAATTTGTATCCATATGCTATGGGATGTGTCGATTAGTAAGGATGCACTAGGAACTCCAAACCTGGAGGGATCAGCCAAGCTGATTCCCTGCAGAAAATAATAATAATAGGAAAGAAGCTAGTTAATTTTGGTAAAATGCCCTTTGCTTTCACAGAACAACGTGATTATAGAAATTAACTTTTAACCCTTAAATTTCAATCATTGTGGGCAACAAGGGAGGGCATGTATGATCACTCGAAGTTCTTTGGCCATTTCTTCTGTATGATAAAAATTTTCTAAGACTGGCAATGTCACTGACCATAATCTATGATGCTATTAAAAACTACAGAATTAAAGGGGGTTGGGGCTGGAGGCTATCACTGGGGTTGGCTGGGATTCCTGCAGTCCTGCTAACAGTTGGGGCCCTGGTTGTGGTAGACACACCAAACAGTCTTATTGAGCGTGGCCACCTCGAGAAAGGTAAATCAATTCTCCGCAAGATTCGTGGAACAGACAATGTTGAACCGGAGTTCTTGGAACTTGTTGAAGCTAGCCGTATTGCCAAAGAAGTGAAACATCCATTTAGGAATCTGTTGCAGAGAAGAAACAGGCCCCAACTAGTTATTGCCGTGGCCCTGCAGGTCAGATATTTCTTGCAAATTCCTCATTTTCTTGAACTGTTGTCTGCTTTGTTCTCAATAGCACATTCAATTCAGCCCCCTTCATGTTTGCAGTCATAAAGCACTGGTGCTAAGCTTTTGTTCTTGAATGAAACAGATCTTCCAACAATTCACTGGCATCAATGCAATTATGTTCTATGCCCCAGTACTTTTTGATACATTGGGATTTGGAGGTGATGCGTCCCTCTATTCAGCTGTCATAACTGGAGCTGTTAATGTTCTTTCAACTGTAGTTTCCATCTATTCAGTAGACAAGGTGGGTCGCCGTCTGCTCCTGCTTGAAGC
This sequence comes from Dillenia turbinata, assembly GCA_037126225.1. Classification (NCBI taxonomy): domain Eukaryota; kingdom Viridiplantae; phylum Streptophyta; class Magnoliopsida; order Dilleniales; family Dilleniaceae; genus Dillenia; species Dillenia turbinata. Next base: position 8,462,638 of record JBAMMX010000012.1, read on the forward strand.
TGGTGTTCAGATGTTCTTCGCTCAAGTGATTATAGCCATCGTACTTGGAATCAAAGTTAAGGACCATTCAGAAAACCTGGGGCATGGGTGGGCGGTATTTGTAGTTGTCATGGTGTGCACCTTCGTTTCAGCTTTTGCATGGTCTTGGGGACCCCTTGGATGGCTCATTCCGAGTGAGACCTTCCCATTGGAGACAAGGTCAGCTGGGCAGAGTGTGACTGTTTGTGTCAACTTGCTCTTCACTTTTGTGATTGCACAAGCTTTCCTCTCGATGCTTTGCCACTTCAAATATGGCATTTTCTTGTTCTTCTCTGGTTGGGTTCTTATCATGTCATTCTTTGTGCTGTTTTTGCTTCCTGAGACTAAGAATATACCCATTGAGGAAATGACTGAGAGGGTCTGGAAGAAGCATTGGTTCTGGAGTAGGTACATGGATGGCGATGATGAGAAAGAAATTGAAGTTAATGGAGTTCAGAAAAATGGGCATGGTTATGGTTATGACCCTGCTTCTCAGTTGTAAAAAATCTATAGAAGTTTGTAGTGATCTGATTCCTCATAGTTCAAAAGAAGCATTAGTATACTTACTACTAGGTGAAATGGATTCTCAATACCATACGAGGTTCATTTTTTCTATATAGAATTATTTTCTCAATATAGTAATGATTTGAATGGCTCGGCTCGGCTTTCCTCTCTCTCTCTCTCTCTCTCTCTCTATCTCTCTCTGTGTAATCAGAATTGTGCAGAAGATCCTAATTGGGTTTTGTCCGATTAGGGTTGTAAGTGAGTCAAGCTACTCGCGAGTAGTTCGAACTCGGCTCGAGACATACTCGAACTCGGCTCGATTTAATCGAGCTTTAGCCGAGTTCGAGCATATTAATTTTAGTATCGAGTCGAGTTCGAGTATTAAAATACTCGACTCGAAATATTCGTGAGCCTAATCGAGCCTAATTGAGTATAATCAAGTTTTATATATTATATTATATTTTATAAGATTATAACTAATCAAGTTTAATCGAGTCTAATCGAGTTGAGTTCGAGTATTGTAAAATTCCTTTCGAGTCGAGTTTGAGTTTGAAAAATCAGGCTCGATCGAGTTCGAGTCGAGTATCGAGCCAGATAATTTTTAATCGAGTCGAGTTCGAGTATAATCGAGTATTGACTCGACTCGGCTCGATTATACCCCTAGTCCCGATGAACTAATGGTTGTGGTCGGATTGAGTTGGGCTGGTTGTAATGGACCTGGGCTAACAGATGAGTAGGGCGCCATAGTGATAATGAGGCCCCTCAACGTTTTGTGGTTATATGGATGAATGAAGCCTTGGATATGACCTTGCAACTTCTACTAATAGCTATGTATTAGGATATACCTTCAATAGCCCACCCTGAAATTCCAAAGCAAATATGAAAAAGTACTACCTAAATTTGAATTTGACATGCGCATTCTGAATTTTGATCGAAAAATTATGACTTTTGTCATATATTGTAGAAGTTCACATGTACCCTTCACCGATCAATAATCAATCTGGTAGATAAGAGAGGTAGATCTCTCAATCAAATCTAAAATTTAAAATTTAGATACGAAAAGATTACGTTAGGAGAATTCTCTCTTAAATTGAATTTGACAATATTCGAACTGAATTAATTAAAATATGATTTTGAATACCGGTTGGTTATACAAAAAAAAGGTTGATATGTATCCTAGAGTCATATATATATATATATATATATATATATTGTTAGAAAAATTAATTAACAAAAAATTAATTTCGCATAGGCCTAATATCATCCCAAAAATTTTTTCCATCTAAACAAGCAACTCGTGTATACGCTAGTCGATTTGAGCAGGCATGGGCACCAAAAAATCAGAAGCAAAACGTAGCTGAAATAGAGTAGGGTTGTTGGACACGACAGGTAGATCTAAGACTTTCTTTCCCATTATTTGCCCCCGCTTCAAAGGCTTCTTAAATACAGTACCAAACTGGTCTGGCCTTCTTACTACCAAACTTACATCTGACACTGTATCAAACCCATGGCTTATGATTCTATTCTCACATGGTTGAGCAGAGCTATCTTTGGGTGGTGAAACCAATTTTTACAGACAATTACTGTACAACTTGCCACTCTTTGCTCTAAATTTGTTTGCGTTTGTGCCTTTATGTGGAGAAGTCATACAACATTAATTTCTTTTTAACATATTATTAACTTCAGTTCTTCTTTATTTTTAAGAATGTATTGTTTTCCAAGTAGTTGTGAAGACTACCAATACCTTGGTGTGTACCCATGAACTTTGCAGATATGCTCTTTATTATCTTGGGAGTTGGACAATTGATCCTTATTCACAATCTTTCACCTGTAGATAGCCTTTTGTTTTAATAAAATATAAAAAAGGTGCAATTAATGGGCAATCTCTCGTTGAGAAGTAGCCGTTATGTTCTTAAGGAGATAGTTCAGTAATAATAGTCCACTTCTTTGATCCCATAATTCGGGGTTTGATTTCTATTATAATAAAAAAAAGAAATAGTCTTTATTGTCATTTCGAAAATATTCAATTCCATATGCTCCCTTCAAAGTCCGAAACGTATAAATTTTAAAATTCTCTTTGTAAGCTAACTCTAAATCCTAAAGTAATATTCTAACTAATCATGTTTGAGTGTTATTACATTTAATTTAGAAAAATTCTTCCGAGGTGGTTTTTGTTTATTTTCAATTTTGAATCCATGTTGAATATATAATAAGGGTAAATCAAATTCAAGGGCATGTTTTTTATGGTACTCCGTCTTTTGCTCGTTGAAAGCAATCTAATGATGTGCTTTCATCTGCTCACCAAGACAAATCTCTGCAACATTCTTAACTTTCAAGTATTATTCCCAACAAGAGTCACTAAAATCCAGCACTCCAACCTTAACAATAACCTGCATGATGTTGATGAGTTGACCTATTTCTAATAAGGACAATAAACACCCATCATCTTGAAATTTTTTTTTAGCCAAAAGGGCCAATTATTTTCTAGGGCAAGGGTGACTCCTGTCAATAAATCATTTTCACAGGTGTGTACATATTCTACCTTCATTGATACGAGAGCAGCTGAGAGTAACTACTTGGAAAGTGTTGTGTGATTTACTAATTAATATAATGTTAAAAGAAATTAAATGAGTCAAATATTAAATAGACAAAAATCTATCATAATTCATTTAAATACGTTTTAATTTTTTTCTATTTTATTTGAAAAGTTTTTTAATTAATTTAAAATTATTCAAATTTAAAAAAATATATAATTTTTTATCGATATAAATTGTTAAATAAGGTTTAATTTATTTAATTTTGGTATCATTAATCAAAAGGGGATACAATCCTTATGATATGGGCATGATCCTATTTTATTTGATTGAACAATTTAAATTTGAGAATTAATGTAAGAAAGGAAGACAAGAGGTCTCTAAATAGAATTTAAATCAAATCAGACAATAATATTGTTCCATATGCGATAATTGATTATTGGAATTTAATGCACACTTACTAAAAAGGGCAAAAAATGTTCCATATTTCCTAGATTTTGAATATTTTTGGAATATTTTATATTGATATCCTACATTTTCTTGCATATTTCCCAAGAAAAAAAATCAAAATCTTATAAAACTCCTATAAAAATTAAATTTCTGTATTAGAACTTTATAAATTACTTTTTTTTATATAATTATATATTAAATTTAAAACTGTGAATCTGATTTGATTGTAATCATTCTTAATAAAAAAATAGATATCATTTTTAAATTATATCGTGCCGTGTAATATATTTATCTAATGAAAAATAAGCTTTAGTTTCTCTGCCTCATTAACCATTTTCACATTTTTTGGCATTTCGTATCAATACTCTGTGTGTGCAGGTCTAGTGATTGAATACTAAATTACCTTAATCAAAATCTTGATTTTGAGTTTTAAAAAAAAAAAATAAGTGTTGAAAGAGTCAACTTTTAAAATGAACCACACAGTGTTTTAACTGAATTAATTGGATAATCAAATATTAGATTGATTAAAACAAAAAAATATATATTGTTTGGCATTTCGTTAGGAAAGAGATTAAGGAACTACATTACAATCCCACCATCCCATTTTTGAGTTGCATGAATTAAACATTAAATGAACACATTATTCATTAATAATGTTATTTATTGAAGCTAAGATTAATAGAAGATACATAAATTACTTCACACTTCATCCTATTAAATCTCTGCTACAACAAAAATTAGAATTATTTCAAGTGCAGCTAGATATTTGTGACATAAATTGAAAGTATAATTTATTTAATTTAACTTAATTTATTTTAATTTGTCTATATTGTATATTATTTTATTCATTATATCTTAAATTAGAATAACTTTTTTGTAAAAAAAAATTATATTAATAATTTTTTTATATTAAAAAGTGGTATACAAAATAATATAATTTATTTAATTTAACTTAATTTATTTTAATTTGTCAATATTTTATTCATGAAATCTCTTAAATGGGTGCCCAATTCCATTATAAAGTGCCCAAAAACTTGTGCTTATGGTCCCATTTATTATAACTTTTTGTTTTTATTTTTAAATAAATAGCTTCTTTTCATTATTAACCTAACATCATCAGATCGAATCAAGTTCATTGAACAACCCTAGCCCTCATTATTAAAAAGTGGTATACAAAATAATTGTCTTTTTGGGGTGATCGAAGCTCCCAAAAATATATTTACAAAAAAGGACACTCATGTCCGACAATTTCATGATACAACCTTTTTCCAAAAAATTTAAAATTAAAAAAAAAAATCAGAAAAATAGAAACTATGCTGCCATGCCGCAGGGCTATATAATGTGACACAAATGGACAAACCCCCCACCTTCAATGTCACAAAGAACTGCGCAAAGAATCAGAAATTGCGCGGCAGAAAGAAGACTCTACGAGAGAGAGAGAGAGAGAGAGAGAGATGGGTTTGTCAAGTTTTGCTTTGGCCTCTGTTTTTCTTGCTTTGTTTTTGCAGGTTCTTCCTGGATGTTATGGAGCCGTATACAAGGTTGGAGACGACGTTGGTTGGACAACAATTGGAAACCCTGATTACAAACAATGGGCTTCCTCCAAGACCTTTCATGTTGGTGACATTATTTGTAAGTTGTTCTTTACTTCTCTCAGAATTTTTTAATGTCTATTTTTTCTTTGATTTTGTGCTTTCTTTCTCCTATGAACCAGTCAATTTCTGGGTATTTTTGAGTTAGTACTTTTCCGGGTTCTTATGGGCATTGTCTATTTTTAGTCTCTCTCAAAGATTTCATGAGTAATCTTTAGAAATATGTTTGTGATTCCATAATTGTTGAGTGAGAGAGAGGTGAAAACAGAAATCACTTTTATTTATTGATTATTTATATTATTTTTTTTGGTGGTTCATTGTTGCTCCTCATTTTCTTGAGCATCTTATACCTCAGATCTGGAATTATCTGTTTTTTTTTTTCATTTATTTATTTATTGGTTTTTGTTATCCAAAATATTCCTGTCTTCATCTGCAGAATTTTCTACAACAAAACGTAACCTCCCCGTTCATCCTTTTTTTTGCTTTGAATGTAATTCTTTTTTTGGTGATCTTGTTATTTTGTGGCTTGTTAATTTTATTTATTTATTTATTTTTGGCTTTTAGCATAATTAAAAGCTTTGATTACTCCAAAAAACAGATAGTGATGGGCCTCCTACCATCGCCACTGTCTACCTTACTATAGTAGCAGACCCTGATAATGCTCTCTACTCGCCTATGCCATCACATTCATTTTCACCACCCTCTTCTAACTTTACCCTTTGTGGTCTTTCATTGGGAGATCAAACCCTTTTCTCTAAGGGTCGTTTTTGGATGACAAGTGGAGAGGATCAGAGGGTTAAGTGGGTTTTGATTAAGGGTTCCTGATGTGGAGGGGCTTCATGGTGCTGCTTGTTCCCCGTGCTTTATTTAATGGGGTAGGGCTACCTTACTATGCGTTTTACTTTGCATTTTCAGAGCCATTAAAGACGCGCGTGTGTGAACCTTTTGCACGGGCACAATCCCCTGCAGCTCTGAACGGTGCTAAAAGGGACCATACTATTCAATGATGATGCTGCTAGGTTGTCCAACACATTCCAATCAATGAGTTCCAAATAGTTTCAACCCAGATAATTTCTTTTTATTTATTTCTTATTATTATTATTATTTTTTTTTTTTGGGAATTTTCGGCCCCTTTCCATCATTTCTTGCTTTTTAATCTCTTAATGGTGTTAAAGCTCATACTCATTTTGAAAGGAGATTAAAATTTTCATGTAAAATATACTGTTCAACAAGTTCATATATTGTGTTAATTCAGATTTGCTTAATTTACTCATTCAACAAGTCAAGAGGGAGAATTTTAGCGCAATGATAGAGTTGCTCTTTTGGTGACCAGCCTTACTCTTTACAAAATGCAAGGGGAAGGCGCCCATCCTCCCCTACCCCCTACTCCTGCATGAAGTCGGAGAGCATTTTGTGCATTGAGTGAGCCTTTTACTCATTGAACAAGTCAAAATGAGCCTTACAAAAGCAATTTATGAATTTTTTCATTAATGAGCTAATTTATTCTTAGACCTATATGCCATTAACTATTTAATGTAAATGGGGAAGGTTTGGTAAAAGAGTGGACTATATTTTGTTGTTGAATGAATGTCCTGAACCAACTTTGAAGGAGTGATCAAGGGTTATTGTATTGAAGGAGAACTTGGGAGGATTATGCCCTTTGAAAGCGGGACATTATTTTGGCCCCACTCTAGTGGTAGAGGGTAATGGTTGGTCCTATTTGTTGGTGTGTTCTTGTAATAGACTAGCACTTTGGGGGTTGTTTTTCTTTACTATCATGATGTTAGATAAATTCTGAATAATGAAAAGTAGAATATATGCCAAATTAGTGTGGCCTGTTGGGAGTCTTACCTATTACATCCATTCATTTCCAAAATCATAACCTGATGACAGTTGAGGAATTCAGGATCTGAAACCAAAGAAGCACAGAACAGATATTTTTGCTGCCATTTTCGTTTTAGAAAGTGTTCTTCATAGGTCTCAATATAGAATAAGTCCAAAATAAGTACAAGAACTTTTGAGGAACGAAAATAGCTTTAATAGATTGCACTTACATGATTGCAAGAATTAAGAAATCCCATACCTGTGAGGGTGTAATTTGCTTCGCATTTCTCCTTCTAATTGATCTATCTTCATAGTTTTAGAGAGAGAACCACCCTCCCTCTTTAGGTATTGAAGTTTATATATGTCCAAAGTATGGTTCTATGTTGTCCAGCAAATTAATCTTTGTACTTCAAGGCAGTACAATCAAATGTAGTACACAGTCCTTGCTACGTTGTTGCCCAGTTGTGCTTCCTCATATATCCTATGTAAATTCCTTATTGAAACAAAGAACAATCTTTTTTTTTTTTTTAATTTTATTATTTTTTAATAAAGGTGTGAATGTCAACCAATGCCCTTGATGTGTGCATCACTAGGCCGGTTGGGCCCGTGCAATAGGCTTAAACTAGGTGCACTAGACAAGTACTCTAGACAAATCTTATGTGTGGACTCAAAAACCTCTCTAATGCTATTCCTAAGAATCTAATTTTGTATCTTGATTAGAGAAAGTTTTATCTCGAACCAGATGACTTGAGATTTGGATATATTGCAGTAGGCATGTGGGGCACATGGGGTTGTGTCATTAGATAGATTTACACCTTAATAGCACTTTTTTGTCCACTGTTAGTTGGAAGATTATGCAATTTTAAATGCAAACTTTCTTTTGTTAATCTATTTATTATGTTGGTGGACACGAAAGAAAATGAAAGGAGGCAAAATTCTTCAAAGTTCTAAGAAAATTCTCAATGCTGGCAATCTGAGATAAATTAGCGTTTGATATATTGGAAAAAGATAAGAAGGAAAGCATTAATGTGATTCAATAATGATACCTAGGTAATTGTTTTTCCTTGTTTATATCCGCTACTAATATTAAGTGGTGGATGGGTGCTATTTACTTATTTATTTATGTTTTAGTGTTAAATTAAAGCAAAGGATAGTATATTTCATTTATCAAATATTTTATTCAACTAGCTATTTTATTATTTTATTTGATATAAATATCTGAAAAAATCATTAATAATATTTTCTATGATTTGATTAAAATAAAAACTAAAGAAAGACCTTAATTTTGTCCCTTCTCAAATATTTCTAAGATCAATACTCTCTGGTTTCTCTCTGCCCCCTACTTGTATAACCTTTTAGATGACATTTTCAGTTTGGAATATAGATGCTTCATATATGCTAAACAACACCTTCTTGTTAATGGTGAATCAGTGTTCCAATACAACGCTCAATACCACAATGTAATGCAAGTTACACATAGTGACTACAAGGCGTGCAATACATCGGCTCCTATTGCAACACACACCACAGGCAATGACTCTTATACCATCACAACTCGTGGTCATCACTATTTCCTATGTGGGGTTCCTGGACACTGTCAATCTGGACAGAAGGTTGACATCAACGTGCTGCGCACTTCTTCAGTGGAACCTGCTCCTGCTCCTTCACCTTCTGGTTCTGCTTCAAGTGGTGTTGCCTCCACACCTGGTCCTGCTCCCAATAGTGCTCCACTGAATCTTATGATGGATGCTAAGCTTTGGTGGGCAATGTGTATTTTTGCAGTTTTTGTTTCTGCTTTTGCTTAAATTGAACATTTCTATCTCTTGGGATGATGTGGTTGAAACTCAAATTCAGTATGTTATATAATAGTTGGAATTTAAGCTGGATTGGTGGGCATGGATGGTACGTTATCTTTTATGGACATCAGTAGAAAATTTATAATACATCTATCACAAATCTTGATGTCGTGCCATTACTTTCTCAAATATTTTTGATTGTTTATCGCAAATCAAGATTGGATTCTTGTTTGCGGTCATTCAAAAAGAAACACAAAATCTGCTATACTTAGGTGTTTTATTTTTTGGGTTCATATTGAGGCTCAAAGAGCTTATTGCAAAGGGGGAGCTGGCATCTACTGTCCTTAGTTCATTGCAATGTGAAATAGATTTGGATTTGATGGATATGTAATCCTTAAACTTTCTGTACAACGAGAAGCAAGCGCACCCAACAAAATTGCTGAAGCTGTCTGTCAAATTTTTATTCTAACGGAAGCTGCACAGCAGATGGGAAAATCCTTCTTCCTAGCTTCAGAGAAGCTGTACATTTTTGTCAACATTGTGAAATATCATGTTGACAAGCTAAGAAAACAATCAAGTGTAGACAAGCTCAACTCTGTCCTATCCCGTTTAGGTAGTGTCCGGATTGTTCTCCATGAGCTTTAGGCATCTTGGTCATCCATGAATTTTTTCCATACTGTGTGTTTTTTCCATACTCTGTCAGCTATTAAATCTATTGGCACTCCTTTTGTTTCGGGCAACAAGAACACAACGAACAAGCCCATCACGAAGATCCAGGCAGCGAAGAAGAAGAATATGAAGGCTTTCATGTGACACATCATGGACAGAAACACTTGAGCTATCAAGAAAGTGCACAACATGTTGGAGCTGACCGCAAATGCAAAGCCTGCAGTTCTTGTCTCCAGAGGGAAGGTTTCGCTTGGAATTAGCCATCCCATAGGTCCCCATGACCAAGCAAACGACATCACGAACATGCACACGAGCACCACCACTACTATCGCAGGCCCTTTGTCAAGGGAACCTGTTGGTTTGAGCAAAGCATGCAAAATGACTCCGATAACAGTCTGGGAAATGAACATCTGAACACAAGCCTGAAGAAGCAGTACTCTCCTCCCAAGTTTGTCTACGGCAAAGATGGAAACGAAAGTGCTTAGCACGTTGACCAACCCAGTGACGACAGAGGACAACAATGATGCTTCGCTTCCAAATCCGATGGTTTGGAACAAGACTGGTGCATAGAACATAATGGCATTGATACCCGTGAATTGCTGGAACACTTGCATCAAAATGCCAATGATGAGCGGGGGCATGCTTGACTTCTGCATGAGCTTCTTCAATGGATGCTTCACTTTTTCTGCAACCTCACAAGCATGCACAATAGATTCAAACTCTGCATCAACATCCTTCACACCCCTGATCTTTTCCAGAGTTTGTCTTCCCTTTTCATGGTGACCCCTTTCTATAAGACTTGCTGGGGTTTCGACAATGATGATAGAACCAAGGAAGAGGAAGAGTGCAGGAACACCTGCCAAGCCTAGAGAAATCCTCCATCCCCCTGGATGTACCTTTGATGTTCCATAATTCACTAAATTTGCTATCAGAATCCCAATTGTCACAAAGAGTTGGAACAGGATATTCACGGCCCCACGGTGCTGAACAGGTGCAACTTCTGACAAAAATAGGGGAACAGCCTGCAACGGAGCATCAATAAAAGTTTATTTTAGCTCACATGTGGGGTACATGGTCGTGCAGAAAAGATCTGTTCAATAAAAGCAAGCTCTAACATACCTCATTGCCAAATCCAACACCAATTCCAAAGAGAATTCTTCCAACAATGAGCATCCACATTTTTTCGCCTAAGGCACTCAAGACTGCGGCAGCCATGAAAAATAAAGAACCAAAGAAGATGGTGCTCCTCCTGCCAAACATGGTGCACAATTTGGAAGCAGCAAAGCTAGCAACAAGAGCAGCCAAGTAGAGAGATGAAGTGAAGAGTTGAAGATTAGGATCGTCATATTTGCAATAGTTGTCTTCATGCGCGTGAAGCTTCTTCTCATGAACATGTGGGAAGAATTTGATCAAGAAGTCATCCATGGATGTCACTCCACCTAAAACAAACAATGAAAACGAATGGTTAGAAATTGAAGAAATGAAAAGACATAATTACTAATTCATTTTAGGATTAAGAAGATTAATTAACTCACCTGAAATTCCAATGTCATAACCAAACATTAAGCCTCCAAAGGCTGCAAAGATCCAACAAAATACCACATACGCTGTTATTTTGGATTTGAAATCCCCTTCATTACCTGTGTTCGTCATTTTTGACACCTGACTTCCAAAGAAAGGAGAGAAAGAGGGAGAGGGAAAGCGAGAACAAGAGAGGGAGAATGCTTGTGTCTTAGTTCGTACCTTGTTTGGCTATTATATAGGTTTTTTCTGGACAGTATTTTCTTGGAATTCGTTATCTTCATTTTATTTTTAGAATGTGACAGCCTTCTTTTTACCTTATCTTGGCTTCATTATCTTCATTTTATTTTTAGAATGTGACTTGGAACTTCCTTCTTCCTCTATGCTATAATTAGGGCATCAATATCCATTAATCTCAAGTCTGAATGATCCAATGGATTAGCAGATAATTTCAGCGAGTAGTCATCACATAGAGAAATCACATTTTAAGGATAAAAGGGGTTCCTACAAATTTGTTGTTGACTTTGTAACAAATATCTTTTACTTGCATCGTCTGTAAAATCTATCACCCCATGCATGCACCTACTTACAGCACAAACCCTTCTTTAATGGAATCAATTTTCGTAATTGTTGACATAGAAAGAAAACGTGGTGTCATATGAGCAAAGTTGCATGTAAGCAAAGTGCTAAAATCCAAATTTTAAGGGTTGTGCCCTTCAAACTCAAAATCTGATAACTGATTAAATATGTTAGAAATTATATACACTAGCCAAACATACTAAGAGACTCTATAACATAATTATCCAAATTTGAATCTCTTACGTTTTGTCTAGAAAAAGTCCATCTCCATATTGCAAAGGATTTGGGTGTAATTACAACTTATCATTTTATTCTCATTTATTTCAGAGGGATATCGAATTACTAAGAAAAGTAAGCTAGGTTTAAAATTTGTGGGTTTCAATTAGTATATTTACTAAAAAATCTCATGAAAGTGACACACTACACCTGATTTGGATGGAGGGGAGAAAAGTGGAGATCATAGGGTTGTCTTAAAAAATTTAAGATTATTCACTTAAAATTTGATATTCTTACTAATTCCCATGAGTCTGCCCTTATTTTTGCAGGGTTTTGTATGAAAAATGTATTTCTAAGAAAAATTTTTACCTTTGAGTAATTTTATGATTGTGTTGTTATTATGATTATTATTACAAACTATCGGCATTTGATAACCATATCGGGTCTAATTAAATTTGGTTCGAATCGGATTAGGTTCCTAAGGTAGAAAAAGTCTCATCGTCTATTTTTACCATATATAATAGTAGAGGGTTTGTTGAGAAAACTCAACTTCTTTTAATTTGATTCAACTTGCATATATTTTGTCTCATTTTACTTACAGCATTTTTCAAATAAAGTTCTTTTTTTTTTTTTTTTTTTTAATATAAGATTTTACAAATAAAAATCAAATTTCTCTATTTTGTCTATAAGATTTTAATAATATGTCTTGCCTTGTTGAAGATATATGACTCCAGGATTTGCATCACTAGCTAGTTGGGATTGGCTGCATGGATTTATTTTGCAATTTATCTAAATCGGATGTTTTATATAATGACATGTTTATGTCATTATACATTTCAAATTTTCTTGACTTTTCTTACCCCTCTGATGTAGAGATTATATTTTCACATAATCAAACAGTATTGATCTGTCTTCTCTAATTTTATTCTCAATTGAAGATACCTATAGCATTTCCCTTGAACACTTATTTTCATCCATTCTTTTCATTGTTACTTTTTATTATCTCCTAGTCTTCCTTATTCAGGGGTTGGAACACAGAGCAATTCATTGTATTTGCATAGCTGAAAAGTAGGAAAGTATGGTGGTGTCATTAATATTGCTTAGCTTCCTGTCTACAAGAGGCACACTAATTGATCTCCTTTTCTTCTTAAAGTCCTAGGACAATGGGTTGGATGTTGCATGACAATCTCTATACTCGGTTTTCATGGGAAAGATTGCTTTTGTCAGTGTCTAAAAAAAAATGCCTTTCATCATTCTGTGCTGGACTGCCACTCGTCTTTGACATCTATAGAGATGCTGATTGACAATGTAATGAATGGGAACAGCCATAAGCTATTGTTATTATTTTTACCATCCCTAAAAAGAATCATCTTAGTAATCATTCAACTTTGTCAACCCCCCTTGGTTTTTTCCATTTGCTTGTGGTTTTCTGTGCATTGTGCGTGACTACAAAGCGACTGGCTCAGGCTGTTTCTTCCCTTCCTGGAATTGATTGATTGCAGTTTTCCGCTCCATGTTGTTAGAAAATGACATGTCCGACACAAATGTTACCATTTCATTACGTTTCAAGTTCCTGATCATTTCCTTTTTCTTTGCAGAGCTCATCAGCGTGATCCCACTTCTCAATGGTCTTCTGGCCCAACGCAATTCATCAAGCTGACTTTTGCTGTCCGATCTTTCAGGGAGATTAACTCTTTCTTCTGCTTCCTCAGATTCTTTTCCAATCTGATATCCCTGTATCTATAAAATGATGATAGATTTAGGCTCCGTTTTGTGCAATAGTCATAGCTATTACCCCAAATTCAGGGGTTGAAGGTACAGATCATCACTAGAAATTCTTGTATTGTATTGGATGATAGAAAAAGTAATTCCAAAGGAAATAAGTAGAGAACAAGAAATTGTAATCCAAGCTAGTCAAGTGAATCCCATCTATATATTCGAGGGTGTTGAATATATCGACTCAATGTAGACCTTTTTGGCCCTTGATTTCAAAAGCTTACAAAAAATGAAGAAGAGAAAACACAAATTCATTTGGAAAGATCTCTTTACACGTTCAGCTTTTCTCTTGGTCCAACGGAAGAGCCAGAGCAAGTTTGTCAACTAAGATCCTGACAGAAAGAAAGATATGAGCTTGATAGCTCCTTTAGAGTTCAAGCTTAGCCTTGACCTAGGTCTTTGCCCTTTTTCCATTTGACCTGATCGGGTAGGGTCGTTAATCCTCTTGCAGACGGCATATATTCTGGTTTTGGCCTTTTGGTATCATCCCAAGAAACTCTTTTCTTTGGTACAACATCCCAAGAAACTTTACCAACCAAACTACGTTTACACCCCCAGTCCTCGCATCCTTGGGCAGCTTGGGCTTTAGGCATTTTCATCATCCATGAATCTTTTCCATACCGGATGTTTTCTCCAGACTCTGTCAGCAATTAAATCTATTGGCACTCCTTTAGTTTCGGGCAACAAGAACAAAACGAGCAAGCCCATCACGAAGATACGGATTATGATATTTTATTTAAATGGACTACTTAATTTTTATTTTTTTATTTTTATGAAAATGTGGAAATAGTTGTTGGGAATAAAAATATGAATTTTCTCATTTAGAATGATCAGAAATTCTTTAAATAATTAGTCGATGGATTTTAAGATTTTTAAATTATCGATCGTTAGAATCTTGATTACCAGATCCATCAGTTACTTGAGTGTCCGGCAATCGGTATTTGATGAATTTTAACCGTTCGGTACTCAGTAAAATTTTAGTATTCAGTTGAACAATTTTTTAGATTTTATTATAGATGGTTGGTAATAATCATCTGCTATTTTAAAAGTGAAAACTCCATCAGTATTATTTTTTGGTCATAACATGAAATTTATAGTCTATCGATGTACTATTTCCCTATCGGTAATAAGCTCTTAAATTCCTGTTGATCATCTAGCCACCGGTTAATATTGGAACTCCTGCCGATATTGTAAGAACCCATCGGTATTGAAATTGTCAGATTTCTAAGTGTACAATGGAAGGTAGAATTTGTAATCTCTCATTTAATACGCCTGTCAGTACACTTTTTTGTCTAAATATTTTTCCATCGGTACCTTATTCTATCTTTTATCTTATCTGTTCGATATTGAAATAATTACACCATCGGTATATTGTGAAACAGATGGGTTGACTGTCGGTGATATCCAATTTTGAATTTTCATTTTCATTTTTATTTTTATTATAAATACCCATGAAATTCCTATTGATTATTTTACTACCAATCGGTAATGTGAATTCATAATCGGTAATGTGCACCGTCGGAAATGTGAGACTTGTGAATTTCATTTCCACAATTCATTGATAATGTGAGATTTTCTTTACCACCTTTTAACTGTCCGGTACAATATATTTCCATTTATCCATTCGATACTCATTTCCAAATTTTCTTTTTTTCTTGCATCGGTTAATGCTTGTACCAGTCCGGTCACCTTCCAATCAGGAGCTGCACATGAGAATGGAACCCATGACCTCCCAATTGTGCAAAAACATAATCAACCACCAAGCCACTTAAGCTTTCATTTATATTTCACTAAATTTATATTATAGACCATATTTTAAAATATCTCAAAAATTCTCATCTCTCTTGGTTTACTTTTTGTAAAATTTTAATGTCTATCTTTTCCCGTTCGACACTGAACAATGAACACACCTCCTCAGCAGAACACAAATTTGAGTGTTAAAGCTATTTGGGGACCTTACCCAATGACTTAGGACAATTATGCAATTTAGGAATATAAGAGGTCCACTAAATAATTATTGAAAATTGGTTGGTAATAAAAGGAGAATGGAGATTCCAGAATCTACGAAATGATATTTCTCATTTCTCTCTAGAGTATTCTCTTTTCATCATTCTCTTTTCTTTTCTCCTCCAAAACCCAATCAATCAACATCAAATTTCTAGATCAAAGGCTCCACACTATATATTTGACTCTCTAAATCTAGATTTTTTGTCTTACATCTTGAGGAAAATTTAAGAGTTTAGTACTATCACAAAAGAGAAAAATTAAGGATTTTGGTGTGATCCAAGCCAGAAGAATCTTTGGAGACAGATCAAGATAATATAATTTTTTCAACTCAAGTTTTACTTTATTTAGCTCTCTAATCATTTGGATTTTGATGATTTTAAACCAACGGACGTGAGATAAAAATTTGGTTTGAATGTTAGGGTTTTTGGGATTGATATAAGATGATTGGTAGTGATGATCTTGATTATATGATATCTCATAGGGTCTGGACAAACTGGTCAGGATAGGACCTCTGCCGTGGACAGATTTGGGAATGACTACCATTCCTGAGAACCGTAAGTGGACGGTTTGTTGTGTTTGTAAATGAGAAATGATTTTTTATGATTTTCTAAAATGATTTTCTTAATTTGATTTTGTAAAATATTTTGTGATTGTGGAATGTCCCTAAAAATGTATTTATTTTGAACCATGAGATTTATGTGCTTGTTAACATATTTTTGAGACATGATGAATTTTTCTACGGATACCGTTTGCTGGATGTTGATTTTTATGAGACATGCACTGATATTTGAAAAATGGTTTATGTATTGGTTTTGGGGTATGAGTCTAAGCCCCCATGGTGCATGTGTGGGGTATGAGCACCCAGTTATGAAATGACCGATCGAGTTTAAGCTTTCACGAACTGATTCGAGGGGGCGGCGTGGAGAGCTTGGTAGACTTGAGGGAGTAGACGGCGGTAGAGAGATGCCCCCAAGTCCACTTCGAGGTCATTCAGTTGCACCTCCGAATAAGCTGCGAGCCAGTGCCAAGGTTGGGGTTGATGTTTTATGACCGATGGAAATAAAAACCCCTTGATGGTTTCGCCGGATAGTCCAGACCAAGTCATTGATGGAGAGATTTTGAGGCGAACCCATGATATTGGAAAAGTGTATTTTATATTGTGAGAAAGTCATGACTCTCGATATAAATATTTGGTTGATCATTTGATATTTTGTTGGAATGTAAATATATTTTGAAAGTATTGTTTGACATTTCCACACTCATCATTCACTCACTTACACAGTTATACCATTGCACTCCACTTATTGGGTATTTCTATACCCACCCCTCCTCTTATCCCTTTTCAGAGGAAGTGTAGAGACAGATCACTTGATCGGTAGCTAGGTCCAGCCGAAGAGAAGAGCTGTCCGAGACCGACCATCGGTATTGGTCCCTCTTGATGAGGATTTTTGTGGCATGTAATCGGACCCATCTGAGAACATTTTTGAAACTTTTTGTGTAATGTATTTTCCTCATATTTTCTTATAAAGTAAAATTTTATATTTTGAAAAATGTATTTTATGACACTGAACAACTTTTGTTTATTTATATTCTTGGTTTTAAAATATTGTACAAATTGATTTTCTTTATTGGAAAAAGGGTATTATCATAGCCTTGCGGGATCTTAGGGAACGTGTTGGCGATAACACGTACTTCTAGATCACGCAATAGTTATTATATGCTCGGGCTCGTGGATCGGGGCATGACAACATGATTACGAATTCATTTTAGGATTAAAAAGATTAGTTAACTCACATGAAATTCCAATGTCATAACCGAACATTAAGCCTCCAAAGGCTGCAAAGATCTAACAAAATAACACATACGCTGTCATTTTGGATTTGAATTTGGCCATTTTTGATACCTGACTTCACGGAGCCAAAATTGAGGGGGTGAGAGGGAAAGCAGAGAGCAAGAGAGATGGAGAAAACTTGTGTCTTAGTTTGCAACTTGCTTGGCTCTTATTTAGGTTTTTTCTAGGCAGTTTTTTTTTTGGATTCATTATCTTCATTTTATTTTTGGATTGTGACAGCCTTCATTTTACCTGTTGATCAAATTGGAACTTCGTTCTTCCTCTATGCTATAATTATACAATCAATATCCATTAATCTCAAGTCTCAACCATCCAATGGATTAGCAGATAATTTCAGAAAATTTTGTGGAACTGTTTTTTGACACCAAAGCCTTAGGTGGACTAGTTATCAGATAGAGAATTCACATTTTAAGGATAAAGGGGTTAAATTTGTTGTTGATTTTGTATCAAGTGACTTGCCAATATATCCTCATATAAAAAGTCATGTAATATCCTTTGGTTTTGTGTAAAATTTATAAGAGACCAAAATACACGGTTGAAGTCCGAACCCCATAGAAACTTCCAGCCATTGCCAAATCTAAATCCAAAACCGAAAAAGCATCTGGTTTAACTTTCAAATCTCCATCATTTCCCTAGAAGCCTTCAACCCACCCTCGAAATCACCGGCACCCTAAGGTGTAAACCTTCTTTGTCAAATGGTTGGTGCACTAGACACGCTAGAGAATAAAAGACCTGAGAATGGAAGTGTTTTTTTCTTTTTTTTTTTTGGGGGGGGGGGGGGCGATACACGTTAACATATGTGCGCCATGAGGGGCGAGGCCTCAAATCTTGTTTTAAACACTATAATAGTTTACTATGACATTTGTATCATACTTTATCCTTCTAAAGAACAGGACAAGAACACTAGTTCTCTTCCACTTCGAACTCGACTATAATTATTATTATTATTATTATTATTATTATTTTACTTCATGTGCTTATTTTAGAAATTAAGAAAGTATTTAATGTTTATTTCTAATTATCAAATATTTATGCAACATGATAAAATTAATTTTTAAAAATAATTTATTTAATTAATACTACCTTTTTTTTTTTAGATTTGTGGACATTAAATGGTTTCTTTAATTCTTTTACTTTTACCTTAAATGATACTTAACAATAATTCCCTTGGCTCTCTTAACCTTAAACAAAATTGAGTCATTGGTTGATGCAAAACTGAGCAGTAAGTGAAAGCCAACTCGTTTTTCTGCCACCTGGAATAATACCACTACAAAGTTCTGGAGAGAGCTAGCCACCGGTTGAAATCCATCTAGAAATTGGTAGATTCAATATCAGGGGGCAATAAATGGGAGGCAATAAGAGAAAATCACTAGGGGAGAGAGAGAGGAGAGAGAGAGAGAGAGAGGGGGAGAAAGCGAGAAAGAGAGAGAGAGAGAGAGAGAGCGAGAGAGGGGTTTTTACTTGTTTGTTCTTATTGTTCTGATTAAATAAGAAAACAAGAGGTCTATTTTGTGCTTTTTCAAAGGATGGCAACGAGGAACATGTACAAGGAGATCAAATCAGTGAAGCTGAAGGATCTTCCCTCAAAGCTAAAGCCAATGATGTCAATAGATTATGCAAAGAAGGCCATAAACGCAAGCATGGATGCCTACTATGACAACTACATAAAGACCAGCTCTGTCACCCCTCTCTATCACGTCTGCTTCGGCCTCATGTTTATCTCCTATCTCGTCGCCCTTCCCAAGGAGCGTCGCAGCCTTGAGGAGCACCACCGCACTCATGGTGGTTCCGGATCCGGCCATTGATCGCTTTTTTCTCTTTTCTTCCCTTAAAAAAGTTTACTAGTACTAAGCTATGTGAAATAATGAATTTTTTCCGATTAATTTTTTCTTTTCTCTTCGAAACTTCCAATTCAAAACTCCAAAACATAAGTGTAAATAAAAAATTTTAGCCTTAGATAAAAAAAAAAAAAGAAAATAAAAATTTTAGATATTTTATATAAATTACTAATATCTAATAATTATTTTAATTTTAATTAAATCTAATTCTAGAATTAAAAGATTTTCATTAAGGGATACGAGTGCACTCAACAGCATCAGTAGATATTTTGTATGTTATAATATATAAAGGGCAATTGGAATAAAATAGAGATTATAATTGTACTCTAGATTTAGATGAGACTTGATGTTTAAAAACTAGACGGCTATGCATTTCAAATGACATTACGTTTTTATTGAGATATATCCATACAATTTTCAAGACAATTTCCAGGATCACTTGGGCTCAAGTATACTTTCCAACAAAAGTATATTCTCCTAGTGCTATGCACATTTTAAACAATTCTATTCCATCAATTGGGCTTCCTCCTTAGCCAAAGAGCTGTCAATTAGTTGCAACATGACCAGCATCGTCCATGAAGTTTTTCCAGACGGGATGCTTTCTCCAGACTCTTTCGGCCATGACATCAATGGGCACACCCTTTGTCTCTGGTAGCAAGAACACTACAAACATACACATGACGAAAATCCAGGCCGCGAAGAAGAAGAATATAAAGGCTCGCATTTGGCACAACATAGTCAAAAACACTTGCGCTATCAAGAAAGTGCACAGCATA
Source organism: Dillenia turbinata (assembly GCA_037126225.1). NCBI lineage: Eukaryota > Viridiplantae > Streptophyta > Magnoliopsida > Dilleniales > Dilleniaceae > Dillenia > Dillenia turbinata. The sequence goes on from JBAMMX010000012.1 coordinate 8,482,590, forward strand.
TTTGAGCTAATTGCAAATGCAAACCCTGCAGTTCTTGTCTCCACTGGGAACGTTTCACTTGGAATCAACCAGCCTAGTGGCCCCCATGACCAAGCAAAAGACATCACGAATAAGCACACTAGCACCACCACAATGATAACCTGAGTTTTTCCAATTGTACCCGTGGTTTTGAGGTACATATGTAGAATTATTCCA